>VFLP01000054.1:0-305865 GCA_007182795.1 Xylaria flabelliformis
AAAAAAAAAAAAAAAAAAAAAAAAAAAAAAAAAAAAGCTTATATAAAAAAAATATATATATTAGCTATATATATTAACAATATTTATATATTATTATTTATAACAATTAAACTTATTTATATAAATATAAATAAGCTTTATAATTATTTAAATATATATATATATTTATTTAAATTTATTTATATAAGTTAATTTTATTTAATAAAACAATATTTAATTAAATAAACTAATAAATATTAAAAAAATAATATAAAAAATAAGCATATTAAGCAAAATAAACAGTTTAATATTAATTTAATTAAATATAAGTTTTTATTTTAACTTATAATAAAATAATAATTAATTAATAAAATTATTAATTAAATTATATTATATATAATTAAATAATTAACTTATTTTTTTTATATTTTTATATAAAATAATTAATAAAGCATATATTAAAAGTTATAAAAATATATTATTTAGTTTTATAGCTTTATAAACTTATAAACATATTTGTTTATTTAAAAAATATATAATAAAATAAGCTATATATAGCTTATTTTTTAATTAAGTTAAAAGATTAATTAAATTATAACTATAATAATTATATTAAAAAGCTTATAATAAATAAACTTATTAATATATTTAATAAAATTACATATATATAATTATAAAAACTAATAATAAGCGCTTTATAAAAGCGCCTTTTAAATATTTTAAAATGCTTATATATATATATTTAAAATAAAAAATTTAGCATAAAATAAATAAAAAAAATAAAACAAAATTATTTTAATTACTTTAGTAAGCTTATTTATAATAACATTAATTTAATTTTACTTTATTAAAATACTTTATAAAAAATATATATTAAGGTTTAATTAAAAAGAATAAATAAATTTAAGCGTATACTTTATATATAAAGTAATTTAAAACTTTTTATTTAATATATAACAAAATATTTTATAAGTAAAAAAAACATATATAAATTTATAATAAACTTAAATATTTAATTATTAAATTAAATAAAAATTAAAAAAATAAATAAGCACTTAAATTTTATTTTTAACTTTAAATAAAAGGTTTAGTTTAAGTTATTTAATAGCTCGTTTATTTTTTAATAAAATATACTTAAAAAATAAAACTATAAAGATTATTTTATAGCCCTTTTTTTAAAACTTTACTTAAAAAGAATAATATAACCGTATAATTTAAACCATTACTTTAAACTATAGTTAAACATAAAATTTAAGTACTTGCTTATTTTTCCGATTTTTATTTAATTTAATAATTAAATATTTGCTTTTAATACTTATTTTTTTTATTTTTAAAATATTTCCTTTATTATTAATCGGAAACTTACGAAACTTTTTATACATAAAATATATGCCCTTTTTTACTTAACCTAGTTAACTAGACCTTCGTATGTATTTTTGTTAATTTGTTATTGTGTTTTAAAGTTACGTCCGGCTAAGGGGTGGATCCGACTGGGCCGTCAATGACACTAGTAAAGATATGGCTTTTCTATGTACCTCTTGCTGGCGTCACTAAGATTACTAAACGGTATTACATAGTCTTGTTGCTTTTTTCGTCAACCAGGTTTCTTCCAGGCTTTCCGTTCTGCATCCCATCGCATCTTGTCCCTTTCTACCTCTTATTTCCTAGTAACAGACAGACGACGCAGGAGCAGCGAACTAAGTTGCCTATTATCTAAACTCTGGTAGAAAAAAAAACACGTATTGAATTAACCTACCGATAACGCCATGCTCATGCAAATTGGCCGGGCGGCTTTCCTTTCTCCCCGGACTTCCACTCAACTAATCTAGGTAGCTCCGACATATTCTTTATGCTCTCCATGTCCAAGATGGTCTAACAACAACACCTCCGGGGTTTTATAATCAGTACATCAGCTTCTGCTGACCCTTATTCTTTCCCACCACGTGCCCGGTTGAGTAAGCACAGTACTTGTCTTTGATAGCGACGACTTGGTACGTGCCCTCAAGACTAGCCATAACAACTTTGCTATAGCCTTCGCTCACTTCGTGCCGCGTCTCAATAATCTGGCTCTTCTGTCCCTTTTTCGCGTTCGTGCTTCGAGTATACGTAAATTCGAAAGGTGGCGTGCCCTCAAAGTCAAAAAGGATCTCGACCTCGCTTCCTTCGTGTATGTCAACTTGCACCACACGGCCCTTGCTGACTCGGACGGCAGGCATAGGATGGATAGTTCGTGTTAGGTCGACGGTGGCACGACATTCGCTCGCCCTATCGCGGATGCTCGTGATTGTGAACTCGCCCGGGGACTCGGCCACACGTCGGAAGTTGGTTGTCTGGGACTTGGCCCTCATGTTTTTGCCTCCAAATCTGTAGTTAATTTCGAAAGGAGGAGTGCCAGAGAGGGTGTAGCCTATGCGCTCTCCTACACAGTAATCCGTTCTTTGTTCCAGAGGATAGATAGCAGGTGAATCGTACAGTTGGAAATGTACTACCGGACCACCAATAGTAGTTTCGAGTTGACAACCACGATCGTCTCGCACTTTACGTATCCGGATTTGTTGAGCACCTAGCTTCAAATATTGTCGAGGGATGCGAATATCATAACTGTTGGTTGGGATATTGGGTATTCTGTATACCTCTGGATAGCTGCCAGATTGGTGCTTAATTTCCAGCTCGAGGTTGAAAGGTGCTTTACCCTCTAGTTTGACAGGTATCCGCTGCTCAACTTCATCTGCCATACAAGATTTAAAGGTCTGGCCAGGCTTGATGAATGACGCCGATGGTTTCGGATTAACAGTCTGTTCAAGAGTAAGAGGCGTTGATCTTTTCTTGTCAATGTTGTAGAGGCTGTCAGACAGCGCCGAGAAGGTATATGAATAGACTCCCGCCTTGGCTGTATCCATTTGTACTGACGCTTTGCTCAACACAGCATCGAAATCTTTTCGAGCTACTGAAACAGAGCCACTTTTGGATTTTGACCGAACTTCATATTGGACATGGTAAGGGGGAGACCCTGCAGGAGCATTAGTATATGTTTTCTATCGCCTGAGTGTTGGTTCGGCGTACCTTGAAGAGTGACCTCAAATCCGTCTACATCCCCTTCGCAGATATCCTTCTTGACAAACTTATGTTTTTGATCTGTAGGTTGTATGGAATCGGTAGGAACTAGGGAAAGTTCAGGCCGAGGATACCATTTCAACTCGAACTTATTGGCCTTGGGGTCGACGACGCCGGGACACTGCCCATCAGACACACGGACAATCTCGTATATTCCTGGTTCTTGAGTTTCGATGAAATCATTTGCAGATTTGGCTTCACGGATCTGCATGCCAGTGGTGCTGTTCAGGTTACGGTATTGTACCCACCAGTTAGGATCTCCTGACAATTTTAATGGTAAATTGACCTGGGCGTCCTCGACAACAGTGGCCGACCTCTTGTTTTCTAGCAAACCAAATGCGGCTCGCGGTTTTTGGCGTCTCACAGATATTTTGATTTCCTTCTCCTTGACGAAAACCTTGCAACCGGACTTATCCTGTATGGTCTTTAGAGCAAGAGTATAATCGCCACCGGTGGACAACGGAGGTGTTGTAATTACGAAGTGGTCGCCGGAAAGGTCGGTCTCTTTCCTGGACCTTTTCTTTCCGTCGTGAACCAATTCCCATTCCAGATTGAAGGGACCATCTCCAAGCAGTTTGACATCAAGGCTTATTGTTTGGTCAAGGCAAGCACTCATTTGTGGAGTAGCGTTGACGAAGTGAGCGTTGGCTGAGGGTTTAACATCCTGCTCCAGATGGTACTCGTTCGTCAATGGTAGCGGCACAGTATAGACAGCATCCGCGAGCTTTGTAAATTTATACTCGTAGTGCCCCGCGTCCCTGGGTACAAGTTCAAACTGATCTCGCAGACTCGGGACATTGACATGTTCGTGCCGAGTTCCCTGCTTGTCGATAACATCATAAAAGACCCGGAACGGTGGAGTTCCGACCAGATCCATATCGACACGTAGACCGATTGGGGTACCAGCACAGTTGTCGGGAATCTCTGTAGAGTGTATCGCCAAGGTGGGCTCTAGGGGATTGAGCAGCAAACATGAAGATGGCTCTTCGATCTCGCCCTCACACGAGTCGCAGGTGATAGACTTCAAGGTGTAAAGCCCAGGCTCTGAAATAGTGGGCTGATCGTTCAGATTCTTACTGGTAAACGACCCAAGCTTGACAACGTCGCCATGATCCCCGCTCTTGGTAAGGGTATCGATAGGAGAAAAGTGCCAGGTTCGAGTGTAAGACACGCTCTTGGGCATGTCTCCAGGATAACTGATTGCAATGGGTAATTTTGTAGAACGGCCCTTCGCAACCTTGAGGGGATTGCGAGGGTCGCAACCTTTGAAAGTAGCGCGAGGGCGCTCTCGTACAATGAAGTTCTGATACAATTCCTTGGGCTTCGGTCTTGGTTCTTGATCTTCGGCTTGTTCGTAAGATACCTCGTTACCAAAAGCATCGTATACCTTATCGACGGAGTACTGCCATTGACCAGCACTGTTCATAGATTCGTTGAGCCCAACAGGAACCTTCTGGGACCTAGCCCATGTAAAATCAGCGTCTTTTGCGAGCATCAAACTTGCCGAAGGCTGCGAGCTCAGTAAGGGGGACGTAAATCCTTCAGGCTGGAGGCTCTGAAAATGAAAGCTGTGGTCCTTGCCGTTGATGGACCGACTGTAGTAAATCTTCAGTGGCGGTGTGCCCTCTACTTCTAGCGCTAGGTTGGATAAGTCTCCTAGACAACGTGTTGATGATTCGGCGTTGCGGACCCTCGCTTTAGGACAGGGTACGATATAGGTAGGCGGTGTGAGCCTCTGAACTTCCAACTTGTATTCATCCAGGACTTTATTCAGCCGGTACGCGCCAGGCTTTTTAAGAGCCACTTCGTACTTATACGTCGATACTATCCCATCCTCTACGAACGTGCCTGCTTGTCTGTTGATCTCCTTGATCTCCTTGCGACTCAACCTCACCAGCTCTGGAGCGTTGGTGTCAAGATCGAAGCGAACGAGCTCGACCTCGATGGGTATAGTGGCGTTGAAGAATATAGGAACGGACGCCATCGGGTGGTCAGGACTGAGACAGTACGGGTGCCGCTCCGGGTTTAGAAAAGCAGATCTGCATAGTAAAGCTAGTTAGTGAATGCAGGCGATAGAATTTTGACAATTGCAAAGTCACATACCCTTCAGGAAGGATGTTGATGATCTGCTTTCCCATAATGAGGGACGAATTGTGCAGGATGCTGGAAATCTTAACATTGTGCTCGGAAATGGCCATTTCCTTGTCGTAGAAGACCTTGAGCACGGCCAGCAACCAACCCTGGAAGGGCAACGGAATGTTGTACATCAGCCACCAGTCGGAGAAGACGGCGAAAAAGAAGGCGGCAAGAACGAATTCGGACGACAGCTCCAGCCAAGGTATCCTCAGATGGGGAAGGGTGAACAGGTAGACGCCGTCGATGAAGGCCCATTTGAAGAAGTACGAAGCATGGGCGCCATTGTCCTGGACCTGCATGTAATCGTAGAGCCGCCATGCGAACAGGGCAGCGTAGATGGCGCAGGCGTAAAACCGCTGGGTGGGCGCGTCGATGACGGTGAGGGGAATCACGGGCTGGCTAACGGGAGGCTCTGGAGCAACATTTTCGGGCGCGGGAGGCAGAGGACCTCTGGGCCTCTGGTCACGAGGGGGTCTTTGTCTGACGTTGTTGGTATTTGGTGTATCGGGGAAGCCGCCTACACGGCCACGCGGCGGTGTTGCGAACATAGCATTCCGTGATAGCGACAGCGGCGGCGCAAGATGGTCAGGACGTACGCATGCGTGGGGAATAGAATAGCAGATAACGGCCCTGATCGGAAAGGGATAATAGCCGTTTCGAAAGCTATTTCGTTCTTCTATAACAGCCACGTAGTTGTGCGGGCAGGTGGTTGTTATTGTAGTCTAGAGGCGGGTACAAATGAAGCCCAAATTTGTACTGTAAATAAATGAGACACACGACTTAGGCTAGTTTAGCACGTACTTGCACATAACTTAGCGGTAACGCTGTGGTGGCTTGAAGTCGCGGCGCGTCAAAGCGTCCAATAGAAACACCCCGGGGAAAAAGAGTCAACAGCTGGCATCAGGCCTGCGCAGGTTCAGAATTCTTATTAGGGTATGAGCCACATAAGCCACCCCCACTAGAGCTATCCACACAAGCTATGGATACAGGTACTTGGTTAAGTAGCTTGATCAAGCTGTAGCTTGAGTTAGGTAAATTGTCCACTTCTCACAGTCGACCGTATATGAGCATCTCTTAGGTACCTAATATAGTTCTATAGCTCCCTGCTGTAATTAATTGCTCTCAACATTTCTAGACTTATCTTTAGTTAATCTGAAAGTTGCCTCTTGAGCTGTGTTGTCCATTACCATTAATTAGCTTGTTTCAATCTTCACCCAGATCATTGTCCAATGACAAAACACTCGCTTTCAGGCAGTTCGACGAGCCAGAGCCCGGCGCCTCATTGGACCGGAACTCTGAATCTACACTAACCTTGATCAATGCTATCTATCAACGGCATATAATTCTTAACGCGTCTCGTTCAAGGCTGGAGAGGTACGCATTTTGGGACCTCTTTTGTCCTTTTGTCCTTTTGCCAAGGTGTCTGCAGATACCGTACTTCTTTATTCCCTAGTCTCATCGTTGTCTGTGACCGCCCTCGTTTTAGACCACTTAGATAGAACATTTATCTAGGTAGTTCAAGCAGGCCCGACACACGAATCACAGGAACTCTGCCCTACATCAGACTCGCGCATAGCTAATACGAAAATTGAGTAAACTGTAACTTCATTCACATATTACTATGTGTGTTACAGCGCTTGCTCAGTGACGCCATTGGTTGTGCAAACCTCCACTACATTTCTGTCATCATCAACAATAATAACACGTTAAGCATACACAGAAAAAGGCGAAATATCATACGTTGAGCTAGGTTTTCCTTGCTATAGGAAAACTCAGCATTGGCTTTCGAGCGGCAAAGTCTATTTATCGCACCACCTCCCAGCGTCAAGGAGGAGGCTGCTGCTTCTCAAGCTCGACCGGCGAAGCCTTATACTTCCATGAGAGACACAACGAATAATCGCCTTTGATTTTATGACGAATACCAGCGCACGGTTTCATGCTTCACCATACCAATAACATCCTAATACCAACCACGGCAACCTGTATCGTCTAATCAATTCGCTATCACAATAGAGCACTCGCTATTCACATCCATGGCCGCCATAGAGGAGAACCATGTGGCGGTGTCGACCGCCAATCCCGACGACCTGCCTATAGTTAACGGCATCCGTCGGTCGGGTAGAGCTAAAAGGGTGCCTTTGAAATATGACGAGGAAGTCATAATCCCTGCAGAGAAATCCAACCAGGCCAAAACCATCACAACCAAGGCAGCCAGACCTAAGCGGAGTGCTGCTGACGCTGCCCGAGAGCGGATGGTTCCCGAGGAAGTCGCCATTCTTCAAGAAGAGGTATTCGCCCGCATGGATATTGATGAGCGCAAAGAATACCGTGGATGGGTTGAGTTGGAATCCGAACCTGTGAGTCTCTCATTTTTCCAAAGCATCCAGCTTTTCAATTCATTGATATCGATATTATAGGCTTTCTTCAACGCTATGCTCCAGGATCTCGATGCAAAAACCCTCACGGTACAAGAGGTAGTGGCACTAGACAAGACGATTCTAGCAGAACTCCCGTAAGTATACCACCCGAATATCAAAGCGGAAGTACGGCTAAATGATTAGGGACCCTGTCTATGGCCTCATATTTCTTTACGAATGGACTAACGAAGACGAGTCACATGAAGCTCGCCAGGATTGTCCAGCGAACCTTTGGTTTGGTAACCAGGCATGTCATAAGCATCGTTTCTCACTCATTTGCAGCTAACCGTAGATAGACGACCGCCAACGCTTGTGCTACTGTTGCTTTGATGAACATCATCATGAACGCGCACGGCGTGAAATTCGGCCCCGAACTAGAAGAGTTCAGACATACAACAAAGCCTCTCCCTCCACCTCATCGCGGGTATGCGCTTGATACCAACGATTTTATTCGCACCATTCACAATTCCGTCGCTCGGTAAGTTCTCGGCATGATGCTATGTTGTTTTTCTAATGTCTCCTAGTCGAAACGACTTACTATCCGAAGACCTGCTTCTTGATAACAAGTTGGAGTCGGCCTCCAAAAGGAGGGCAGTCCCCGCGAAGAAAAGACAAAAAACTTCTAATTCCAGTAAGCGAAACAACGAGCCAAGCGCGTACCATTACATCGCCTTCGTCCCCGTCGATGGCCAAGTATGGGAGCTCGACGGTCTCGAAAGTCTACCACTCTGTCTAGGTAAGCTTATCAACCCCAATGCTAAGAGCCTCGGCTTACCCATTAGGCCCCTACGCTCCTGACGACACCTGGCTTAATCTCGCCAGCGAAGCGATACAGAACCGTATGGCACGGCAGGACGACGCATATCCGTCCTTCAACTTACTAGCCATCTGCCAATCGCCACTCCTGACATTCTCGCAAAGTCTCGCGAGGAACCTCGCGACAGCAAAGGCGCTCGACTTCAGCGACATATGGAAGGGATTTCCCGACGAGCGCCTCGCGCGCTTCGGCCTAAACCGCGAAAAGATCCTCGCGGAGTTCTCTTCCTCATCACCACCAAATGACAAACCAGAATGGACGCGGGAAGAACTGCGCACCGAGATAGAGGCGTTGGAGGCGCGCTACGTAGAAGAGGAAGCAACCGTGCACGACGCCGTCGACATGATCCGCGCGCGCCAGAGGGATTACACGCCTGCTATTCACCAATGGGTGCGCATACTAGCCGATAAGGGCGTGTTACGAGAGTTGATCCAGGAGACGGACTCGCTTGGTTGAGGACGCTGGGCATGTTGCTTCGTGTGAGATCATACGCTCCTGGACTATACCATTACTACCTCTTTGCTCAGCCGTGAAATTGGGACGCGGACGAAGGTCAGATAGGCTTCGAGCTCGTCTATACTGGAGCATACATTATACTCATAAACCCACACCCCAAGATAAAGAACACATCATTTTCCGGATCTTTATCTCCATCCAGGTGCAATACCACAAGGCCTGTTAAATTAAGCAGGTCGATATGGTCTGATAAATACTGGACCTTCACGCCTAATTTTGGACTTTGAACTCGTAGTGTTGGGAACGACTTTGTATTATTACACGCCAGCTAGCACGAGGAGAAGGAATGGGGGCAGATAGTATGATATGAGGTAAAGTAAGATTGGTAGTTACAGAGTCATCTGGTGAACTTAGTATGTAGAGATAGATAGATAGATGCCCATCAACATCTGCCCGTTCGGTAATGGTCGAATCCCCTGTGTCAATACCAAAGTACCCGAAGGAAAATTTCCGAGGTTTAGTCCGCTGCCGAGTCGCTCGGCCCTTCACTGTCAAAGCATCTGTCAAACTAGATCTCGACTACATGCCAAGGGGTGAAGCAGCTTATCACACCTATACTTCTACAGGCATTAAATACCTAGTCACTCAGACTCAAACTAATCGAAGCATAGGACAGCGCACTAGAGATTAGAGCATCATAAACAGACTTAATCGTGTATAAAAGTAGTCCCAACGCAAGCGCGCCCCCTCTATCTAAACAAAACCCCCAAGAGTAACCCATCCGTATCATATTCATCACTTAACCCCCTGCCGATTCAGCGGCAGCATATCCGACCATCATGGTATAATAAACATACTATCCGTTCCGATGTCGCCCAGCTCCAAAACTCAGGATGTATTACTCATTACTTCTCCCATACAAGCAAGCCTAAGGCTTCGGCACGTGTAGACTCTTACTACACATGAGGCACCCGTGAATGAGAAACATGAAGACGACGGGGTGGACCTCGATGGCAGAACCGGCGAACCAGAGGCCGCCGGGAACGTCGGTGAGGATGCGGTCCTGCGAGACCCACCAGGCCATGAGGGCGTCGAGCCCCAACGTCGTGGGGATGGGGGTGCCCTCGAAATAGCTCGCCTTACCCGTAGCGTCCTTGGGAATGTTGGCGGCTGTCACGTTAAACCGGGCCAGGCGTGTGAGGCCGCAGAGCACGAAGACAGCCAGGCACACGTGGTCGAGCGTCGTGCGGAGACCGATGCTGAAAGCTACACAGGCAGGGGCCAGACCGAAAGATATCTGTGTCCGGTTAGCGACTTTCGTCACGAAATCAAGGTGTCTATGAGAGCAAAAATAGGTAATCACCAAGTAAAGGTGGTGATAGTTTAAACATAAGGAAGATACATACTAAGTCGGCCAGCGAGTCCAACTCCTGTCCCATCATGCTACTCTTCTTGCGCCACCGCGCGACGCGCCCATCCATGAAGTCGAAAAAGAGGCCGAATGGAAGGAAGGCCAGGGCGAGGTACAGGTTACTCTTGTCCGAAGGGTCGCCGAGGCAATACCGTAAGGAGGAGAACACAGATAGAATGCCGCAAGCTCCTGTTGGGAAGTAAGTTAGTCAATCACTCGGCGATGATTTGGGAGCAGTGCTTTGCGAAACAAGTACAAGACACTATCAGTGGTAGCTTACCGTTCAACTCGGTGATATAGTCTGCCATATGCAGAGCTCGCAAAAGTGAGAAGTGACCGGTGTTCGACGCAAGGAGGTCCTTTTGTTTATCGTACGCTGAACCCGTCTGTCAGTCTTACTGCTATTTATTGCCAGATATTCCCATAAGATATTAAGTCAGTCGGCGATGGGCGTCTGACTTGTGCCCGGTGCCGCAAAGTTCCAAAAGGATAATTCGTTCTATAGCGTCTCGCGCCGGGGTATAGGATAGACGTTCACGTACAGGGCTCGCTTCCGACACTGGCACCCGCCTTGGATGCACTGGTTCTTTTCGACATGGCTGCAACCTATATCCGGCTTTTTGCGTCTGTCTTGGTTGGTTCGAGTTCTTCTGTTTTTAGATCAGTCGCTGGTTCTATGGTGGCCTTTATTTGGCTGTGTTTGCTATTCCGCACGGGAGGCGTGCTCTCAAACGAGGCAAAGCTAAAGGATGCGCGACTCTGGTTGCTAGAAGGAATATAGGGAAAAAAACGCCGGCAACGAACCTTGTTGGAAGAGTAATGGGACTATTCGCAGAGGGGCGATAACGTCAAGTTTTTGCGTTCTCAAGCTGAGGTACGAGTAGATCCCAAATTCAGCCCAAAATACCGATGTGTGATGGAGAGGGAAAGAACTTGCAGACGAAATCGGTGCTGCAATCGCTTCGGTCAAGGTGGTTTTCATAAACTGTGAATCATTAGGTAACTAAGACAGCCAAGGCAACGCAGAAGACACCTAAGTTGGAAGTAGCGCCCCAGCCTGTTGCTATCCAGAGTTGTTCGATGAAGTCATTTTCCCAAGCTTCGTGGACCCGCCTGCTCTAGCCGACTTGGGTTAAGCGTTAGACGGCCTCTTCGCCTATCGCTTATCTGTCCGATTGCGGGGCTCAAGGGGGATTGCAGTAAACCCCGCCAGGAAACCTCGAAGCCAGGATAGCTTGGTGAGTAATAAACCGACCAATATCACATGCTATTGACTACTTAGTATGTATTGCACTTCATAGCAATAGTATAGCAACTTTCCTATGCATCGCTCTCGAACACGATTCCAGTTCCTGCATGGTATGCGATTCAACAGCTGAATTAAGCCGGCGCGTAGGACCTGAGAAAGGCCATCAAGACGCTGAATAACTGGCAACACAGACAATAATAGAAGGGCCTTAAAATACCTGATTTTCCCACTGAAAAATCGATCGGGGAGGTTCCGGCTGGTCCTACCTCTCATGCCAATCCATGTCACGTTGATATAAGAGAGTGCCGTCTCTGTGTGCATCTTAGTTGTGTCATCTGGTCGACTAACTTCCTATATACAGTGCTTGGCCAGTCAACATTACCGTAAAGTACCTAAACTCTCCGCCAACGCCGAAATGCATCATATGCTATTTGGGTATACCGCAGCCATGACCTTGATTGATTCCAATCGTATGAACCCGAACAAAATGGTTCGTTATTTTCTCCTCTCGTCTCCAGTCCTCATTTCCTTATTAGTAGTATACCCCCAAACTACTGCTTTGACCCCTAATAAGAAGTTTGCGCCGAAAGCCGACGTCTTATATCACAGCCATTCACCTATATTTCTTCTATCGTGTAATGAGCAGAGACAAGCTGTCGAGCCAGTCCGCACAGCTCCCTGCCACACCACAAATCTTGTAACCATTAGGCACGAACAGAGTACGCCTTTAATAGGTATTAGCATCAAAACGACCAGGTAGTGAGTTAGTTGAGAACCCACATCGATCCGCCACTCGCGTTGCCATAGATAGGCGATCTTCGTCCTGTGCTGGTGATGATTTGGATGGCGTCGATCCATGACCCAACCCGAACGGAAAAGCCCACAATCACTTCGGCATTGTGGATTTCTGTACTGATTAGCTGAACCGTCTGCCAGGAAGAGGAGACCGGATATCGATAACTAACCCATGATGAACCTGTCGCCACCCGGTTTTCCTCCTCGCTTGCCAAAAAGCTGGCTTGATCCATCGTCGTAGTGGAACTCAAGTCCGTCCACCGCGTCACCGTGGTAGACAGTCACGCGGATCATAATACGATTGATGCTGGCCACGGCATTGCTGAAAACGATCTCCTGGGATTCGCTGTCTCTCAACTGCGAGGCGCCGACTCTGGTACTTCGGTATGCAACTTTTCCCAAAGGCCCAGAAGTCAGCTTGACGGACGACTTGGCACACAGCTGATGAAGATCATCGACCACCAATACTCCTCCACTCATAGACCTGACAATAATCTTCAGACCAGAACGACGTTTAGTCTCAGGCAACCGCTCACGTAACTCTGCTTCTACCAAGGTAGTGCGTTTAGTCATCTGTCCGTCAAGGGGATACTCGATCCACGTGCTACAAAATTCGTCGCCATCTGCAAAGATCTCCGTGTACAACAATCCCGCACTCGCCGTGACGAGTAGTTTATCCTTGTCCACAACCCATCCGTGGACGGTTCCGTCGGGATACGGAAACTTGTCAGCAGCATTTCGGAACAGAGGGTGAAACCGATATCTTAGAAGATCCAGTCTATGCCAAGTCGGTTCGTCCTTCGGCTCCACTGGTCCACCTTTTGACTTGGTCCGCGTTGAATAGGCCTCTCTTATCATGAAAGCACGGTTCAGTGTCACAAAATCCTTGGCCATGATACCTTTCTCTTGATGGGGAGACCCCAGCAGGTGGCCGACCTCACGGAGGTGAGCGCCAATTCCATAGGCAGCGGCCTCCCATGAACTACCACTTACGTTGCCCTCATTGGCGACGATTTTGAGGTCTGTTGGTGAGCAATCCCTAAATGCCTTAACAACGTCGGAAATAGTGGCCGGGTAATACTGGAGAAACTGCGAACCAAACATGGCTAGGTGCAGGTTATCACCAGCTTGCCCTCCAAACGTCGTATGGCTCGTCATCATATTCTCCTTCGTATCCGGGTGCGGGTCGAGTACTATGGCTGCAACGTACTGCTTCTGCCCAGGTGTTATACGGAAATAGTCACTCAACACAGCGGCCGCGATACCCACGAGGCCACTCTTTTCTGGAGCATTAGAACTCTGCTGTGCACGCTCTAAATCATACATTTCGGCAACTGTCTTGTCGGTTCGAACTATGTGCACTCGGGCTTCGGATCGCATCGTATGTTCGTGAAAGTCGCGGGTATGGCTTGTGCCATTCGTCCATTCTTCATCGAAGCGAAACGTGCGTCGGCCTAGACCGTTCCTCTCCATCTGTTCAGCAGTAAATGATTGCCAGAGATAGGCAGCCGTACGAAACTTGCGAATTGCCACTTCCAATTCATTTACCTCTTCCCGTTCACGTGTCGGGATATGATCGGTCGCGAAAGGAGAGTCTTTAGCGACCAAGATTGCTAGCTGAAGTGGTGGAGCGTTCTTCGGGTCAAACATATAAAGAACCATGCTCGAGCGGTGTGTCGATTTAGATCCGGGCCTCTGGTACTCGAAACATATCGTGTTCGGCCCCGGAAGGAGGTAAATGAGAGCCTTAAATCTCGCGCCTTGCACTGGCCATGCGATTGACGGGAACGCCTTGTCAGGGCGGTATATAAACACAGTACCGTCGATTTGAGGATGGGGGTCTTGACCTATGACGCCAGTCACAAGTAAAACCTTCTGGTAAACCTTTTTAACCGTAAGCAAATGTCACCAAAGTTGGACATAGCCAACTACGGGTTTTAGAGATAAAGAAAGTCTGCAACTCACGGTAGATTTGTCTCGAATACTGGTCACCTGCGGTGCATACTGTGACAAGACCGGGTGCTGTTGGGATTGATCCTGGAGGTCTTTAGTTGAGCGAGATTCCGACGAAACACTCTCCGCGATACTGTATCGGTTGCTGTTCGGCTCAAGTGGCGGTCTCGTCACGACGGGAAATTGGGTATGGAGGGCAGGATCCGACTCTTCGGCTAGGGATGGGGGTGTAATAGATCCTACCGAAGACAACTCCTGACTCGAACTCGACGGTTCATCGTTACTTGATGTGTCAGTCGATCGACTGGTTCGAAAACTAGCGAGCGAACGCCTTCGAATCTGCTTGAAATTGAATCTCGATGTCATGATGATTTGATTGACGCCAGATCTCGCTGGTCAAAGAGGTAGATTAAGGGAAGAGAATGCAATGCTGATGAACTCGAGATACACAATATAGAGAGACAGAAATGGCTGAGGTGCCAGCCAATAACCTCTCCCAATTGTAGTAACAGTCAAGGGCGTGTGGTGGCAGGGGCTAAACAGAGGCCAGCAACAAATGCTGTTTCCTCTGGGACGGAATCTATGGCAGGTTGTAGGTCGCAGGAGGAACACCCCTTTGGTATCTATCGTCCCCGACAACAATGAGCCCCTGCCTTCCAAACAGGTGCAGGGTCACCAGTTGCGGCTCGGCAGCGTGGCTCGGCAAGCCGCGTAGGGAAGATCGACTTTGCGAGGCAGAGCAGCTCGATAATGTGGCTCGAGCACGGCTGGTGTGTGACTTGAGCTCCAGAGATACCTCGGCAGATTAACAGCAAGCAAACGAACGAAAGGCTGAGCAACAAGGACGATAGGATTGGTTTGTTAAAAGATAGCGGACAGCACGTGAGCTATAAATCAAGAGCAAGCAGCTTCAAAAACGATAGGACCGTTTGTCGACAAAACCGTTTTATTAACATTAATATAGGGACACGTCGTAGGCTTGACAGCCTTATGCTAGGAGGAGGCTGAAAAGAAGAGAGAGAGTGAGAGTGAGCGAGAGACAGGATGATAACCAGGATGATAATTTGAATATTGTGTTTTGATTAACAACGAGGAAGGTTGGCTCGATTCAACAGCCAACTAAAACCCGACCAACCATGGCCACCAACGGGAACACTACCCAGCTCCTATCGGCAACAGCACCAGGACAGATAAATGTGGATGGGAATGATGGAAGGAGACGGGATTGTGGAGCTGTTGATCTAAGAAGCAGGTTGTAGTGAGGTAAGCTTTGAATACGGGTAATGACATGGGTCTGCCGGCAGCTTGCAGATGCAATGGATGCAGCGGATGGATGGATGGACATTTGGCAGATTGGCACGCAAGCACAGGCTGGGTCTGTTGCATTCGCACAGTATGCTGTGCCTGTGCCGTACACTACCTACCTATAATACTGGTACAGATTCTGCACCTGCCTCATGGCAGCTCCGATGTGCTGATGCAGTCAGTTGTTACCTCAGATAGGGATGGACATGCTAACCCATCTAGATAATGCGCTGTACTGCCGTGCCTTCACAGCATAGCACCACCATTCACATCTGTGCGACCCTCCATGTGCACACAAGAACCGAGAACCGAGAATGGCCGCCAAGAACGAAACAATCGGGAGAATTGACGATGACGTCTTGGAACCTGAATTTGGTATCAAGATTGGTTGGGTCCCACAAAGTTTCAAGCCAAGTTTCCATATGTAGATAGGCAATGATATGACGATGATCTACACCACCGCCCGGCTTTGCAAAATCGCACACGATAAAAAAAAAACGGCCGACGGGCCAATTGAAGCTAGTCGGTCCGGTGGAGGCTTGAAACAACATCCTTGAAGGACCCAACTGCCTACATAAGAACAGCCTACCCGTACTGTATCAAGTACAGTGTAGGCCTGCATGTCTAGACCTGTGCATCTTTTATTAGCTCACCGGCTTGCGTGGAGCAATACGAAGAACACTTGTCCGGAGGGTGGCAGTAATTCAGATCAAGGTGTGCACAAGTGGGTGTCCATGATTCCGCAGTCTTATTTGATGTTCAACATGAAATCAGAAAGAAACAATGATGAGAAAAACAAGAATAGGTTAAAGGTTGGTTTTCAGTGCTCCTTTATTGATATTGCGTAACAAATGTCGCAGCATGCCCTGTCAGAAGAAAACCTGAAAGCTAAATCTTTTGTTACCTAGGTACCTAGTCGAGGTCCTGCGCACTTTAGTTGTCATATTACCCTTGGAACCTCTACGCTACAACAAAGCAGCTCTAAACATAAAATAATTATAAAAAATCTAAAACGATATTAACTTAGTTTGTTCTTTTTTATCTCTTTGCCTGCCGTCTCGGCTCAAATACATAAAAGGTGGAGAAAAGTGGAATAGCGGGGCCGCACGCACAGCTAGATATACCCTAGATACACCCAATAATCTTATTATCCGAGCATTTTCTATCGTATTATTGGGTGTATCTAGGGTGTACGTGCGGCCCCGGTATTCCACTTCTCCCCACTCTTTAGGTATTGAGCCGAGACGGCAGGTAAAGAGATAAGCAAGTTTAATTCAATAGCTATAGTTTTTACTGCACAACCTTAGACTTTAAAGTATTATATTTGAGCTTTGAAAGCGATTGAATAAGTGGTATTAAGTGGTAGGTATGACAGTTAAAGTGCGCAGGACCTCGCTAGTGTTCTGGAAGTAAAATTGATAAGATCCACTGATCAGTAGATGAATTGCGTGCAAAATGCGCCAATCCTAGCTGGCATGAAAAAACGCATCATCGATCGGGGAAGGGGAAGGTGACGCGGCTAGTAACAACCCATTAGCCCTTTAGCCATCACACATTTAACATGGAACATGAGCATGATAGAATAAGAGGTAAAGCCTCAACTTTAATCACCCACCTATCTCCAGTCAGTGAGAGGTGTCAAATATGACAAGCTCTGCATAGCACTTGTTAAAACTACAAGTCGTCAACTTCAACTTCAAAATTGCATGTATGTATATCTACGGGTATGCATCCGATCACGTTAAGCGCGCATGAAATGTATGTACTATGGCAACTGTAAAACAATCAAGGTTAGACAGGTTGGGCAGGTCGGCAGGTCGGCAGATCAGCATATACACTGTATTTTGTTATCGCGGCCGGTTAGACAGTATGAGGAGAAAGCGATGATCTGCTCAAAGAAGGGTTGGGATTTACGGTCAATATGCATGTGATAACCTGTCTACCACATGAGATTGTTAGTAAGGAGTTTAACAAGCTTATTGCTGCTTCTCGTATTGTCTTATTGTATATGCTGTAGCTCCATGCACGATAAGTGCTCACCAAGCACCGCTCAGCCAATGAACATATCTCTGTTTGCTCACTTCAATCGATTCTGCATGCTGTCGCATACTGCTGCCACTTACACAACATATATAAACGCTGAACCCACAGAGACAGTACAGTTTTTGTATTTGTTGTTTTGCCCGCTTTATCTATTCCTGAGCAGCTGAGTAGGAACTGTTACAGCTTGGTTAACTTGATATGCTTACCTACACCCTGTAAGTAAATCAATGTCAGTAAAAGTTATCAACAAGCCCAGTAGATTTTAACACGGTCATTAAGACAGAATTGTTGGAGAATTTACCCTCGCAGGCATTTCTTACCATTCGTTGCAATTGAGGCTACACAAGCGTTTGTAGCTGGGCCATACATAGTAGTAGATAGGACTTCTTCGTGCACGTTAAATGTTAAAGAGCTTGCAGAAAATAGTGGACACAAACGTGGTCAGTGGTTGCCTCTTGGTTTCCTTGACATGGGTTTAAATTACCAACCAGACTAGAAATAGGTATCGTGGCAAAGAGATTTCAACATATAATCCTTAGCAAGACAACATCCCTTTTATAACCCTTTGATATAGTGAAATCACATAGCAAAGGCAGAAACCCCTCAGTTAATGCGTCTGTGGAGCTGGTACCCCTTAGTTGTCTCTAAGCAAACATAGACAAATACCTACCTATGTATAATATTTGACTGAGTAGGCTAGAGTACACTACACGGCAGTGTTAGACAGAAAAATCAACACCTGGTCTGAACACACAGCAACACTACGGTTCTAATTCAAAGTACCTGTGTCTACCTATCTTTCGAGGGCTATAAAGGAAACGTATGATGTTGTCAAAAGAAGATATATTTATAATGCCTTCAGAAGAAGAGTCGATATCAAAAAAGGAGGGAAAAGAGGGGGGAAATCGGTGATGTAATTAATTTTACGGCTTGGTATTAAAGTAGGCTTAGTCTGATCTATAAGATATTTCCATAGAGACAGCTCAGGAGTTTCACAGGAAGTTGCTATCTATTTATTCAATGAGAGGACCCGGTAGCAGATATGCGATGTTATATATTTCAAAGCTTCTTGTTGGTCGGAGCACTTACCGGGCTGAATTGACTGTTTGGTTTTTCGGCTGGTAAATGAGCAGAAACCAGGACACCTAGGGCTGGGTCCCCTATAAGTCCTTGCGAGGTGCTATAAATTAGCGGTTTATGCAACACGTGCCATGGCGCGGCCCTATAGAATTTTGCAGTAAGTGGTCTGCCACTGGACTCCCGGGCATTCGGACTGCTGCTTGGCAAGCGCGGTGGGTCCAGAGGGAGCTGAGCTCAGGCTTAAAATGATCAATTAATGACGGCCATTGGTCGCATGGCCTGGTTGTCAGAGGAATGAGATGTTCCAATAGGCAATAGCCCATTAGCCCTAGCCAGGCAGGTTAGCAGCACTGTCTGGGCGCTTGCTGGCTTGCTCGCTCACTTCACTCAAACTCATTCTTCAACCCTTTTTGTGACTGAGGGATCGAGGACCGAATAACTTGACCAAACCGCTACCTCCTCCTCAAAATAGACTCGCCCGCAGCCAACTCGACAGCTCGACTGTCGTCCTGTCATTCTTTCTGCAGACTCTCTTTCATGCACCCGGAGACCCCTTTGCGCGACGTCCGTCTCCTACAACGACTACCGACCAACCAAATGGTTCACGAGCCAACAAATCCGCCCCCTCGCTAATACCAACAAGCGCCAGACCAGCAAACTGACCCAATCAGTTCTGCACTGGATCTCTCCGGTCTTTTTTTATATTCTTAATAACCACTCGAAGCCTCATCGTCGGCAGTGACGAAATTTGCACGGGTACAGTCCCGTCCAAGCAAACAGCCATGTCGTCGCCCTTGAAGAAACACCCCGACGCTGTTGCCGATAAAGTGCTCAAGCGTGTGGAAGTGAGCAAGGTAAGGCTGCAAAACATTATGATCAGATATGACACAGGGCTGAGCCAACTTTTGCTTGTTACTAGATCGCACGCAGACTTCAAGGTCGCCTGGCATTGGCACAATTCAAGACAAAGCATGGTTGGGAGGATCTGACTCTCGATACAATCGAACCGAAGCTCGAGGAGGAGCGCCGCCGGCGTATCTGCGATGGCGATGTCATGTCCGACTCCTCCTCCAGCACGTCCGAGCTCCCTTATCCGTCGAGGGCACTAATGAGCTCGCCGCTTAAGGCCCCCCTTTTTTCCGATGCAGTCACCTCCAGCAGCGGCAGCTCGGGTCACCGCAAGCGCACATACACGGCGTCGTTTGACATAACCATGTCCAGTCCTACCAAACGATTCCGAACATCTCCCACCCTTCACAAGTCTTTCCACTCCAACAACCACTCGTGGAGAAAACAACACCAGTTAATACAATCTTCGCCTATCAAGCCGCGAAGACAACATTTCACCACTTCAAACGGCCCAGACGTTTCCTTCTTTCAAGGTACCCGCCGGCCTTCGGTAGACCTTACTCCGCCTAACTTTGCCGCCCCTGCAGACGAGGATGACGACCTGCTACCTCTGCACTCTTTCCAAGTCGACCGGTCGTCTCCTCCTCGCACTCCGCCCATGCGCAGCCGTAACCTCCGTCGAGGCAGAGATGCACGGGGCGCGGCGAATGGAAAATCAGAAGAGGGGGCGGACTTGCTCATGTACCTAGCCACATCACCTTCACCGGCTATATCTTCGTCCAGGACCGGTATGGAGCCACCATCCACGCCGCCACAACGGAAAGATATGGCGTTGCCATCGTCGATGATGACTACACCAGGCGGAGGCAGCCTGTTTCCCAGCACGCCGGGACAGCCTTTTGATTTCTCCGATTTCGTTAATATCACACCGAGCCCGGCACAGAAGCCGTGGAAGACACCGCTAGCTTATTCCTCAGTCAAGACACCGACGGCAAAGACGCCCCTTGGTGGCTTGGCCCGGCGGAGGCTCACATTTGACGAACCTGCATTATGATCCACGTTCGGGTTATGATTATGAATATCTTTACCACTATACATTAGAGAACGTGTAGCTCGTATACGACCCCTTCCAACCCGTTTTTTCTTGTCATTCGCCTCCACGTTCTCGTGTACCTGGCTAGGACAATGAATTTCTACTGTCGTCATTTCGCATTAATTTTTTCATTATGTTCTCCGCCAGATCTGACATACTGAACGAGGTGAAGTTGAAAGCACAACAACCAGCACCTTCCGAGTCATCACAGCTGGGAATAACACAATAGGGGTAAGGCATGGAGTTTACGGATCACAGTCAAGGGCATGGCGTTACTTCTTTCTTCTTCTACGTTGTGATATCTTTGAGTTTTTACCCCCCGGCCAAACCGGCCACTCCTATTTCGACTTCCGAGCCAACAGCTCGTCACTTTATGATGAACAAGGTCGTTCGTCCCACGTATGTAATGTTTTCCCGTCGAGGCCCGAAGCTAAGAAAGGGGCGAAGAGGAATATCATTTGTGTGCAATGCATACATCACGGCTATCGGTCATGTGGAGGAATGCGCAAAAGCAGTTCTGTACATAGGATGTAGCCCGCTTCATTGGTATGGATATCTGGCATTGGGCGACAAACCTGCTTGCTTATCCATCCAGTATAAATCAACAAACAAACAATACGAAAACAACAACATAGTGAACAGCCACTCACATTGTCTATCCTATATTTTGGAGACCACTTGGTTCCTTAAGCGCAATGCGCAATTGGTGATTTGCAGCGTTGCCTATTTTCTGACCACTCTACGCGATTTTTTACGCGCCCGCGTTCGTAGCGCGGCGCGGCGCGTAAGAAACGAACGGGTTTCCTTTCAGCGCGAACTTTCGCGCTGAGGAAGTGCGGGTGGCTTGCAGCGTGGCCAATTGGAGAGTGAGGGGTTTCTTGATGGGTGGGAACCCCTCTTCCTGGAAGCAGGGTTCATGCTTGTGAGGTGATGTCACCATTCGCTGTTTTTGGTAGCTTTTCAGCTTCAGCTGGCTGCATGTTCCGGTGCTGATGTGGCAGGTGCTTGACTGGGACCATGCCAGTTAATGCTCATGCATGTCTTATAGGTTGTTGGAGTTTAGTTGAGTGTGTGTGTGTGACTGCTTGCTTACACTAAGTAAGTAGTCTGGACGTTTGGTTGGTATAGAGTGTGAACTATATTCAACCGAGGTGTCTTAGCCCATACATTATTATATGAAATACCTACGAGTGAGCCTACATAGCTTGTGAATTTCACATGAGTTCCGCCATCTTATTTCTAACAGCTCGTCTGTTTACCTAGTTTGATGCCTTCCATATCCTGGTAGAGAAGAGGCGCATATTACTGTTGTGAGCATAAATCAAGACTGTGAAAAGGTGAGACAGCATATGAGAAGCGCAGGGTGGTGTTAAAGGAATGGAATTATATGCTCAACTCATAATTTTGCGATGGCTTCTTGCCTTTATATAATTTGAAGTGATAGTGATTTTCAAATGTTGGCCAACATATAGTTGATGGGGAATTAAGTAGTTTAGGTACCTACCTCGTACCCTGTTTCAACAAAGTATACCTGGACACCAGAAGTTTTGCAGCTGCAGAAATGAACACCTGATTACATGGTCTGTTGCTTCTTAAGCTCATAATGTGAGGCTCTTTCCTATACCAACTAGTATATTTTAAGCTCTTAATTCAGAAGGAACCTGATAAGAACACACCGCCTTAAGGCTACCTCTATCAAATTTGAGCTGTACTATAAATGAACCAGATTGGGGTAGGTTTATCATGACAGTGATCTATTAAATTTCCTTGACAAAATTCTTGTATGTTGTTTACGCTGAGTCTCCCTAATCTTAATAGGATACTGTGCATCCTTATAACTAAAAAGATACATAGAAACTCTCGAACTACCACCCTGAAGCTATCCTTTGAAGATTGGAATCTCGACACCTCTTCGGCAACTAGCATATGTGACATATTGATTGTATATCTTTCCCAAAAAACCATTTTTAGTCTCATATTACATAGGTCACATCATAGGCTATGTGTATCTCTATAGTTTACACACATAGATAGTGTTGTATTGTGATCTTAGCATACATGATTGGTGCCCAAGCAACCGCTTCACTGCATTTTTAGTATAGGTACTCGAAGGGAGCGGCTTCCTGCTTCGCCTCGCAAATAATTACACCTCTGCTGTGGTACGTTAGTTATCTGAGTGACTCGTTTATTTCTTTCATTCGCTACCCGCCACGGAAAGCAGCGGAGGGGTGCCACCTTCACTGCATTTTTAGCACGTACTGAAGTTAAGAATCATAGACCGGTAAGCGAGCTCGCATAGCCACTAAGCCTACCCATCATCTGCATCTAAAGCTGAATATACAGTACAAGTACCTATTTATATTTGTCGTATCTCGGCTACAGTCAAATTGTTAGTACACATTGCGTAGGCTTGGTGCATTATTGTTATTCATACTGTACAAGCTGTGTGTATGGTATGAGCTGACATGTGAAATTCGGCAAACATCACGGAAAAAGAAAGCACGTCGATAACGAATCTATCTTTCGCTTAATAAAATGACTTTTTTATTTCCCAACTCTCATGAATCTGATATTGATCTCGCTTCCACCTGACTCTTCTTCGATTCATCGATTGAAGGATTATATGAGTTGATATCTGCCTGATAGCTGAATCTCAACCATGTCAATCTCATATATCCTCAATAACCCGTATCCAATATCCTCTTGTCTAACTGCCAAATAATTCCAAGCTCGCAACGCTTCCGCTTGACTAAATCAGAAAGGATATGGTGATGCCCATCTATCGTTCCTTCCCTTTCCTACCCACCCTCCCATCCTAAACTCATGCAAGCTTTCTTTCTCCCAAAATTCATTTCATTCTGTTAGTACAGAAGTGCCATCCCATCTCATCCAGCACAATGTCGGAATCTTCATGGTATCATAACGAGCGTAGTGACATTATACCATCCCTTCCCCCTTCCCATCCTCATACCCGAATAAAACAAATACAACACGACGATGACAGTAAACTCCTGTAAGCGCCGAGCTAGGTGGATCTCGCTTTCAAAAAGAAACAACAAAGGAAATATGAATATGTTGGCGCCAGAAAATGAGATCACACATGGGTTACGCTTAGCAACCATAAAATGTAGTTAGGAGGTTAACTTAGAAAGGAGACGATCATATCGCTTTCCCAACACTCCGCTGGTTCCCCTCGCCTTTACCTCCCGTCCCCAAGCGACCCAATGCGCCCTCGGGGCTCGGCGTATCCCATCGCCCGGCGCCAGGTCCAACGTCGGGTCCCGGATCGCTCCAGTCTCCCATACTACTCACGCCGCTCGAGTACTTAGACGTGAAGCTCTCGTTGCGCGCGTGCGTCGGCCGCGGCGCGCTCGGCAGTCCCACCCGCGCATTACCATTGCCATATCCGCTTCGCATGCCAGACGATCCGGGCCTGGACCCCGGCGACTGCGCGAGGAGCTCTGGCCTGTCGAGATCGAACGGATCTGAGCGGTACTTGTTCTGCCGCGTGTCTGACGTCTCGACGCTCACGCGGGACTCGCGGTATATGCTGGGCATGCGTGTGTTGCTAGGTGGTCGCGTGCTAGCTGCGCTGACGCTGTGGCCGCGCGAGCGCCGTATGTTCTGGACGTAGGTTGCTGGACCGCCTGCATTGGCGGGTCGTGCTGGTCCCGGGAGAGCATTGGCGTCTGAGAAGGGGTTGCTGGTCTCTGGTCCTGGTACGGCGAGGGGCTTTACCTTGGCTGAGTCGTGGCTCATGGCGTTCGAGTCGGCGAAAGGGTTCTCTATTTCGAAGTTTAGCCCTAGACCTCCGAGGAAATGGTCGTTTCCTAGGGATTGAGAACGGCGTGGGTTGCTGCTGCCCGCTCCGGCGTTGTTGCTAGTACCTTGCTGTTGCTGTCGTTTCTCGTCCATGCTTAGGAGGGTGAGGAAGTCGGGTTGAGACCCCTTCTTCCTGGGTTGTGCCACGTTAGACATGCTGGTGTATGTGTCATTGTTAGGACGCCCGCCCTTGGGCTCATTCCGCGATTTCCAGTTCATGTTCCCTTCTTCGGTCATTCGCCCCCACCAGTCTACGAATCGGCCCTTAACCGTCGTAGGTCTGTTGGTATCTACTTCTACCCCCGAAGCAGAGCGGCTTGCTGATGTGTCTGGGATGCCAAATTGCGAGTTACCGCGGTTCAGATCTACGCTCGGTCTCGGACTGCGTGTCACTAGACTGTTGACGCGTCCCCGTAGCCGGTGGTAATTATATCCCACCACAGCCCTCACCTTTTCTGGTATAGTAGTCGGTCCTAATGAATTTCGGTTGATGATGTAAGGGCCCTTCTCCCCCCTGCTGTTGGCCTGACCGGTTGACAGAGGGGTGAGCAGAGTGCTGCGTCGCTTTTTCATGAGACGTTTCCTACAGAACCAGAATAGAAAGGCTATTATGGAGACCAGGGCTAGGCCTCCTATCACACCGCCGGCAACGGCTACCGTCGTCTGGGTGCTCCTCCCACTCCCCGTGACATTGTTCTGGGCACCGTTGGTTAAACCCGCTCCAGAATTCGACGACTCGAGCTGTTCTGGACCTGTTGTCGTTGTCGTTGCTATGCTCCCTCCTATAATGGCAGACGTAGAAATAGATGCGCCAGAAGACGCGACAGACGTTATCGTCGGTGCTAAAATGCCGTTAGTTTGGATTGTTGAGCTCGAGCCCTGATCTTTTGTTTGGGTAGCAATAACGGCTGTAGAGTCGAGACTGGAAGTAGTGGAAGATGTATGACTCTCAGTTACGAGAGCAGGAGTTGATGAAGGTATTGCAGAAGGTATTGAAGGAGCACCTGTCCCTATAGCGCTAGATATAGGGGTACTGGTTGGGGTAACACTCTGGGAAGACGTGGAGCTCGTCGTACTAGGCAATGTCTCCTGAGCAGCGCTTGTGGACGTATCTGGGTCCGGCGCATTGATAATGCCACCAGCTGGGGCTGTGGTAGTCGATACTGATGCTGGTATAGACGTCGAGGATGTCGGGGACGTTGAGGGTGTCGAGGATGTCGAAAACGTTGTTGACGTTGACGTTGACGTTGATGTCGATGTGGAGGTGGAAGTCGATGCAATCGAAATTGACGACGAAGTCGAAGACGAACTAAAGGAAGACGATGTTGTTGCTGTTGCTGTAGCCCCCCCGCCTACATTTTTGACCCTCGGCGTCGCCGTACATTTTTTGTTGCTGATAGTTGTAAGGAACGTCGACATTGTCACGTCAACGTGTATAAGCGATTCCAGTCGCCAAAAGCGAAAAGAGAGGTTCTATCTTTGTCGGTGTGGACGAAGCGAAATGTAGAAAACGAGATAAAGCTAGAGGAATAACACACGAGAAGAAACGAAGGGCCGGTCCGGCCGCGCTCACGATCGCAAGAAGATCATGAAGCAAAGATCTGGGGAGAAGCTGAGACGAACATTGGTTCCTAATGTCGGAACACTGAAAAACGGGTCACGGCTAAATGCGAAGCCACGCCTACGAAGGCCTAGTGAAGTTTTGAAGTCTGAGAGACTTCTATATCGACAGTCGCGAGAAGAAGGAATAGCAGAAAGGGAGAAAGAAACAACAACAACACGGACGGACTAGTCCGTCGCCAACAGAGCAGCGTTGGCAAGGGAGGACGATGGCATCTGCAACAATCCAGACACGACGCACACACACACACACAAACTCGTGTACTACACTACAGTAGAAAAGAGGCCCCCTCTGCGACAACCGTTAAACCGTGAAGAGTTACGCCTGTGCATGATCCATACCGGAAGCATGCGATTTTACCTGGGTTCATTCTGGGCCGCATCTTGTTTGGCGGGCGGAATGGGCCAACGGCATTGGCTAACTATGGTCTCGGGAGTCCCAAGAACGTTGTCGAAGTCGTGGATCAAGGAGGTTCTTGGCGCCGGAGGGCGGCCGTGCTTCGAGGCGGAACCCCTGTTCTGTAACAAATCTGAAGCAAGCACCTCCATCAATGATAAGATGACATCAACTTTCGTTTGCTTGCTGCTTTGTTGAGACAAGTTCTTTCTGCCTTGATCCAGATTACTGTACCAATAGTGAAACCTGGCTGTCGCGACAACGACGCGCGACTTGATCAGGTAGACTAGATATAGTCTATACTAGTTTGCGCATCTGATCCCTTCGATACATACCGGCCATTATCTTAGATTTGAATGTTGCAATGTGAGTTAGGAGCCAGGGATAGTCTTCTTTCTCGTGAACAGTCGTTCACCCTCGACCCTAGGTGAATTCAAAGTGCACCACTGAATACGCCGAGTCTTCGTGGCAGCTCAAAAGGGGCCGTTTGGAGCTTATCAGATAAGGTAACGGCTGTGACGATCTGACCGTTTCACGACAGCTCATTGAGAAATACCGGTACCTAACTACAAGACTTATGGGGTCCAGTGAAGATTGACTGGGCCTAATGACCCCGCGCATCTCCACACAAGGAACGAGAATTGAAGGAACTAGTGGAAACGAAGCCCTGTATTTGCTTGCTGATAATGCGGAATTGTTTGGCGAGCCAGCAAAGCCAGCGAAGCATAACATACGATTGGAACGAGATCGCAAACTTGAAATTAGATAAGTGGCGTCGGATGTGGGGTCCTCCCGATCGATGAAGGGGCTCGCTCTCTTGCCGTCGACTACCGACGATTCCAGGCGTTTGATCGTTGATCCACAAGTACATCAAACCCTCAGAGGCAGATAGACAGTCATTGGCGGCTTATACTATGTATACGAAGAATTTAGTGAGAGAGACCTCATTGGTGTAATATTATCTCAAGATCAATCTAAAGGTAGTGGGTTCCATACTGTATTGTGTCTATTATCATGATTATCATATCACCTTCAATGATAGAGGATATAATTCCCTATGAACATATCATCCACCTAGGATACAAACAAGTAATAACGGCGATTCGCGCCCTCTCCTCCGCTCTTGTTTCTTTGACTTTCTTCCGGCCAGCTAGTTTTTGTTACATGTATACATTATACGCAACGCACTCGCCATGATGATATGCTATGTATCCCATCGACTTATGTGTAGGCATTAAGTAGCGGTATATATCCGCTGCTTGATTAACATTGCACTTTGAGTCGATATACTTACCTAGGTACTTAAACAACGAACGGTCTTTCTAGGAGGTCGCACACACGCTTAGATTTCTTACTCAGGAGGCCCTTACTTACCAACAACATCTAACCTACCTACCATATTGTATGCTCGATCTTCACAAGCTCGGGCTAACAATAGCGCCACTGACAGGTAACGAACATTCTCTACCACTCTTTACATACACCCTCCACGATAGGATCTTACTATCAACATAGGAGGTGCGGCCGACATCGGTCTTACATTAAGGGAGAGCAAATATAATTGACGACCTAGAATAGCTACTAAAATGTAGATATATTTACCTGGCCAATACTAACGAATGCAAGGTAGAAAAGCGGTATGAATGTTCTGCTGTGTTGTACAGGAAAAAGAAAAAAAGAATAAAAGAAGGTTGGTGGATCTGACTGGTAAGATGCAAGGGTTGTCCAGGAATAATAAACTGAGGTGTCGTGACAGAAGTAGGTAGGCCAGTAACGTACCTCTAGGGTCCAGTTACAATGCAACGGCGGTGGTGGGCCGTGGCTGCTCATAGGCCATATGTCGCTAGGGCTAGACTAGACTGAGCTAGCCCGGGCCAGCTAAGACTGCCGGTAGACGCTCCAAGAGCCGCCAACTCCCAAATTATAGCCCAGATTCCCAAGATTCCAATCCCCATGTTCCTAGTCGCCGTTCCCAGCTCTCGGGACCTCAATTTAAACATCACACACCGTCTTTATTCCCATTTAGGAAATCGGTAGCTTTACTTTTCGTTCTACTCATTCCCTCAGTCTCTGGATTATTATCCTGGACCGGTCCGGCAGTTTGCTCTGTTCTTGCCTTTGCCTATGACTTGCAACCCCGTCGACTCTTGTGGTGGCCCCGAGATCCAAGACCCGGAGGCCGTTTTTAGACGGGTCTGCGATTAAGCTTTGGGTCATTCGACAATCAACGAGTTGATTCAATGCTTATTCAGATTATCCGGACGTAGCCGACTCAGCATCATCGTGACCACCGCTATGTTTGGCGCTTTTGCAAGTTTAGGTAAGTCGCTTATTCACTCTATACCGTTCCGAGTTCCCCATTCATGCCGCCCGCTGCCCCCGAGGCTTGCGCGATGATCCAATTCATTGGTCCCGGCCCACAGATTCACAGCTATGGCGACACGAACCCTATGATGTAGAGATAGAGTGTTGGATCGGAGAGCGAACCCACAATCCTACCCTTAGGTAACCCGAATACATCCTCTCTAAAGGGCTCATGGGTTGCCGAGTCTTCGACGTGTCCCAACTTCGACGAATGCTTTCTATCTTGGTTCTAAATGTTTTCATTTCTAAATCGTTTGTCTCCTCGGACCTCTGATGGTCAAGCGACGACGAATTAACCTCCCATGTAGCCGATACACACA
The DNA here is from genome assembly GCA_007182795.1 of Xylaria flabelliformis. Taxonomy (NCBI): domain Eukaryota; kingdom Fungi; phylum Ascomycota; class Sordariomycetes; order Xylariales; family Xylariaceae; genus Xylaria; species Xylaria flabelliformis. The sequence goes on from VFLP01000054.1 coordinate 29,221, forward strand.
CGTCTTTATACCTTCACAATCTTACCTTATGAGAAGAAATTTGCGCAGGATTATAACCTTCTTCCAGTTCCACCAGCAAGCACGGGCCCACCACCCAAGGATGTGCCACCGCCAACACCTTTAAACTTGCCGCAGTGCAACCCGCAGTTGTCCGGCTCTACCGGCTCTTCAAGTGACCAGGATCATCCCTCACTTGTGCGCCTCTTGCAAACCCTCCACCGCCCAACAGAGGTGAACGAGTCTCATTTTGCCGCCCTTGGGGTGCATGTGCATGTCAACGCTCCAGCCGAACATGTCGTCCCGGATCCGCTGTACCTGCCCTCTGCTGATGGGTGGGATGGCATCGACGTAGATGACGCAGGACGCATAGACCGTACCTTTCGAAGGCCTTTGTCTAACGGAAGACTGTCGCCTGAGACTCGCGTCTATCTAGAAAAGCGTAATGAACTTGCTATTGCAAACCAAGCCGCCTTTCGGACGGTACGCCGCTTCAAACCTGAACCAGGAAGGCCGGTTGTTCGCTTAGGAAGCTCCTATGAATTCTTCAGGCAACTGGAGTTTATGGCCACCTACTGGGATGACACTTCGTTGCCGCCATTACAGGATGAAGCCACAGAGCCGGAGCAGGAGTCACAGACAACAGAAACACCACAAAGGACAACATACCGAACGGCTCCGGGCTCACAAATGCCAGCCGAGCTTCGTCACAATTTGGTGTCTGCATTCGTAAAGCTCGTCTCCTATGACTTTGGCTGTAATATGGCACCACCGAAGGTTGAACCGCGGCTATACCTCGTTGAACCGCCCTCAGCCGATTCAGAGCAGAAAAACGAGTCCGCTGTTCAGCGCAGCTCGTATTTCTCTTCGGGTTGCGTGTTCATACACCGGATCCCTATCACCCGGGAAGCCGCGCGTGCCGGCATCGTTGAAGGACCCGTAGCCGCCGTTTCTGCCCGCAACACAACAAATTTTACCGGACCCACAGGGTCGAATGTCGACTTTGGGCGTGAGCTAGTCGCCGCGTTGGCGACGGCCCAGCTCCGTGCTCGCGAGGGTAAAGCCGAGAAGCGCATCGGCCAAGGTAAATGGTGGGCTACAGTTAGGCGCTGGGGAGGTGCTGAAGGAGGTCCAATCGGCCGCGAAGTCGAAGGCGACGCCATCGTGGGTGACAAGGATGCCCCTGGTACGGAAGCCTCCGGGGAGGGTGGCCCTTCGGCTGACGCACCACCTACGTCTGATAACAAACCCACCGCGCAAGAACCGGGATACCCACTCGGCATCCCCGTCCGCGGAGTACCTCTGAACAAAAAGCCGCGAAAGACACTTAGTATGTACGACCGCTACCGCAAGGTGCGTCCGCCTTCGTCGAACTGGGACAAGAAAGCACAGTACAAGGCTATCGGGAAGATACAGGGTACGGGCTTTGACGACGTATTTATCGTCAGTAGTCTGTTTCACCATCTTTGCGTTCTGCGCGTGCGCGTGCCTGATAGGCTCTTAGAAGTCCTGGGAGGCGCGGAAGATGACCGAAGTGGAGGGAGACGTAGCTGGGATAAACTTGAGATCTGGAGGAGTACGTGGTTTGACCTGTTTATCCCTGAGCAAAGAATTGAGGCCATGCGTCTCCTTTGGGGCGTGATGGCTTGGTCTATGAGGGCAATAGATGGGGATGATGAGGTTATGAAAGATACGTGATGATTCTTGGAAAGGCTATGATACCAAGAGAGGAAAAGAGAGGACTTGGATATGGGTAGATATTGAATAGATAGGTATTGGCTATTAAGTTATACATACCTATACTAGACTAGGTTTTCAATAGAGTCTTCTTTCACAACTTGTTGGTATGGATGATCAGATCAGATTAGACTGCCCTTTTTATGTCGATACGTATACACGCTGTGTGTAATTTTGTGAATTGAGCCGATGGGTGATTGCCCTTCTTTTGTTAAGATCGTTACGGGATATTTTTAAGATGAGGTATACTTATCTGAGTTTCTTTCCTTTCTGCCTGTCTCTTTCTTCACCTTTGAAAATATTCCATTACAATCCTAGTTTCTATCACGCATGGGCAATCTTTCTCTACCTGTCTACATTTAAGTACGTAATAGAAGGACTTCGGGGGCATATGGAGCATGTCTATAAAGCCGAGTATGTGAAACAGTTACTACTAAGGCTTAGATATGATTCTAATGGTATGAAACAATAATAGGTACCTGAACCGGTGACGGTGATGGGCCGTGTGGGTAGGTCTTGGATTCGTAGCGATGGTGCCATTGAGCGGTATAGGTAGTTAGCGTCCGAATCTGAGCTAGCAATTTCGGGATGTTCCGGACCTGGCTTTCGTCGTACTGTTGTATCCCGTGCCGATAGCCAGAGAACTGCGTGATAGATATGTATATGTATGTATGATATGCCGGACGTAACAGCGAAGGGAAATACATGAGTATAAATTCAAACTCTGGAACGGCTAGCGGTAGTAATTAGGCTTCCATAATCTGACATATGTTCATGTTCCGTATTACATCAGTATAGTATCTATCCATAGCTCCCGTGACCGTTGAGTGTGAGCTTATAGATAAAATTTGCAAGCCGACACAGGATATCCACGCCAGCTTGGCAAGGGATTTGGTAGGAAAAGTATGAACAAAGTACCTGACCTAGACCGCCTCATGAACGTGACGGGGAAATAAGTACCGTGCCGTGTATGACCTCATTTGGTTCATCTGAGACATGTACCTACCTATATGCATGTATGTCTCACATCGTAGATAGTACCAGACATGTCTCGGTAGGTGACGTGGGGGCTCGAGGTAGTTAGTAATCCTCTTGGCTGCCTCTTGCTACAAAGATTAAGTGGAGTGAGTGAAAGCTATGAACGTAACGTTGTTGGCTAGCCGGTCAGATAATGTTTTGATTACCAAGGTCAGGTGAGCGTAACGTTAGCCGCCGGAAATGCATGGAACTCTTCTCGTAACCGGTGGTCGTTTGCTGGTTTGAGGGGCACACTAACAGGTAAGTACCGAATTTGGACAACGTCTTTTGTGTTGGACGATATGAGCGTCAACCGGAGAGCGGCTACCGGGTGGCCTCCGTGGGTGGCGTGTTGTATGTAAATAGAAAGTTTTTCTGGGGGAGATCCAACGTGCCGAGGTATACGGTAGGAAAATCGGAGTTACGGCGCACGACAGCCTGCATGCTACGTCGCCGATTGCATCCAAATAGATGGGGACTTTGCGAGTCTCCTGGTAAGGCGGGCAGGAGGCGGGTGTGGTGCCCTGTGCTCAGCTAGCCCTACTGTACACAGTACGTTATCGCCCCATCTGACGAGCTGACAAGCTGAACAGCCCTGAACGTACTATTGTGGAGGTCGGATGTGGTCACGGCACGCAATGCACACCTTGATTGGGGTGTCGATGCAGGTGCACGAACCTGGTAGCTGAAGTCCTTACCATGTTAGCCTCAACGTCGGATGGAGTTTCAGGAACGCCGCGGAGTTACACCTCGCGGGGAGGGTATAGCCTGGGTGCTATTGCTACCCATCCCTGGGTCCCCGGGTTGAAAGAGTAGTATTCAATGCAGGCCAGCAGCGGCTATGCCATACAACGGTATACTATGCTGTGTAGTATATGTAATGTCGACGTATGTATGGTCCTTTCCGGATCTCCCAAGTCTCTGGGATTCGGATGTGGCGTCTGTACCCGGGGTCGGTGCAACCGAGTATAGGATAGTTAGTTTAGTTCAGATGGGTCGTGAGTATCAATCCCCACCCGGAGTTCGGGAGGATATGCTACATGGGAGAGTTTTGTTTTGATCGGGAACACTAAGCCCTTCGCGGACTCTGCATTAGGAAAGGCTGACGAAAGATGGACATATGAGCTCCCTCAGATTTACATCTTCCGGGAAGAAATGACGTTGACAGCCCGGCTCAGCATACCGAGAAGTTGGAGCATCGAAAACTCTATTTACGGCGATCCTCATGGATACTCTGCGATACTCCACTAGGTACTTACCTAATCCTCGGGGTGCCCTTTGCACGGACGTTGACTAGGTATTATGTCACCGCCACAGACCGGCCCGTGTAAACTAAGGCAAGAGACCAGTAGATGCTTAGTTAGACGCGCTACGAATATGTTGTACGCGACTGAAGGTGGACAGTAGAGAAAAGCGGTGACATCTGCAGAGGGTTAACAACATATTGATAGGTGATGTATGCAGCAAAAAAATATATTTTAAGACCCACCGTCGGTTGTGAACTGACGACGTTGCACCGATTGTGTCAATAATGCAGGAAAATCTCAGCATTGCATGCTCCCGCATGTCGCTAATGCCGTTTGGGTTGCGATGGACAAGGGTAGACCAGAATGGACAGCGGTGATTGGGCAAGGACAATTTGTTCAGGTGAGCCATTTCACACGGAACCCCCGGTCGACTTCCTAATTCAACCGGGCTGCAGATGGGAAATTGTTATTCCCGCCCACTGTCGAGCAATGATGGACCATCGCTTTTGCTGCACGCCAGCGTGTTGATGAAGTCTTTATTTCTGGGGGTGACATGACGAGCCCGAAACGGAGCAAGGCCCGACGACAACACATCCGGGATTCTTGTCGGTAGGGGTAGTTACATGGCAACAGCTGCTGCTGCATTGCGGCTTGGAGTGGTGCAGTAGGTAGGTATACTGGCACGGGGTTGCCGGCCGCCGTTAGCAAAGAGAAAATCTCCATTATGTTTTCTCTTCTCGATGCCCTATATGCATTGCATACAGATGCATATTTGATCCGGGTATTTTTCAGGGCCCGACACGTGTATTGGTACCGAGGAGATGATATGTGAGGTGTTGTTGGTATGGCTCTGATGTTGTGCTACGGATGCCCAGACGAGATCAGACATGCAGATGAAAATGAAAAAATGATAAACCCTGCCCAGCACAGCAGGCCATGTTCAGAAAGTCCCTGCAGCCAACATCCCAGTGCTAGCCCTAGCAGGTTGGGGTCGACCATCAACATGGGTCGGGCAGCAGTGTTATTGGCTGTCTGTTAATTGTAATGTTCGTGAAAGAAGATTATCTTGTGAGTAGGAAGTGGAATCTAGGACGATAAACAATAGCTTGCCGTACGATTCCACACTTTCGCCATACGCATACGCGTAGCACACAGGTCTAATGTCGCATTCAACGAGTTGATGGGTCTGTAGAAATTGACATCGTGCTTTCTGATGAAACGATCTCCGGACAGTTATGCATCTTGACATAGATGGCTTAGTACCTGGGTATCTTACATCATCATAGGCCAGCTACCGTACCAATAGAAATTGAGATTGACTAAAATTTGCAAAGAACCATTCAACAGTACACGCAAACCGACTCAAGTAACGTGTGACAACATAACATGTATGTAAGTCTGTAAGATATTGGGAGGTTATAGAGATTGCCGGATGAAGCTTAGTACTTTGTACTAGTTAGTTAGAGCCGAACTAAATTCAAGATTGGTTTCTGATGATTTACCTACACGGGTACCCTAGGTACTGGGCCATCTGCTAGGCATACCGGGGTTAGAGGTTAGCGTTGGAGGTGAGCAGCACAGTCGCTCACTGTGTCTTACCCGTCCCGGCAGTACGGATTTTCTCGCATTGGGTCTAGCCGCACACTGTATTTGTGACAGGTTATCGTCATCCAACCCATGAATATCCCGACTAGTCCCGCTTTCAAGCCCTACGAGCGACAACTCCGATCCCATACCTGCGTTTCTCCTCTCCATCATTGTGCTTTGAGGTTATACCTACTACTCTCTCTCCCTCTACAACCTCGGCGCCTCCTAGTATACAACTACACGCAACACAGCCTCACGTTGCGATAGTCTCTTTTAGCAATTCCTCCGTTCCCCTTGCAGATTGCAGTGCAGCGTAGCGTACAGTAGATCGAGTTCTATATATTCTTTGCAGACACGGGCTGTGTCGGTCAGGGCTTATCGTCTATCTGCACTGTCAGGTCATCGGTGTTGTCGCTGTTACTTTACTTGTCACTGCCTGCCCTACAGCAAGGTACCTACCTACATACACACACCTTAGGTATGTACACCATCTGGCGAGCGATCCGGGTAGGTTAGGTACATGCACGCTACAACAAGATCCCAAGCGAAAATGAAGTTCCATAGGTACGGTCATGATGGTCCACCTGCCAGCCGGCGCTTATGACAGCGATCACCCCTCCCTTGCTTGTCAACATGGTATACGTAGTTATACGTACCGAGAAAGTAGTACTTACGTGCTAGCCGCTATGGCTTGGCGGGCGTCGGGTCTAGCCTCTCTAACCTTTTTCTTGTCATGTCAACACGGCCTGTTCGTCGGGCCCTCAGAGTACATACATGCAGACTGATCGTCCATCTTATCGCTTATAGATAGTATCATTGCATGTCAACTCCCGTTCACCCTCTCCACCGAAGAGAGAAATATATATCGCCGCCCCCCCTCGCAGCCTTTCCAGTCTAGAACATCAAGTGAGCCCGCGGCTGTGGTCGACATCAAAATCCTTCCCGACCGCCGATACACGCCGACACGCCGAAAAACCCCACCAACTAACTACCTACCTACCTAATCAACCGACCATCCTTGCCGTTGCTTGTCTCGTCTCGCCTTGCCTTTCACGCCTTCACGCCTTCACGCGCGCCACCTCAGCTAACCTCAACAACGCCAGCTCTGCTCCAGAGCTGTTGTCTGCTGGCCAGGCCACGTCGTCACGATTCCCTATCCGTCTCTACCTATCTATCTAATCTATATAATCCCTCGTCTTTGATATGTCCTACTACAACAACTACCCTGGTGGATACGGTCCGCCGCAGCAGCAGCAACAACAACCTCACGGGAACTACTACCAGCCGTATGATTGTCTTCCCATGAGACACCTGATTTCCTCTTGTCTCTATAGTATCCCTAACATAGTATTCTGTCAGGCCACCACAGGGATACAATGGCTATCCTCAGCAAGGACAGCCGCCTCAGCAATACGGCTACAACCAACACCCGCAACAACCCTACTATAGTCAGGTACGCGCCGTCTTGCTTCGCTCGCTATGACAATATCTCCCATTGACAACTTTATCAGGGACCACCACCCCAGCAATCTGGCGGATACAACAATGGCTCAAATCATTATAGTCGGCCACGTAAGATAAAAAACACTCTTGTGTGGCGGAGGGCAAAGAGGTCACGAGCTAATGTGCATCCCGTTCAGCAATGCCGACGGCGAACTCGAACTCATACAACCACGGCAATTACGCTGCTCCACCGCCTCCCCCAGCTGGCCCGCAACATTTTGGACACGGCGCTCCTCAGAACTATGCCTTCCGGTACAGCAACTGCAGTGGCCGGAGAAAAGCACTTCTCGTCGGTATAAACTACTTTGGCCAGCGTGGACAGTTGCGGGGTTGTATCAACGACGTGCGGAACATGTCGAGCTACCTCGCCGAGCACTTCGGTTACAAACGAGAAGACATGGTTATCTTAACCGACGACCAACAAAATCCTATGAGCCAGCCTACGAAGCAGAATCTCCTCCGAGCCATGCATTGGCTAGTTAAGGACGCGAGACCTAACGACTCGCTCTTTTTCCACTATTCAGGTGCGTCTAAGCTGGTTTTTCACTCATAATCCCCATTACTCATTCGTCTGTAGGTCACGGTGGACAGACAAAAGATTTGGATGGCGATGAAGAGGATGGTTATGACGAAGTCATTTACCCGGTAGATTTCCGTCAAGTCGGCCATATTACCGACGATGAGATGCATAGAATTATGGTCCGCCCACTGCAGGCTGGTGTACGGCTAACAGCTATTTTCGACTCGTGTCATTCCGGCACTGCTTTGGATCTGCCTTATATATACTCAACTCAAGGTATCCTCAAGGAGCCAAATTTGGCCAAGGAAGCTGGTCAAGGTCTCCTTGGTGTTATATCTTCCTACAGTCAGGGCGATCTTGGCGGTGTGGCCAACAACATCATGGGCTTCTTCAAGAAAGCGTCCGGTGGCGAAGATGCTCATAACCGAGCTATGGCTACTAAAACGTCAGCTGCGGACGTCATCATGCTTTCCGGCAGTAAAGACGACCAAACCTCGTTCGTATACCCCTTTTCTTCGTTTCCTCATCCTCCATTATTAGATACCATGCCTTTATTATCTCAACCTCCGATACACGACGTACCCGTCTGGAGTCTGCCTTTTGAGCAGACAAGGGAAGAACATATGTTTTTTTCGGAGTATGAGAATATGTAAATAGATTTTTTTACGCCCTAGATACAGGGTCGCAGCTACACAGGCCGCGATTTTGTATCTAGGGCGACGTGTTGCGTTGGCCCTATAGCTTTTCGCGGCACGTTATTCTGTGACTTCGTGTTGTGCTGCCATTCCGAGCTTTGAGATGACGCTAACAAACCAACTGCAGGGCGGATGCTACCATCGCATCTCAGGCCACAGGCGCCATGTCGTGGGCTTTTATCACCGCCCTCAAGAAAAAGCCTCAGCAAAGTTACGTGCAGCTTTTGAACAGCATCCGCGACGAATTGGCTACTCGATACACGCAAAAGCCTCAACTCTCTTGTAGCCACCCACTTAGTAAGGACCCGGTCCCCTATGGTGCCTGAGACACGTAACATGTTGACCTGTTGTGACTAGACACCAATCTCTTGTTCGTCATGTAACATAGCTCTCATCACTTCTCAAGTTGAAGTTGCTTCTTGTTTCACGGGCGGCTTGCGCTGATTTTCGCTTGGGGTTTTTTTTTCAAGCGGGGAGTTGAGCTGGGTTTTTATGCACTTTTGGGGGGTGGGGTCCATTCACATTGCTCTGGCAGTATCAAAAAAAATTAGGAGATTTTCGCGTGAAAGTGGCTTAATATCCCTAACTGGCCAACATTGATGAGATACGAACGATGTATGGATTGATGGATGGATGAGAGGATGGATCCGGAACCCTTTAAATACGAAATTTCGGGCGGCGGCGGCTAGTTGTCTTGCAAGATATTTGGACACATGGTATCTTGGCGGATTTTTCATGCGTTGGATATGATGGATGCCTTGGTAGTATTAGCAAATAGACGATTATTACCCGCGCTGCTGTTGTGTTATAGTAGGTAGCGTGACGTGGTGTCTTTTTTAGATTTGGGTTTGGGCTTGGGCATTGAAGAAGTCGAGTTCATGCCTCTAGATTTGTTTCTATTTAAGATGGGATGGCAAAAGGAAAGGCAAAGGGAGAAGCATTTCTGTGGTAGTCCGCCGCTTATGGTTGTCTTGTAATAACAAGCTCTATGGGATAAGACAGAAGAGAGAATAGATCTAGAGCTATGTTGAATATGTATACTATCCTTCCTGTTACTTTTATCGTGTCATTGGGGGCTTTACATACTTACCGGACGGTGCGTTAAAACGTCGGGGTAAGCGCTCGCCTTCTAGATGAGTGTTGGGTTCATATATAGTTGAGGAGGAACTGTGAATATAGTCTTTAAGCTAGAGTTCTTCGCTATTGGGTGATTGAGGACACATCAAATACCCCTAGGTAACTTTACAGACTGGCTGAGATATATGTACTTGTGTGTATGTGCGTAAGACAAGACATGAATAGTGATCAGGTCGTTTTAGTTTCCAATGATAGATGACATACTTATCTAGCACAAAACATGTCAATCAATCCTTAATCGATTTTGTAAGTGGATATTTGCTTTCACTGACTGTTGTTTACTCTATCTTTTTGTTAATTTCTCATTCTTGTACGGGGGATCCTTGTGGACAATCTATACCATAGGTACATGTCGTTATAAGTTTCTCGTACTTTCACTTCTGCTAGATTAGTCTACTGCAATAAAGTTTTGAACACCTAGTACTGGTTCGCATACACCATATGGAAGCACGATATACCTATATAGTGCGTAAGCCAGGCCTCTAGGTCACTGTAGCTGACTCGCAACTCTGCGATTCTCCCTGCATTACCAAGTACCTACTTCATCTCATAAGACAAATCGACCGTAAGACCGGCGGTCGAGGCAGCAAAGCTTCACCCTAGAATCAAGAAAGGTTCATAACACTTAGTTAGAGCAGACGACTTAGATAATGATGGTGATCAACAACCCCCAATATTTCTATTCCTAGCTTCAAGTTTGTACGCGGAAACAACGCTCTCACGACGGAAAAATCATATATTCAGCCTCCGGTCCTCGTTAAGAGAACGGTGGTATGCAATGCCAATTTCCCAACAGAGCTTTTCCCCAACCTTCTACACGATGAATTTCTACCCCGTCATAAGAACGCCGATTTATCCATACCCCCATATGCAATGCTTCAAAGTCGCATGAAAATATTGAAATGCCGAATCCCGCTTTAATCAGCAGAGGACCTGCTGCTGCTTCTGCTCCTCCAACGCCGCGCTGAGTCGCAGCCGCGTCTTCTCGTGCTCGCCCCATTTCCGCGCGTCGACCCGCATGCGGGCCACGGCCCGGATAAGAGTTATAAAGACCTTGAGTTTGTTCAAAGGTTTGCGATCCTTCCGTCTCTCTACTATGAGCTCGGCTGAGGACTTGAGGCCCAGGTTTTGAAGGATGCCGTTGATCCTCCGGAGCTGTGCTTTGTTGCTGTCATAACTGTTAGTACGACCGCTTTTCAAAAAGAGAAAGGAGGAGAGTAAATAACTCACCAAGCATCTGCAATTTCCAACTGTAGCTGGAGGAATCTCTTGGCGGAGGCGCCGTCATTCCGCAGTTTGGACTCGCGCTCCCAGCGAGCTTGCATCCACATGATGTAGAGGTCCATGCCCCGTATCTCCTTCTTATGTCGACGCTGTGCCGAGTCGGCGGCGCGGATGACGGCCTCGTGATCTTTTTGGTCTACGACGTCCATGACGACATCGCCGTATCGGAAGGTTGCCATGGCCGCCTGCTTGATCGGGCCGGGCGCAACGGAACTTGGCTTCTCTGCATTCTTGGCCTGAATCCAAGCTAGGGCCTCTTGTGCCCCTTTCTTAAGCCGGTCGCAGTCGTATTGTAGTTTCTCTGCGGCGGCTTGGTATTCGGCGCGTTCTCTCCGCGCTCGGTCAAGTTTTTGACGAAGTTCTTTGCACAAGGGATTCGCGTAGTCCAGTTCTTCCCTCGCCGCATCTAATTGTATGCGTAGGTTTTCGCACGAAAGCTCGGCCTTCTTCGACTCCTTCTGTGCGCGTAATAGTTGTCGCTTCAGGTCCTCTGTTGCCTGGTTGGCTTGAGTAATTCCTCTTGATTCTTGACGCGAGGCTCCATCAAGCTTCTCCTTGAGTTCCTGACACTCCTGCTCAGCATCATGCAAACTTTGCTTGGTTTCTTCGAGCTGCTGCCTTAACATCTCGGCGACTCTATCAGCATCTTCACACTCTTGCTCAGCTTCCTGAAGATCTTGCTTGGTTTGCTCTAGTTGTTGTCTCAGCGCCTCAGCAACCTTGTCGGCGCCTTCAAGCTGGCCTAGGCGATCAGTTCGCTGCGCTTGTTCGCGTAATTGACGCCTAAGGTCCTGGTTTAACTCGTCGGCCTGTTTTAGGCGCTGACTTGCATCTTCCGACTCTTCGTCAAGTGTTGCTTGTAGAACTTCAACCTCATCCTCTAGAGCCTCGATCTTTTCTGATTGAGCTTCACGATCGACTTCACTGCGACTAAGATCATCTCGGAGGCCCGAAATCTCATTGCGTAGACTTAGTAATGTGGCTTGTTTCGTTTCGAGCTCGTGTCTCAGCTCATCAACCTGTTTTAGTTGCTGATTTGCGTCTCCGGATTCCTCATCAAGCATGGTTTGTAAGGCTTCGACCTTATCCTCTAGGGCCTCAACCTTTTCTGACTGAGCTTGGCGGTCGGCTTGACTCTGACGCAGATCATTTTGGAGGCTTGAAACTTCGTTACGTAGACTTAATAACGTGGACTGTTTGGTGTCGAGCTCGTGTCTTAGGTCGTCGATCTGGCGACTCAGAGCAGTCTCCTCATTCTTATGTCGCTCGGCTTCACTGTTTAGAGCCGCCTGTAACTGCGTTTCTTTGCCTGAAAGCGCCCCTTCTGCGTCGCGCAGTCGGTCTACAGTGCGCTGAAGGCCGGTGGCCCGATCTTCTAGCCGGTCTCGTTGTGCTTCCAGGTCGCGTTTTTCCGCCCGCCCTTTCTCATTATGGTCTTCAAGCTGAGCTATCTGCTTCTGTAGTCGGGTAATATCCCGCTGCAGGGAAGCCTTTTCAGCTCCTAGGGCGTCATGACGGAGTTGGAGTAGCATTTTTTCGTCAGTACATGTCGCCAAGTTGTTCTGCACTGTTTCGAGCTTGGAAGAGAGAGCACCGCGTTCATGCTCCCATGCTTCGCGCTGTTGAAGAAATTGTTCCGCCTGCGCCTTGAGTTCCCTGTCTTTCTGCGTAGTTTGGCGCTCGAGATTCTGTATATTGCTCTCAAGCTTTTGAATCATTTGTCTTGCTTCACTTGCATCGTCTTCACGTTCGTTAATTTCGTGATCCTTTTCGCGTATGTCGGCTTCTAGATCAGCTATTTCGCTACGCAGTTCTTCAACAAGGTTGTTGCCTTGTGTTTGTCGTTGCAGCTGTCGTTGGAGATTTTCAAGACTTGTTTTAAGCCCCACTATCTCCTTTTTATGTTCATTGGCTTCGTGATCCTTCGCGCGAAGGTCGGCCTCCAGATCAGCTAGTTCGCCGCGTAGTTCCTCAACGATATCATTGCCTTGTGCTTGTCGTCGCAGTTGTTGCTGAAGAGTTTCAATTGTTGTTCTAAGCCCCCCGACCTCCTTTGCATGTTCGTTGGCTTCGTGATCCTTCGCGCGAAGGTCGGCTTCAAGAACAGCTATTTCTTTATGTAGCTGTTCCACCTCGTTGTCACCTCGTGAGGCTTGTTGGAGTCGTTGCTGAAGGCTGTGAACCTCAGCTTCTTTGTCTTTAAGGCGACGACGTGAGGAATTTTCCAAATCCTCCAGCTTTCTTCGTAGCTCATCCATCTCCTCTTCGCTTTCGTTGATTTCGTGATCCTTCGCAAGTAAGTCGGCTTCTAATTGGGCCGTTTTGTCGCGCAGATCATTTAACTCGCCGTCTTCCCCTGATTGTTGTTGTAATTGTCGTTGGAGACGGCCAATCTCAGCTTCCTTTTCCTCTAATTCACGATGCGAGGAATTTTCTAATTCCTCCAGCTTGGTCCGTAGCTCATCTAATTCCTCTTCACCTTCGTTGACCTCTCGATCTTTCGTACGCAAGTCAGCTTCTAAATCGGCTACTTCATTGCGTAATTGCTCAACTACGTCATCATCCTGTGATTGTTGTTGTAATTGTTGCTGAAGCTGGCTGATTTCGGCTTCTCTTTCCTCCAGGCGATGGCGCAAAGCATCGTTCTCTGCCTTCTGACTTTGATCAGCATACTTCTTCTTGGCTTTCTCTTGGACGTCGAGAATCTGCTGCTGATATGTTTCTAGATCCTTCTCGGCTGATGCCAAGTGTTTCTTGTACTTGGATAGTTCTCTTTGCATCGTGACCTTGTCGACTTTCAGCTCGGTGTTCTCTTTGAGCGCAGCCTCGCTGAAACCCGGGCCAGTCTTTCGCAAAGCTTCTTCGAGGAAGTGGATCTTGAGTTTTAAACCGAAGTTCTCCTTCTCGATCTTATCGATGACATTCTCCTGCTCGCGAAGTGATAGTTGGTTCCCATCCTGTAACGGACCCTTGTCGCCGCCGCGCCGCGTGGGCTGAACTAGGGGGGTAGAGGCGGTGCTGCTTGCGTCGACCTCGGGCATTGGCGTAGTAGCTACGTATGACAAGTTACGGGAGGGGCCGTAGAGCGAAGACTCGACAGGCACGTTGGTCATGTCCATGTCCTCATCAATCTTGCCCAGCGCGGGCGTGGTCAGGCCGTTTGTATTCTCCTTGCCCCTTCTCCTGGCGCTGTTCCGTGTAGCAGACTTAAGCATGGGTGTGAACTCGGAGCCCCCAATGCCTGCGGGGAGATTGCGCCTGTCGCCGAAAGGTGCGCGGCTGCCCCGTGGGGTTCTGAGGTTGGCGGCGCGTCCGTTGCGCAGTTGCTGTACGAGGTTGTTGTCTTTTGATGGCGAATGAAAGGAGGGTTCTTGGGTCATGTCGAAGTCGGGAGGCGGGCGGCCAAGGTAGGTGGCGTCACCCAGGTTGCTCCTCGGGGTGTCCATTGTGAGTGTATAGTTCAGTTCAGTCCGCGGTGCCGATGCGGCGCAAGCGATGGGTTGCAATGTTGATGTTAGATTATGCCGGCGTGTAAATGAATATATGTCGTGAACGGTGATATCGAGAAAAAGTGATCGCTTTCATGAATTAAACATGCCGGCAGTGTGCAGTAGATTTCTATAGAGAATGGAAAGTGGAAGGTGTAGGTGTAGGTGTAGATGTTGTATGAAGAAATGGCAGCGTGAGACGCGTTTGGGCAAGTCATTTGTTTACTTACACAACCTGGGGTAGCTTGGACCCTAGTGGTGGGGGGTCCAAACCACAGCGTATACGTATACAGTGTACGTAATAAACTTAAACTTGAACTTTATACTGTACTAACATCATCCCTATGGGTTAGGTCTTGGATTTCCCACTTTTCTACTATCTACTATGTACAGTATTATCTAACTACAAGTACAACATGAAGGGTGTTAAGAGTTCATTGAGTTACGCCATCGGTTGGTATATCTCTTGCTCCTTCGTTGTAAGGTAAGTATGTTATCGAATTGACTAATCCTCAATCTGGAAGTGCTCATGTCTCTGTGCCGCACATTGATTTCGTAGAATAAAGAAAGAATACTTACCTACCTACCTCTTAATCGGGTTCCAAGTTAATGATGAAGTGGTTGCCCCACGTTTATTACGTTATAGTTGCGATAACAGGCCAGGTCAAGCTCGAGGCTGCATGGCTTCGACAAAAACTCCCATTACGACCGATGGCTTGCTTAGTCAAGTCAGGTAAGACAAGGAATACCAAGACGCCTGAGACAAACGTTCCATCATAACTACTTAGTATAGATAACTATACTATAACTAGCGTGTGACGGTCACTTACAACCAGCTCGTTCAACATCCAAACGGAAGACACAGCTAGGCCAGCCACATGGTACCAAACTTAGAACTAGGTAGGTGTGTTCGTTCTACTGAACATCGGCAGCGCTTCGTCATCTGGGGCCACCCGCTTTCGGAAAGTCGAGCTGCACCGGGGGCGCAGGATCTGGCCGATCTTCTGTCTTCCTCCGCAGCCCCCTTCGTATTTGACGTATCAGACGCAAGCCGAATGACATGACATTACTGTTCCACGATTGGGTTGTCTGTATATGTACTTGCGGTAGTGGTCATCCTCCGCATCCCACCCCGTCGTGCCGCGACACCTCTTTTTTTTTTATTAATTTATAATCCTGCGACTCTTCCACTGGCTGAGTAGTAGTATTTGTTGCTGTTGTTGTTGTTGTCGTCGTCGTCGATGGAACATCATCTCATAATACAATTCCGTATCCAATCTTCGGAATAGTCACCAACCGTCCGATATTTCGACATTTCGACATTCCACTCCGTCCCGTTCCGTCTTCGCCCCCGTGCCCCTCCACCGCCCACCCACCACCCACCGCCCACCGTCTACCGCCACTATCGTCATCGCCATGCCCTCGTTCGGATCTCTGCCCGACGAGCTGATCCAACAAATCCTCCAATATCTCGAGCCCGAGCACGTCCTTGCCACTGTCGCACTCGTCTCCCATCGGCTCAATCGTATTGCAGATGAACCCCTGCTGTGGAAGTACTACTGCCAGACCCGTTTCAGGTACTGGCAGTCCGAACACCGCTTCCACGACAAGCTGCGTGGCCAGCTACACGACGTCAACTGGAAGGCCCTATACTTGCTGCGTCTCAGGCGCAACAGTCGCATCGCACACCTCGTTGACGGCATCGTCGCCTCGCGCGTGTCGCGCCTCGAGAAAACCGAGCAGATCTGCCAGTACGGTTACGATGCCAAGGATTACCTCTTGACGCAATGCCGTGTCGACGAGTCTGTCGAGGATGTCCTGGCTCGAAGGTATGTCACGCCTATGCTGGCTCAGAGCTGCTAGTTCCTGTGGTATTTGTGGTGTATGTACTGAGATGTTGTCCTAGATACTACTCTTGCACCGTCCTCGACAGCATACATCGAAGTCTCGCTATTGAAGAATGGGCTAAATACCAGCGATTTATCCAACGCGTCAGCCCGACCGTGTCCAACATCGAGAGATTGAATGGTGGCATGAGATTGGAGCGCGCCCTGGGTGCATTTGACATGTTCATGCTCCATGATAACGAAGGCGACTTAGACGAGGTGCATTTTGTTTGCCCTCCAGCAGCAACACGAAGATAACTAGCTGACAGCTAGCAGATTTGTAAACTTCTCGACGACATCGCCTCTCGCTTTCGTGCTGCCAATCCCGATCTAGACCGGGCCACGACTCGAGGCAAAGCAATTGCTCTTGCTCGATGGCTACATGCTAATAATATGACTGGCCTGAATGATCCTACTGAAGAGACGTACCGTTATTTGCGCAATTGTCTAATTGGGAGAGCCCTTCGCGATGACCAACACCCGTCACTTCCCATCATCTCGGCTGCTATCTACTCAGCTCTGGCTTCGCGTTCTGGCTTCGAGGCATACCCATGCGCTTTACCCAACCAGGTTCACGCCATTGTCTTGGCTCCCCCGGGTGTGTCGTTGGACGGTGCAGTTCTCTCCCCGGGACAAGCTAACCACCAACAAACCATGTTTCTCGACCCGTATGGATCAGATGAGGAAGTGTCTGTCGACCATATCCAAAACCTGCTTTTCAGACTAGGCATCTTCGCTGGCCACGATGACATGCTTAGGCCCACATCCACCGATCTAATCGTCATGAGGACTGCCCAGAATATTAGGGCTTCTTTTACCAGTTTCCGGACAATCGATAGGCCGTTATCCCAGCTGATTCCCATGATCGAGCTCAACAGAGGTGATTGGGCGCGCAATCTACAGCCAGCACTCTATAGCATGATCTGGGCAAGCATCATGATGGTGCCCATCCTCCCCGAAAATGATGAGGTGCGCTGGGATTGGCAGCAGGATGTGCGGGATCTGCTGACCTACTTCTACGAATATTTCCCCGAAGACTCCTGGTTGATAGAGAAATATGTCTGCCCGATGTACGACACCTTCGCGGCCCCCACCCACCAACAAAGCAACTGGGAGCTCCCGTCGAAACGGGTCCGCGACCAGATCAGGGACATACGCCACGTAGATGCATCGGCCCGCGTGCCAAGGCGGCGCAGCGAACTTGCCGACGGGATCCGTGTCAGATTCCGCGTTGGCCAAGTCTTCAAACATAAGCGCTACGACTACCACGGTATCATTCTCGGGTGGACGACCGAGGGCGCGGGCGGCATTACGAATTGGGATCAAAGCTCACCGTCGCGCGAATCATGGCGCGGGTACAGCGAGCCTTATTATCGGTGCATGTAAGTTTCTCATTCATGTCTTTGCTTGTATTTATTTATTTTATTCTTTTCATTCTCTGTTTCGTCACGCCCATACAATCCGCCACTTAATACAGAGATCAGGAACCGTGAAGCTGACTGTATATTACAGGGTCGGCACGGACGGCTCCGATCACCACATCATCGCCGAAGGTAGTATCGAGGCTGTAAAACTGCGCGGCGGGCTCGAGGTCCTACCCACCGAGATCAAGGACCTGGTTCCCATGGCTGGCAAATTTTTCAAGCGCTGGGATGGCGAGGCGGGTGTTTTTGTGAGTAATCTCAGGGAATTGTTTCCTGAAGATTAAAAAGCTTTCATTTTCAAAGTATTAATTCATTCAATCGGGATGAGAAGTTAATGAGTATTTTCTTCTCTCTATTCTCTTTGGAAATGAGATGCTGGGAGAGGAAACTTGACTGGATGCATATATATAATCATCATTGTTTTGGCTTACGTAGTCACGCTGTCATGAAAGCATTGTTTTTGCATTGGGGGCTGGTTCAAGTTACCTATATAATTCTTGAAAAGCAGACAGACTCTTTCTCTCTCTCTCTCTCTTTGGAAAATATGATTAGTTGGATGGAGAGGATAAGCATTTGCGTTAGTAGGAGTTGACATGCTGTCTCACACACACATATCCATACGTATACACACTTATTATATATACAAATTACTAGGTAGTCAATACAGATGATATCTATCTACATGTATATCTATCCAAGATGAGCAGGTATGTAAATTGAGTTGTAATTGGTAGGTACATACGTGGTATATTTATATCGATCCTTCCAAATACTTTAAACGCACATAATTGCCGAACATAGTATTAGTTACGTATTAGCGAGGCGTGATTTCTAGACAGCGAAATCAATTACTTTGCTGCTTTTGTAGGTGGGTTGCCTGTAAGAAGACTTATATTCAAGCACTTTCGTGTAGTCCTTGCCGTTTCACTGATGGTTATCTGGTTAGTGTACAGCTCCGAAATGACATGTTGCTCCTTTTTACCTGAGCGATGCCAACTAGGTACTACTTACACAGGAAGGCCAACTAGTCGAATGTTCCTTAGGTACTCGGGATGGAAGACCTTTTGATTTTCTACCTAATACAGATAGGTACCTAAGAGTGTTAACAGCTGGGCTTTTCTCTCGTCTCTCGTTCATGTCCAAGTTAGCTCGATTTTTAAACTATGTCTATGTGCCTTTTACCTGTCGAGAGGATTCCCCCGATCTATTTTCTAGGTAGCAATTCCTCACGCACAAGTAGGCTCCTATCTGGCTAAGTTTGGGTAAGTTACTTATGTCTGCCGGGTTTTGTTTCCTCGTTACGATCCATGACGGCGTACGTGTGCATCGGTGCCTTACGGCTATATTTGTGGGATTAAGGGGCAGTGAGGTATATTCTACTATCAATCTTCGAAGTAGTTTCATGCTTCATGCGTAAGTGACGATTCAGCCAACTTAAATTCTCATGATTTTGCCTTGTTGGCTAGGCACATAAGTCGTTGAAGAGTCAATGTGGTATCATCTAGGTCTATTATATACAATAATTGATTTCATCTCTAAGCTCTCCTGCATGAATAGGGTTTCTCTACATCTATTTCGAATTCCCATTTTCTCAGCTCTAGTTGTCCTTAACATCAATTTTCTCGATAAGATCACCGCCAATCCTCGCGATCTCGGCAAGAACCGCCTCTTTATTTAGCTCGTATTTATCCGCATCAGCACTCATCGGTTTGAACGAAGACGGCATATTCGCGCTAAACCCTCGGATGTGCAGTTGTGGGTTCCACAGCGCCGCTATCACGGTATCCTCTGGCCCGCCATGGAAAAATAGTAATGGAGTAGCGTACACGGACTGGAGACGTCTCAAGAAGGCTGGAACAGGGGACTCAGGTAATGGCAGAGCTTCGGAGCTGCCGGTCTCGTCGAGGTTCTTGAAGTGTGAATGCTTGGTCCCGTCATCTCGGAGGACGCCCTTGATGGCTTTAGACGAGAGATGTATTACGACATCATAGTCGCGAAGGCCGGATTGAAAAAGCATGCGAGGGTCAAGTTCGGCCCCTTTGTCTTTGGTGGCTTTCGTAGCAGATCGAGCAAGGGTTGTCATGCGTGTTGCAATCACCCTGGGAATGTTTTGCGTATAGGCTACGCCGGTGACGTCGAAAGGCGTTGCCACGAACAGGGTCGTGCGGTTCATGTTGGCGTCAATCTTCCTCCAAGCTTCTAATCGTGTTGAAATATCGAGACGTTGAGCGGTAGATAGGGAGTCTGACGGATCAACAACCATGGGGTCTTCACGCCAGTCATATGACGCAAGCAATAGAAGAGCCCGTAGAAATCCTGTTGAGGTTGATGAGGGCATGGGAAATGGATGAGGCCTGAGAAAGGCTTGTAAGACGAAGAGTTCGATGAGCGGCTCGTTGAAGTGGTTTCCGAGTCGGTGAGCGTTGAACCAGTGCTTGGTAAGACGTATCGACGACGACAATGCGGGGAAGCGGGTGCAGTATGTAGAAATCATCTGGTAATGAAGCGGCAGAATCGTGCTTCTCCACCTCGCGGCTGAGAGTAAAGCTGCAGCTTCGGTACGGACGTGACGATCGAGAGTCTGATCTTTGGTCTGTCTGTCGAGCAGTGTTTCCTCTTGTTCGCTATGTACGCGAAGACGGAATGCAAACCCACTCTCATAGATGATGTCCAAAAATGTTAGGTTCTCGGTCTCGCGTTCGGCGTCTTCCAATCCTAGATACGTCCTAATTCCACTCTTGGCCTCCTCAAGGGAACGGCCAATCTGTAGAAGCAATGCTATCTTCGCTCGTTGTATAGAGGCAATATTCTCCGGCCATTTCCCGGATGCTTCGAAAGATAGCATTGCATCAATTGGTGTCGTGCCGTGCCTCCGCTGGTTAGGAGCTGGTGAGCGCAAAGATGCATATCTTGTTTCAGAACTAATCGGCGCAATCTGTCTCACAGACAACGGCAGGTCCTCCAACTCTCGAATGTCCTTCTCGAATACTGAAAACGCGGTTTTTACAGTATCGAAGCTTGTCTTATCCGTAGGAGACAATGATATGATATTTGAAAACTCTTGGCCGTGAAACTCAAGGTCACCTTCAGCCAGCTTTAATCGTGACATCAAGATATAACGGATAATAGCCTGACAGATACCAAAATAACCAAGAGAGGAGAATTCAGTCCAATTGACCGACTCAACAATTTCGCCTGAAGGAAATTGCCAAAGTTCGGCAATATCGCCCCAGAAGTCCCTAAACTTCGCTGCGTCCTTTTTCTGCTCATAAAGAGGCCCGAACTCTCTACCTTGAGATGCTTTAACGGGGTCACACATGATGCTAACGGAAATAACCTCCGTCCTCGATTTCGAAGACGAGGAAGTGACTTTCCAAGTTGTACGCTTCGGCATCCGAATGCTAATCAGCTTGGCTCGCTCGCCAAGCGCCTTCTTCAATGTTCGATATATATCCTCGGCGAAGGCCACCGTCGAACATCTGCCGTCAGAGATACCAGATGTTGTTTGGGGGGAGTTGGAAGGGACGTTGATATTGACAAATAAATCAAACATCTGTAGTGGTTGGTCAACTTTAGTAATAAATAGCGAATCAAACTGATCAACTTGTGGATCATTGATGGCCAACAGCGACAGCTTAGCCTGTTCATTAAGCATGAAAGCGGACCAAGTCGTCATATTATACAATATATTGATCTCCCGAGACGAATCATACAGGACTGGACCAGCTTGACGCACAGTCTCCGACGTAGCGATGTTCGGCCCAAGGACCACGGCCTTCTTATGGAGATTTGACGAAGCGAGGTACTGTAAGGTTGCCTTAAATAACTGTGAGGCGTGTAGTGAGGGTGAGAGGATTGGCTCGCCCTTCCTTCCGCCAGTTTGAAGTAGAAGTGCCATTAGTACCGCCCATTGGAAGTGACCAAAGCCACCATCGGCTACATCACCCCCAAATCCACGTTGCTGCAGCCAAATACGGCCAAGTATGCAAGCATCCCTGAAAGAAGCACAGGTGCTTGATGTGCGATGAAGGAGCTTCAAGTATGATACGAACTGGCTCTCGGATTTGAGAGTGTTGTTATAGAAAGGAGTTGGCGTCTTGCTGTCTTTTGATTCCTCTGAGACATTTCGGCGAATGGCACCGCTGGTTGCAGATAGCTTCGCAGTGGGAAAGTAGCCCTCAGGTGCATTAGGGATAATCCTGATCTCATAGTTGAGTGTGTCCCGAGCTTTATCAGATCCCGCATTTTGGGGTTTCGAGGATTGATTCTGCGGCCGGGCAACCAAAACCGGGAGTAAAGCGTTGCCGTTGAACTTGGTGTATATGAAATCTAAATCGGACAACTTCTTGCGCAGGGCATCAGCGATGTAGGCGAGGAAGAAGGCTCTCTTGTAGAAGTAGCGATAGTCGCGATAGTCCTTCTCGGAGAATAGAGTAGCGGGCATGACGACGATCATATCAACGGCGAAGCTGGACTGCGACTTTGCCATGGTTTGTAATGTATAAGATCCCACAACGTTGATGTGAGTGGGCTTTTCGAACGAGACCTTGTATGGGCAATCTTTGGCAGGCTTCGGATCGGGGAAGGGAATGGCGGTACGGCTCGTCTTTTCCCATTCTGCAGATGCTTTGTTGATCTTGTATAGCAGTGTTAGTCAACGGCCTGCAAACCCTCTATGGTGTGGTTGGCGCTGATGAACATACGGGAATAGGGCCATACTGCTCCAACCCGTCTATGGCCTCTTTCAACTGGCGCAGAGTCTGGTCAAGCCCTGGAAAAGCCTTCGCATAATCAAGCTTCACTTCCTTCAATAGCTCGTCGGTTTCCAGTACAAAGGCACTCGAGCCCGAAGCGCCCATGGAGGAAGATGCGACGTTCTCAAAGATGGGCCCGCCATGGGCGTGGTCCAACTTTCGCCGTTTGGGGGAATTGGACTCCATGTTGGTCGTTGGCTACAATGCGCCGTTTGGGCGATTGTTTGCGAAAGTTGTCTTCGGTGTGGCTTGGTATGATTTGTCCCGCTTCCCATAAATTTTTGGAACGATGGGATGCCAATGCTCTATCGATAAGAGGCTCCCTAGTACCACGCATCGAAGCATGACGACAGGCGGGTCCAGCCGCTAAAATCTAGAGACTTAGCTTCATATTGATAAGTGTAAGGCAATGAAAGATTAATAAACATTTACTAAGGTATTATGAAAGTTGTGAGTTTGTAGATTTTTGTTTCATATCACACTAGCAGAGAAGAGACTAATTACTTCGTAGGTAACGTAGGTACAGTAAACACTCATTCTCTGGCCAGAATAGTTGGTATTCCATTCGTCATTGTTTCCTTCTCTTATTATAATATACCGATATAGCTGCTGGGCTCTTGTACTTGTGGGTATCCAGACTGCTGCATTCAAGCAGCAGCGATTAGCACTACTTATCTACTCCATGAGAATTGATTCTATATAAACACTTGTGAACTTGTGCTATACTAACTGAAGCGGTTGAGACCGATGCTGTGACCGATGCAATGCGTAAATGATTACCCTAGCCTGTCTTTCCTTTGCCGCCATTTTCCGACAAAGGAGCCTCCACATTTCCCCAGTTCCGCACCAAGTCGGCCAGGAACCGGTCAAGCTCATTGGGCAGAGCCAGATCTTTGAACAAGGATCCCCCGTCCTTGATGGGCTTGTGACAGGGTCAATTCATAGCCGACAACAGCACCCGCGACTCAAAGTACACCCGGGGAGCACTGCGACTAAGCGCGAACATAGCTGCCATAAAGTTGTTTTCGCCGAGAAGTCTCTCGACAAACTTCTCCTCAACCTCTACTGGGATTTTCACGGATAGCATACGGTTGATTTCGTTTTGCTGCATCGAATTACTTGTAGAGGCTCGTGTAAGTCATTGTCCCGATTCATAGACAATAATTGGAGACGAGCCCCTCACCAGTAACGGGAAATACAGCGGCGAGTCTTTGAGTTCAATTCCTTAGAAGAGAACGTGTCCCGATGCCGTCGCCAGCAGTATGTATGCGAACTTTGAGAGCTTACTCTCGTCATGGCTCTAATGTGAGTGATAACAACCATCTCGTAATGACAAATGAGGATTAACTGTCTCTACTCCCTCAGCATGTCCGCGTCATGGCCAGGGCGTTTTCTGCCACTTCTCGCAGGCCAGAGATCAACAAAGTCTACCCCTCCGCCTCAGAGGCACTTAGAGATATAAAGCCTGACACGACACTTTTATGTGGAGGATTTGGTCTTTGTGGCGTGCCCGATACTCTAATCAACGAAATGTTAAAAAAGCCTGAGATTACAGGCTTAACGGCCGTCTCTAACAATGCTGGAACTGATACATCCGGCCTAGGTCAGCTGTTGAAATCTAAGCAAATCAAAAAAATGATCGCGAGCTACATTGGCGAAAATAAGACCTTTGAAACAATGTATCTGACTGGCGAAGTCGAGCTAGAGCTTACCCCTCAGGGCACCCTGGCCGAGCGGTGCGCTGCTGGCGGCAAAGGTATCCCGGCTTTCTACACGCCCGCAGCCTTTGGGACAGTGGTACAGACAGGCGAGCTTCCTCTGAGAAATAAGAGTGATGGCACGCCTGATCAGTATTCGTATCCTAAAGATGTTAAGGTTTTCAACGGCAAGTCATACCTCATGGAACACAGCATCGCTGGAGACTACGCCTTCGTCAAGGCTTACAAAGCCGACAAGCTTGGAAACTGTCAGTTCCGTCTTGCCGCCAACAACTTCAACGGTGCTATGGGACGCAACGCTAAGATGACAATTGTGGAGGCTGAACATATCGTGGAACCTGGCGAAATACCTCCCGAAGCAGTTCACCTCCCTGGTATCTATGTGAAGAGGGTTATCCAGAGCACCACGGAGAAGAATATCGAGAAGTATACGTGGTCGAAGGATGATAACGACGCCGACGCCAAGAAGGTCCTCGGCTCAGGCGACACGGCCGCCAAGAGGGAACGCATTGTTCGGAGAGCTGCTAAAGAGTTCAAGAATGGCATGTATGCAAATCTCGGAATCGGCATGCCTATGCTTGCGCCCGGGTTCGTTGGTCCTGAGGTTGAGGTTCAGTTGCAGTCCGAGAATGGTATTCTTGGACTCGGCCCGTATCCCAAGCAGGGTGAGGAGGATGCCGACCTTATCAATGCTGGCAAGGAGACGGTGACCCTGCGCCCGGGTGCTGCCGTCTTCGGCAGCGAAGAGAGTTTCGGTATGATTCGTAGCGGTCGCGTCAACTTAACCATCCTCGGTGCGATGCAAGTAAGCGCCACCGGTGACCTCGCCAACTGGATGCTGCCCGGTAAGGTCAAGGGATTTGGAGGGGCCATGGACCTGGTCAGCAACCCTAGCGCTACCAAGGTTGTTGTCACGATGGAGCACACGGACAAGAAGGGAAACCCCAAGATCGTGAAGCAATGTGCGTTCCCCTTGACTGGCCGTGCGTGTGTATCGAGGATTATTACAGAACTAGTAAGTGCAGTATTCTTCGGCTGTGTTTCGTGTGTTGACCTATCTGACCTTACTATCTAGGGCGTGTTTGATGTCGATTTCGCTCACGGCCTAACGCTCATCGAGATTGCGGATGGTGTCACTGTGGATGAGATTAAGAGCAAGACCGAAGCACCGTTCCGTGTCGCTGACGACCTGAAACCCATGCTCTAAAACTGAGAGGGCTTCTGTAGAGTCTCTAGTTCCCATCATGTATAAGCATTTACTAGCCCTAGCGTTGTATCTTAACAATCGGAAGTATTTCGTGTTCATTACCGGCGTCCTAAAAGACGAAAGCAATAAGGACGAGGCGGTTAGATGAAGCTGCCTTTGATTTGATGCTAAATCGGGGCTGGTGCTACGAATTTAGCGGGTACGACTTAATTACCTAGAAGTGCCTATAAGCTGTTCCAGCCAATGATGAAACGCCAATAACTACCCCAACCCTTCAATGTTGTCGCCAGGTCTTCTCTGTTTACTGCATAAGGTAATTATTCAATGCTCATCCCTTTCCCAGAGACAACAACAAAAGCTTCACCCATTGGACTCATGTTACAATCTATTGTCCGCCCGTAAGTGGCAGCTATCTACTTTGCCTCCAGTATGTCTACCTCTAAAGAATATGACCCAATCACTGGCCAGGTATTCCACCAATGGAATGTCCCAGTTCCCGATATTATGTCAAATTCATGGAATCGGATCTGCATTCCACAGAACTTCATCATCCGTATTCCGCCAAATCATTCTTCTGTATCACGTGGGCCGGCGCCTCTTGTCGATATGTGTTTAAGAGCTGCCATACCGCATATTAATGAAATAGAGAAAGCGCATCTTCAAGACCTGCCAACTCGACGTAGGTAATTTCGGCAGCCGTTGCCGCCTGTTTTTTTAACCAGTATTGAGACCCAAGTATGCTTGTTTATATCAAAGTCTGGATGAGATTTGGGCGGCTGCACACGTTCCATTGAATATTTTGTCTGAATACTAACGCTTGAGGTTGGAGTGGTGGGTAGGATATGGAAAGACCTCAAACGCTTTCGCGCGCCATCAGTGGAAACTTGGAAACTCATTGTGACGAGATTTGCGGGGGATGAAAAGGCGGCACCGTATTACTGTCCTTTACTAATGAGGTATCTTACCTCATTCAAAAAAACACAACCCCTTGCAGCATACATCGAGCCTTTGATTTCAAACACTTTCGACTTTCTGGCACATCTCACCATCACTGGCAACATCAAAGGCAACACCCCTGAGCTGCTACAACTTATCCAACTGAAGAACCTAGCCGTGCTCGAATTTATCCAGCCGGACGAGGAAGATTCGCTGGCATCCCCAAAGTTAACAGACTCAATCTTACGTGAGTGGTCAAGAACACCGGATCCCTTTCCGGTACTGAGAGTTCTGAGGATTTGGGCCAATGATTATGTTACGAGACATTCCCTGCGCTACATAAATGCGTTCCCTTCTCTGGTACTGTACAACGTTGCCGGTAAAAAGCGCGACTGGGCGATGAAGAGCGAAGAGCCAGGTTGGAAATTTGAAAAGCAGCAATGGACAAGAAGACTAGACATCGCCCTATCTGAGAGTTTTCACCTTCTCCAAGATGGTATTCCTGACGATAGGTGGAAACTGGACACCCAGTTCACTACTATGCTTGAATTATTCCAGGAATTCTTTTGTCTTGAAGCGGGAATAGCCGTTTTCTCGAGAGAAAACTACGAGGCGAAGCTGACAAAAGAACCCAATATTATGCCGGCTTCGACTCCCTTCGAGATAATATTCAGTGACAGCCTTTGGGGTTTCTTCATATATTCTCACATCGGCAGACTCATATCAGACCGAGATTTGATCGCACAGGGGCTCGACCTCTCTGAAAACGCATCCATTAACGGGAGTTATTTCATCTATTCCCCTCGGCCTATGCTACATTTGGTTCTTACTGATGAAAATCACGACCACGAATGGCAAACGGATGGAGAATACAGGTTCACGGACCCTTTCATAATAAGGGGTTTCGAAACTCACCTCTCGTTTATTCGAAAGGACTACCATCTATCAAAGAAAAGAGCATCGGGATCGACGACAGCGACGGGAAGCGAGTCTGCTAAACGAGCTCCTGCCGTTCCGAGTCCCACTCATAGACCACTTAAAAAGCGGCGGGATATATCGAGTATTCTCGAGTCATTTAATAACACATGATAGAGAGACTGATAATAGATTGTTGGGCTCCTAGCTGGTTTAGGCCTATGTTAAACGAAGACTCTAGGCTAGGCGAATTACGATTCTGACTAATATGTATCGCTATGGACATGGCTGATATTGAGGCAGCGAAGGAAGCGCCAGCAGTATTTGGATGTAATAGGTAGTTTAGAAGATGATGTAGAATGTATCCACGACTCACGCGTATTAGTGTCTCCATGAGGGAAACGATGTGATATCATTGATCTTGATTGGCCCCCTCGTTAACTTGACAAGATATTGGCCCTGGACCTTTATATGGTGAAAGATCTCTTCCGTCGCTTCCTTACTCACACATACTCACTCTCTCTTTTCATTTTTATTTATTATTCAAAGATAAATTAAAGAATGGGACGAGCGAGTAGTGTCTAACTTCAAACAACAACATTCAAGTGCGTCGTGTGCCGTAGTCCAAGCCTAGTCTCCCTTTTCGACTTCCACAGCCTCTCTCACTCGCCCTACCGTCTCATCTTCGCCTACGGTATCCTTATGCGGGACAGTGTTGTATGTAGGGAGCATGAGAGCTTCATCTATCTCCTTATAGATCCCGTGATCGACATGTATCTGGTGCCCGCGGCGCGACTCGTCAGCCATGAGCATTGCGACTGCACGCGCTACCGCATCGGGCGGCTGTGTATAGAGGCTGCAACATCCGGAGTCAGTTATCGCCATCTGCGAAGCATGTTTTGTGAGGGTTTCGAAAGCTTCTAGAGAATATCTTGATATTATGCTTTGAAAAGCTGCTCAATGAGAAAAAAAAATGGTTCTGAGAGTTCCTACCCGAGCTTTTGGAATAGTTGCTCTATCACGATGCCGGTTCCTGTCCAACTGGGTGCCACGCCGTTAATCCGCACGGGTACATTCTGTGCCGTAAGGGCTGCGTGCATGCCTCGTACTAGTCCGACAGTGCCGTGTTTCGCCACGGCTATCGATTGTTAGCTTGTCTGACTTTATCAATGCACTGCAGAAGATCCCTATGAACATAGCTGTATGTATTTCACATTTCGCTCTTAGGCGTAGATAGACCGGACAGCCAGGAGACACTAACCGTAATCAACACTACGAAAGCGCTGAAATCCCGTTACGGAACAGTTGACGACGACGCTGCCACCACTTGGGTTCTGACGGATATAGTGAACAGCAAGGGTAGCAGTATTGACTGTGCCCTTCAGGTTAACGTCCAGCACAATGCTGGTCGGCTCCTTCGGATCACCATTGTCGTCAAGCTCGATATCGCTCACGTAGTCGACCATCGGCCTCATACCAGCATTAGCAAACACGTGGTCGACTCGGCCGTGAAGCTCGACGGCCTTTTTGAACAGCCCGACTAGATCTTGCCATTCTGTTATGTTTGCCCGGTGGAAGCTGAATTGCGCCGAGCTTGACACGTCGCTCTCGGCTGGCTCGTTCAGGTCGCTGCCGATTACGTATGCGCCAAGTGAGAGGAGAAGGTGGACTGTGGCCAGTCCGATTCCCGAAGAGCTACCTAGCACGGAGCTCCATGTAAGTTGAGGAGATCATATGATATTGCGGGGTAAAGACTATACAACTCGGAGTGGTCGCACCTGTAACAATGATTACCTTATTCTTCAAGCCCGTCAGAGACTTGTCGGTAATAACGACTTCGGCCATGATGTATATAAACAAATTGTGTCTAGTATCGAACCTCGGGGTTCTTTTGTTGGAGGTCGAATAAAATGGGCTAAAGAAACGCTGTAGTATTCGACCTCGGCAATAGATAGGAAAGAGGGGAAGTTTCAATGATATTGTCTCTTCTTCAAACAAACTACCTTGGCTTTTTAGCATAGGTTTGTGAACTGTGAGATAGATTTGTTGAAAGACGGGGGAAAAGAAGCTCCGTTCTTGATCTACGCAGCAATTATTCAAGGTTAGATACCTGCATAACCTATGCAATGACATTTGGGCGTCTTAATGCCGCCGGGTTTCTCGCTTGCTGTTGGCCATCCTATCCTTCGGCCGATTTAATTGCACCTCTCCGAGATTAGATCGTCATCCTGGCGGCTTCGGAAGCTTTCAATACTTTGGCATGCCACCGAGGTGGAAACCCCCGCAGCCAAGTTGGCCCGTATCCGCATGCACCTAACCTATGTAGTCTATAGTAGATTGAGGATATCTCTGACATGGGATACAGTCTCAACTCGATAGTGTTTTGAATTAACGGGATTTATCTTCTGCATCCTACAGAACGGTGAGCAAAAAGTTGGAAACGAAAATCGTTAAGAATAGATTGAAAGTTGAATGAGGATATGCGACTGATAAGCGATTGAACTTCTTATGTTTAAAGGACGACGAGATTATATAGAGCGGCTGAAACCTCCTTGCTTGGTGTTAATATCTTGAATACCACCACAGATTTTAAATAAGATTGATAATTGGCTTTGGCGCTCGGTGGGATTGGCCTTTACTTGATGCTTGACGTCACCCCTGCGACTCGAGAGTAGCAATGCATCTGCCGACATAGGTACCTTATATATATGGAGAGGGGTCGTGAGGTTCGCGTAATGAGCGTCTGGTAGAATTACTCTCATAATCGTAAGAATAGTTAACTATTAAGCTACCCTCATCAAATTATCTCATACATCTCAAATCTTTACTAGCCACCCTTGGCCCGTTGTTCTCATTCTTACAAGTCGTGCTCCAAAGATGAAGGAGGCGCCTAACAACAAGCTCGACCCTGTGAAAGCTTGCGCACCGTTGTATCGACCACCATCAGCGGCAATAATAGCACCGGCAATTGGGTTCCCCGTCAGCGTCGCGAAACTGACGATGGTAAATACCATGCCTATACGAGTTCCCTGTTTCTGCGGATCTGTAGTCAATGAACTTAACCCCGCAGGAAATAAACTCTGGATGCCACCGGCCGCGATTCCATAGAACGAGGCCCATGCGTATAGTTTTGCGGGAGTATCGACCACCATCCAAGCAAAGAGCGTGATGCCGGCGAACAGGGCCGCAGGAGCGAGCAAGTTAAGAGGGCCGTAGATGTCAGCGAGGTGGTTTGGTAGCAATCGACCAGCGATACTGACACCGTTCAGAATCAACACCAAGTTGAGAGAGTCGACATATGACAGTGAGGGATGAACAAATGTACTACGGCTATACGCGCCAAGGTAGTAGAAGGTGAAGTAGATTCCCCAGAAGTTGAAAAACATCCCTACGGCGTAGAAAGTATATTCGAGCTCACGGAATGCCGATAGATCGACGAGGGAGCCGGTGCGACGCGGTGGAACTCGCGACCGCATGAAAACTATCACGAATACCATCGTGCCCACCATGACAAAACCCATGGCACGAATGGTCCAAGGAAACCCGATACTGGGCAACAATTGGCGGGCCATGGCAGGATAAATGAGACCTCCTGTGACAGACCCGCTAGCGCTAAGTCCAATCGCGAAAGAGCGCTTCGTGCTGAAGTATGTCGCAACCGTCGTAATGGCCGCACAAAACAGAAATCCACTTCCGATGCCTAATGTGAAGCCCTGCGCTAAGATCAATTGGTAGTATTGCGTCGCTGCGGACGTGGTGAAGATACCGAGCGTGAGGAACGCGGTCCCCACGACTAAGACTGGCCGTAAAAAGCCAGCGTCGACTAGGCGGCCAGTAAATGTCCCAATGAAGAACGTTAAGAACACGGTGATGCTGCCGATCCAGGAGATATTTGACGGCGGCAAGTTTAAGAGTTCCATGTAGTATGTTTGGAAAACACCGAAAGAATTGATAAAACCCCATGTGTTCATAATGATCAAGTGGCCACACAGACCTACCAGCTTGCTTGTTAGCTTGACACTGGCTAGTTTGAAGTTCTCCTCCTACAACCGGACAAAGAAGACCGCATGATGCGAAATGTTGATTTTACTTACACATTATCCAGGCTTTTCTTCCGCCGTCTGGCGGCGGCCCGGGATTCCTGCTCGCATTGGTCGAGATCCGGCTCAGCACCCGGCTCATTGCACCGGTGACACCACCTGCATCGACGTCAAGGAAATCCGGCTCCGGCTCTGTGTCTAATTGCTCATCTCCCTCGATGCCCTTCGATATGGCCTCCTGATCTTGCGTTCGTTCATGTCCCGCAATGTCTCGGGTGTCTTGCTTCTCGATATCCAGCGGTAGTTCTCCGTCGCTGGAGTTTGAAGGGGTTGACGTTGGCATATTGCCGGCGTACGAAGCCAATTGGTCGTCGTGCTGATCGCACGGATAGAAAAGGTTCTCGATTCGAATCTGAGCGTAAGACGTATTCAAGTTTTTCACTTTATCACTCGACGATGAAGACCAGAAGATTCCTGCTTGTCATGGCATTCGCTCATGAATTGCTAACGGGTTGTATCTAACAAATAGGCCCAATCCTAACGCAAAGCCTTTCACAACAGATTTTCGAGACGAGATATAGGACGACTATATTCTAGATTTGTCATACAGGGGAAATTATAAAAGTCGCGCATGGAATTGGGCAAACGAGAAAATGCGGAGGCTAAAGTACGTTCTGACTGCAACGGACTATGATCAACACTCGACAACAGGTGAAAATAATTTCCTCGGAACGCCTGCCGTAACGCGAGCAATCCCCCGAATCGGAGCCTCGATTGACACATCGATTAGCAAAACCCACTTGCCGCATCCTCAATGTTCGCATTTGAAGACGACCCGCACCGGTGGGACCCGAAGGACGTTGGGTTTAGCGCGGGGGGCGGGAGCACCCAGTCGCTGTCGAGGGAAAGATTAAGTTGATTATTGATTGCTAAAAAAAGACCTATCAATCCTCCTCTTAGCCCGAGGTCATGTTGCTTCGACCGCCATGTGATGTTGGTACTTTTGCTAGAACCCGCATACCGACCTCGGGAGCTGTCTCCTTGTTGCCCGGAAACGGATCTCCGCTACCGCGTTGGAGGCCCGGAAGTTAGTGATTGGTTCTAATATTACCTTGGCCTATAACACTGTACGGTGCTGAATGAGTAGCTTTTTTCCCCTGAAAGACCTACTCCTATTTTCTGATGCCATGGACTTAATTTGTTGCTGCTTGGTACTTTTGTTTGCCTTTTCATCTTGATACTCAAAGACGAGATCAAAGCCGGCACACGCGAAGGGCGCATACTAGTGGGTATAAGCCGGAGTTGAAAAATAAACAGTGGGACTTTATAGGGCAGATCCCACGCTATAACACTTTGTCAGCAGAAAGCAATGTTAGCAATGGCAAGGGGAATATTTTTTCCGCAGTCAAAATTCTAAAATCGACGTGAGACCCTTTATTACTATACTTATTAGATATTTCTTATTTTCTCAAAAAGGGAAAAAAAAAAGGTATGTCTAGTGCAGACTAGAGTCTGTCCGTCCAATCCCGAGTTCGGACAAAGCTATCTCCGATGATTTTGGTATGCAATGACGTATGCTCACCCTCTATAGGTACTCGATATGCTGCATGGCAGTGAATGAGATATTGTAAAAGGTAGTCAAACCTGTCAGACCAGTTGGCCTGAATTCGGCTTTACAATGTGAAGGCGAGAAGAGCGAAGAGATCGGCATCCGCGAGAGAACGCAAGGATCGATGTGAATGCACTGGAGCTGGTAGACGCCTGCCGCCTTTAACAACTTCGCTCCTTTCTCTTGGAAGATCCCGGTTGTAGGATATCACTCCCGCGTCCGAAGATTGAGGATTGCTCGATGGCCGCCTCAACGGAGGTCATCCAATAGAAGGATGTGGCTAATGCTGGCGTAGCATCGACAACCTCGCCTAATCGTTGATGGTCCTGATGACGCGATAAGCGTTGTTCGTCGTAATGGAAGAGAAGCGGTGCAGATAAACGCGAAGTGCAATCCGGATGAATGACTCTAGCTATCCATCAATCAACAGCGCGCTGCTTGAAGATAATGGTGGCCTCCCAGCGAGCACCAGCTCGTCCTGAGTTGAACAACGCAAATTGCGCCTTCTCGAAAAATGACTGCCGATGGTAATTCTGTATTTGCGCATCCAAAGACTATAGCTTGAGAGGTCTTGCAGAAACCCAGAGTGTCGACTGGCGTACCCAGTGAGGAGGACTCCGCGCGTTCTCGCGGCTCGGCCGTATGCCGCGCGGTTCTTGAATTCGTCTCTGAAGTAAATCGCGATTCCGGGCTGGGGACAAGCGCTCGATATGTAAACTCTATAGTCACGTTTAAGCGAGGCAAGACAGGTGGCGATTCAAAACACTGCTTCGCTTCTAATAAGACAGATTCTAAGCTTAGGATACGTCGCTTAATTGAGAAGCATCAGATGATGTAAGTTGTACTTCAACAATTGACCAAAGGCTTACCGCTTGACCCTTAGTATCGGGAAATATCCAGTTGTCAATTATCAAGATCATCTGCATTTACCAGCATTCGCCAGCGTTCGAATCCCGTAGTAAGCCGCATGATTCTATACTTCGACCTTTAGCATTCGATTGTGTTATATGCTTCTGAAAGCTGAAAACTAGTAGCAGAACATTGAGATGGAAAAGTTTTGATGAAACATTGAATAGTCAGTCCTATGCAAGGGGGTTCAGCACCGCTTTTTGATATTATACTAGCGAATTACCTAGCTGAAGTTCGGCCGTTACGCTACAACAATTTATTGAACGCCATTGCTGCTACCCTTACCAGGATCGAAGACATATCAATGTATTGGGAAAATCTCGAGCCATGCAGGCTGGGGTGTCTCACACCAGTGGAGGTACGTTAGTACGAGCTATTGACCAGGAATGTTTCGGTGCAGCCTGCCTGGTGTACTTACCCCTTTCTTCAATACGGACTAGGTACACTTTGCAGATTAATCTGCGCAACGGATGGAATAAATGAGTATTCTTAAATCTCATTTTAGAAGTGGCTTTTCAATTTTACAAGAATACGTTTGAATCGTTGCAAACTTCTGGAAGAACTTACCTGTTCCGAGATTACCGCCATGCGCTTCCGACCATTCACATCGCCTTCCCCACAGGCAACCGGGCTATCATCCGCCTATATCTCCAATCGCATCCACAATGTAACAAGCGTTGTTGACGACGACGTGGTTCCACTGATGGACTCTGATCCGGAGATGAACCGACTTTCGCCGCGCCGACAACGCCGACACCACGTGCGCATACAAGGTCGGCTGGCGACGGTACGTGCCGCGTCCGTATCGAGCCTTCGGCAGGAGAAGAATGGCAGTCCGATCACATTTATGGATATGAGCCATGAGGTTATGCAACAAGACTCACATGATGGCGACGACATCGAAGACGACATCGTGGAACATGATGCGCAATTCCGAGCTTATGGGATCGGTGGCGCAGGGAACATTCGTGTGTAGTCCTTTTCTCCTCATGATAGAATCGAATCTGAAAATCTGACTTTGTAAATCTATTGCAGGCCGGCCAACGGACGTTACATCAAGTGCATCACCGTCACTGTTGTCCTTAATTCACATCTCCCCTTCTCCTCCCACCATCTCTTTAAATACCATAAGAGCCGAAAGGTCGCGGTGGGGTATGGCCGGTGGTATACTACGCGGGCTAAGAAATTATATCAGGAAAGATAAGACTTCAACTGCCGATTAAATTTGCATTTTTGCGCTGCGGAGAGCTGAGCTGAGCTGAGCGGGTATGACGAGTCGTTGGATTATAGTCTTCATGAGGGAGATGTTATGCAGACCTGGGGAAAATTAAAGGATCGTAGCGCCGTGAGTCATAGGCTTTGTAGGTAAAATACCCTGATAAGTAGAGAACTTATAAATTTCACTGCCTTCCTCGGTTATAATACGCCTACCGGCGGCAACGCGGCTGCGAATCAGAAAGCCATCTACGCACAGCCTGCATAGCGCCGTGGCAGTGCTATTCAATGCTACAGTGAGCAGGAATGCCAACAGATTTACTTCCGCAGCTCGTCACATTTCTCTTTCTGACTCGTAACCCTTATTCTCCCTCTAAATCACCATTTCATATGGCAGAAGCTCTTAGCGTAGCCGCAAGCGGCATCGCCGTCGCTCAAGTGGCTGCACAGGTCGGCAAGTCAATCATCAAACTTAAACAACTCTGGGATGACTTTAAAGATGTTCCCTCGTCGATTGGGGACCTCCTCGATCAA
This sequence comes from Xylaria flabelliformis, assembly GCA_007182795.1. Lineage (NCBI taxonomy): Eukaryota > Fungi > Ascomycota > Sordariomycetes > Xylariales > Xylariaceae > Xylaria > Xylaria flabelliformis. The sequence goes on from VFLP01000054.1 coordinate 64,580, forward strand.
ATAGAGTGCCTCGACCCCGCGCTTTGGGAGGCTGAAAATACGTTTACGCAAGCCAGCCTACCATCCATGTTCTGGAATAGTAACCTCGGGAGTCGCAGTACTGTATACTGCCGTAAAGCTTTGGTCTCTTTGACAGAACTTATCGATGATTTAACATTGCAGCTCGATCGACCAGGGAAGCTCCGGAGAAAAGTTGCCATTGCCAAAGTGGTACTAAAAAAGGAGCAACTTAGGAGCCTTGAAAGAAGGCTTCAGAATGCGATTACAATGCTGAGTCTTGCTCAAAGCTCTTATCTTGTGTAAGTAACCTATGCCTGCTAATATCACATGCATGCTGACAATATCCGAGCGCTCTCACGAGAATCCAGCCGGACATAATAATCCAAAGAATCACAGAACCTAAGCCCCCCCTCCTTACCCAAACACTTCAAGATGATATTCAAGAAGTTCAATTGGATATCTCCGACGTACATAAACGGAAGACTATCTCAGAGACAATGAGATTAGCCGATAATGAACAATTTGAAGATCGCGCCTTGTCACCCCGGCGATACACGAAAAGAAAGGAGAATGCCGTTTACAGTATTCGTTTTCGACTGCCGATGTGGGTGTGTCGAGCTACATGGGAGCTGCAGAGCTTTAGATCATATGGCAATTGGCAGTTTAACTTGCGATACTATAATAACCTGCCTTGGGATAGCGACGTGTTCAGGGTCGTCGCAACAGGAACACCAAAGGACCTTCAAATGTTGTTTGCTAGTGGACGAGCGTCACCATATGATCGAGAGAGCAGGTGGGGTGATACCTTACTTCATGTTAGTTCCTTTGTTCGACCCCGGCTGAGCTAAACTTACATATACTTAGCATGCAGCTTTCAGCATAAATAGGCCTATGGTCAAGTACTTGCTGGACATCGGTCTTAGTCCGGTTGAGGTTAACGATGATGGGCGGTAAGGCGTCAGCTTGCATCTAACTTACTCGTCAACCGATTGCACCATAGCTTACTTGTATGTAGTGCTCCAATACAAGAATTACGCCTAGTGTTGCTTGGCAAGGATCCCGTCAAATTTATCGCTGACTGGTCTTTCACGGATGAATTGAACAAACTTTTGGAAGCCCAAGATGCTTACCTTGACGCTGAGAATACGGAGTGCGAATGCCGCATCGGCTTGGTATCAAAAGAAATTTTGAGAACGCTACAAGACATCGAATGCTCACATCACGACAACACAACACTACAGTCCCGATTACGAAGTTTAAAGCAAGTCGATAGCTTCACAATGCACCCAAATGTTATTCCTGATCTATTGCGGGGGTACTGGACTCAAGAACTTCGTGCCCTGTGCATTGAATCTATGGCGATTTTCCCCCTAATCCATCTTGTTGCTGATGGTTTAGGAGGAGCCAGGGACAACCTAAGCGCGGAATGGGCTTCCCTAGCCGAGACAGTCATAAGCAACACGCCTGATATCCACTACGTTGATGCTAACGTACTACGGACACCTTTGATGACTGTGATCAAATCTTCTGAATTGGGCTCTCAACACCGTCGCAGTTTGAACATGAGAAATATCAACCGCCGTGTTACTTTATGGCTTTCAAAAGTCCAGTCCAGTGGACGCGACCTAGAGGAATACGGACGACGCGAAAATGAGATGATTATGAGCAAGGAGTTGCACAATGAATGCTGGTTTAGACAATGGAATAATGATGATGGAGAAGAGAAGCTGACGTTTGAAACTAAGGGTCGTATAAGAGGCTACCAATATGGCAAGCAGCCCAAAGATTGGAAGATTCTCTGGAGTTTCCCGGAAAAAAGCTACGCGGCCGACTTCTGGACACTGGTTGAAGATGGACCTCAGCTGATGCCCGGGGCTTGGGTAGAGGAAAGTGATGATGAGGTCGAGGAAAGTGATGATGAGGTCGAGGAAAGTGATGATGAGGTCGAGGAAAGTGATGATGAGGTCGAGGAAAGTGATGTTGACTTCGGTTATTGGGTTTAAGTGTGCTGGTCTTTCCCCTGTAGTCCGTGGTGTTAAGATTGGCCAGGAGCCTCAGAAGATTATAAAACTGTTGAGTCATTTTATGGAAGAAGCATGATTAATCCTACGTAGGACACTTCAAGGTACCTAAAACCCGGCGTTTCCATTAAATGATATATACATCAGTTCACAATATCGTGCGACGGATACATTTGTATGATGTCTAAACACAAATGAAAGATGATGCCACTGTCGGATCTCCTCCTACGTATTGTTGGACCTTGGGATACATGCAGAGATCTCTTTCAACTTGGACACCAAGTCCGTTCAACCCTGATGCCCGCAGCGTGTCAGGAGCTACGCCCTTTTCCACCCAATCAACAATATATCCCAATGTGGGTGGCGAAGATGGGCCGCAATTAAAGCAATGGCCGGCACCTGGAGCCACGAAAAACCGATAATAGTCAGAAGCCTCTGGGTCTCGGCTCAAAACACGGTCGTAGTAGTCAGTGCTCCCATTAAAGGGGATAGCAGCATCCAAGGTCCCGTGCCAGTTGACCATCTTGCCGCCCCTTCTCTTAAAAGCAGACAAATCCGGGTCCGAGGTTCCGATGATGGAGTCGTATTCGTTGATGGAAGCGTGTACGAGTTCGTCCCATTCTTGATGGGTTATTGCTCTCATGTCGAATGAGGGGTCTTTCTTGACCCAGTATCGAGCCCATACAAAATTTGCCTCGGATTTGCAAGAGCCGTCTTCCTCGCATTGAATCTGGATCGGGCCAGTAACTGGCTGTGTCAAGTTGGTCCCTTTGCTGAATCCGTACCACTGGAACTCGCCAGTGGAACTTCGGGGTCCGTCCCACGTCTTTTGGATTGTTTCCGCAGCCGCAGACGATACTGTAGTCTCAGCGCCATCACACTGGATCTTCTTGCCAATAACGTCGTGAGGATCGAAGTCACATAGATCCACTCTAGAGATGATCCCATCTTCCAAGCCGTCTAATATGTCGCAGGCTGACACAACTTCAGCCGTGATAGCATCAAACTCGCAGGGTCGGGGATAAGTACGTATCTGGTCCATGACGAATGTTGGCCAGAAGTTAGAGAAGAAAAACTTAACCCAGTTCACGGCAGGAAACAGGGCGACAATACCATCGTAGTCTTGCGGATATCTTTGTGCAAGCATGTGACCTTGCCTGCCACCTGTTGAGCCGCCAAAGAAATATGAATATCTTGGCGCGGTGCCATAGAAAGCTTCTGAGACCGCCTTGCCAATAGTGGCTGTGTCGTGCAGCGCAACGGAGGCGAAGTCGACGAGCAGTGGCCAGTTGACATTTCCAGGACTTGTCAGAGCCCAGGAAGGCTCGTTAGCTTCCGGGCCAAGGACGTCTGAAGAATGTCCACCGTCGGTAGTTGCAGTAGCAAAGCCCGAGGCCATGATAGGCATCATCAAGAACTCCGCAACCAACCCGCCTCCAGTCGCAAAGACACCCCCGCCAATTCCGGCGAATCTGCTATTCCAATCGTCCGTGGGAAGCAGGACGTTGACATTGATGGAGTCGTGCCAGCCGGGGTGTGTGTAGGCGACAGTGACATTGCAGAAGTTGAGATCTGGGATAGGGCTGGACTCCGGCAAGCCCGCTGCGAAAAGTCCAGGAATATATGTGTAATTGCGTTGTTCCACAGCTTCAATTGAGAATACGCTTATTCCAGCGATATCAGGAAGAGATAACCCTAACGGACTGCACTTGGCAACAGAACCTGATGGCATCTGAAAAGGCCATTGGCTTGCCCAGCCTGAGGGGTTCCAGTCGCCGCCAAGCAAGTTCCAATTCATCGCAAAGGTATCTCCAACTGCAAACGTATGATAGCTCTCAGTATTGAGATATAATAGTAGGCGACACGCGACCACGACGACTAAGGTGGATGACAACAATTCCGAATAATAGACGCTCGCGTCAGGAGTTATGAGGGAGAGAAGATGGTAGAACGAAGCGTGAGGGTTTACCACTTGTACATCAACGCAAATCGATACCAAACTTCAAACATCATTTTGTGTCGATCTGACTCAGGCATTCTTAACGTTATTAATTGAATGATTGATGTAATAGCAGGCGATTGGCGGGCTGTTCTCATCCTGCATCACCTGTGCTCATTTCTGATTCATAATGATTCAATGTGTGGCTTAGCAGTTGATGCATTTGCAGCCTCTATTGGGGGTCCAATATCAACCATTCCGGTCCCAGTTATAGGTTTCTGTGAACTAATCTTTTACTTCTCCAGGCTCGTATCTATTGTTTCTAGCAATTTCACCTGTACAACTGGCCTCTAGTCGTCTTCGCATTCTATCAGGGGCCATACACCAACCCCACATCATTATAAGCAGCCTGTGAAACCATTGCACTACTACGATGAGTTAGCAGACAATTTGAAACTACCTGCATCGCTTTATCTTCATCAACGCAGTCTTGTTTTGCAACTCCCTTGAGCTTTGATCTTATTATAGAAGTTCTCTACGTTGGAGGTACGCTCCTGGCAAAGAACGAGCTTAGCAGCAGAGTAGCATACACTACCTAGGTACGCTGAAGGTTATCTTAAAGTATCTGTTACAAGGCACCAGATGCCTAGACGAAGGGATTCTTGTATATGGTAGGATAGCGTCCACGAAGGTGTTAGTAATTTGATTTTCGTGTTAAGTTCGCATTCGGGGTCACAAAATGTGCTTACTATGAAAAAATGGACGGTATTACGTTTTGTGTATAAGCTGGTCCGTTTCTGACTTATTTGACCACCTTAATAGCTGGTGGTAAACATTCGGAGTATATCTATCAGGACTAGCTATTGGCAACTATAAACCCACACATATATACTACACTGGGACGTGCTTCCCGCGGGAACTGTTCGGATAGATTAAACTCGGCTCTTGAAGTCATCAACGCTAAATTGAAGCACCTTTTTTTTTTACCACTGTATTTTCTGTCGTTTGGCACATCATATAATTCTTCATATCCGTGTGGCACTGCGGCCCTGTACCGAGCGTTCAATTTTGCTGTCTCGGCAGAGACCAGGCAAATATGATGACTATGTAAAGCGTATGAAGAGCTCCAGTCTCTCGGTAATTGTGATGGAGGTAGAAATGGGCATTTGGGTTGGAAATTTGGGTAGACATGAAAATTGATGCACGGGACCGAGATTATCAGAAATATAGATCCTATTTATGCCATACATATCGCAAGGTTGATGGTAGCGGCTCAATAAGTCATTACATCCTAACGCTCTATCGGAATACATGGTAACTAAATAAAGGGGCTGCTTCCTGTTACGTGAGTTTTGTTGTTATGATCCTTCTCGTTACATAATTATAAGTGATAAGAGACGGCACGTCTCCAAAACTTTGTACATGATGCGAATGAAACCAAGAAGTGTGGTAGTGAGACTGGGGTAGTACTAGAATATAAAGTGTGATTTTCTGAGGATGAATTTTCCATTATTTCCACTCAAAGGTTTCAGGCCATTATTATATGTTATGGGCCGAAACTACGTTGGGAATAAGTAACATCGAGAACATAACTGAAAGGGGGGTCATGACCGAGCTAGTGCGGTTCACATAATAGAGATTCAGGCATTAATCCACTTAATCACCATATAACCATGCACTATTAGAGTTTACAATGAAATAATTTCAAGGTAACTCGGATCTGAATCTGTTATGTTCAGCTTATTTTCCGCCATCAGTAGGCAATAAGCGTGCGCCAAGAGGGGAAGATTAACTTTCCTATGCCGATGGTTATGGAACAGTAAACAACATTATATCACATAGCACAGGAGTCTTCTCAACTAGTTTTGGCTTTGGGAATCTCTCTTACCACCTATCAAGCTAAATGTACTGTCGTGGAAGAGAATTAGAGTCTGCTTGTGTGTGTGTGTGTTTGTAATCCAAACCCAATCTGACGTGATCATGTACTAGGCGTTTCCCCTGAATTCAACTACCTGATCGCTCGTAAGAGTGTCTTCTACTTCTCGTCTCTGTCAGTGAGTTGGATTATTACATCATAGTGTTGCATACAAGAGCAGATGATACGGTGCCTTCTATGTAGCTGGAACCCAAAGTTATTAAGCAACTATTGATGTGCTTTGCGTTAATGTTAAGTCACATAATGTAACAATCACATACACTTATAGGAATTAGAATAACTAGTTAATGTTCTGTTTTACTTTATTTTTTCCAGCTTCAATATTTCCAACATCCGAATTATTTATTTATCTAGATTTGCATGATGTAGAATAGTGAGCATGGAAAATCTAGTCTACAATTTCTCTCCACTACCTTCATAACTGTTTGAGCGAGCGCGAGTAGTAGTTCAAAGTCCAGATCAAATCTCGCTACCGGCATACCAGCAAGCGAGTCATACGTACTCTAGGTACCGTAAAGCAGGGGGCAGCCACACATACGACTCGACACCCTCTTCGAAGCATCGGCGACTCGAACCTTGCGTCCTATCTATAATACCCAAGTTAGTCAATCCGTTGACTCTATTTAGAGACAGGGTAAAGGGGGAAGCATACGAAGAGCTATTGGAACGTCGTCATTACAACCTGCATCGCCCGTCTATAGAGCTGTAGCATCTCCAAGCATTCGTCCCTCACAGAATAAGCAACAGCTTAGCTTCCCCCTCCATCGTCGTCAGCTACAGTCTCTACTCCATGAAAGAAGCAACAACAGCATCCAATTGACCAACCATACTGAGCGTAGACAAAGCCAAGGCTTGCTTATCAAGCCATTGGACAAGCGATAATGTCAGGGATCAACCACGCCATTCTTGGTGAGCGAGGGGTCCCAACCCCGCATTGGACCGTGGTACCCTGGACTGGGTGGATGATATAACGACGCGCTGCAGCATCACGACATAGGTAGCTCCAACTTACATGTAGGTATGCAAGACATGGTAAACGGGGGTCGCGTTTCCGCTGGGCTGGGTCTTGGCGGGATATCGGCAGAAGCTCGAGTGCGACCTCGCCTGTCCTCCCACGATTCATCATGAACCACAAGGCGCGGAGAATATATCCAGGCTAGGAAACTGGGACCCCATCTACCTAGACGGAATAGCTATCATGGCTGGTGCCAGACTCTGGGCATTGCTACATTAGTATACTCATCGTTCGTTTACTCCCTTGCTTGCCGTCCGAGGGAGGGAAGAGAAATCATGGGGTTTCGCCAATAATGTAATGTCCCCATGGGACGCGGGACGGGTATATGTGGAGTTTATTGGCGCGAACCTTACGACTTCCCCATGGCTGAGTGAGTTTTATCCCCTGCCATTATTAGATGCTGTAGGGCGGAGGAGATGTTCGCCGTTAGGTGGCACGGCTATGTTCCCTAACTTAGGGTTGTGTTGTGAGTGGATGGAGGTAACGGAGCTGGGTCAACCCTTGCCTTTGGCGAATTGTTACTTAATTTCTACAGAGTGACTGTGCAGCGCGGGTATAACTTGGTGTTTTTAGGTGCGAGAGACATCTATGTTGGGTAAGCGCTGCTCCCGATATATATACAGGTTGTTGTGATATAAGATGTGATGATGGCCGCCGCCCTGAAAACATGGTGGGATGACTTCCTTCTTACTTCAGCACTATTGTTTCTCGTCGAGTCCCATTAATCATCTAAATCTATATGATCAATTAGGTATAAATAGTGAATCATAACACAGCAAGATTGTACGAGATGGCGAGTCACAATAGCGACACTGCTACAGATCACCATGATATTGAGAAGGGGCTTCATCGAACGGAAACCAGCGTCACGATGCCTCCTGAGCTTTTCGAAAAGGTACGGTTGTGTCCCGTATAGTTTCTATGTTGTCGTAAAATGGGATTCGTATTACTACTTAATAGTCTCTTAGTCATTCTTCACGTAATTATTGTATTTGTCCTCTCACCTTTGCTACGCTCAATCCTACTGTATCAATATGCTAACACTCTCATCTTAAGCTTTATCTCACCCCAAAAGTACCTCATGTAGGGGATTATAACCTGCGTTTCGCCAACCCCACCGCTCTCGGTTTCGTTGGGTTCGTTATCTCGACCTTTACGTTTTCTATGGTGTTGATGGGCTGGGGAGGCTCCGAGGGTTTCGCGCCCGTCATCAGCATCTTCTTCTTCACCGGGCCCTTACTCCTAACCTTCGCCATGGTGTTTGAATGGATCATGGGGAACTTCTTCCCTAGTGAGTTCTTTCCTCTATTCGTCAAAAGAGCTGAGTCTTGATATTCATTTACGCAATAAAACCATCTTATCTATCCCAACACTGGTGTGGTAGAGAGCAGATGTAACACGTAACGGAGTAGGACGGAGGGAGCACTTGTATTGCAAGATGCGTTTTCGAATGCTAATCATCACATACAATTAGTGATGGTAATGGGCCTCTTTGCCGTATTCTGGCTCTCCTTCGGCGTCATACAACTGCCGACACTAAACCTGTCGCTTCCCTACGCGACAAGCAGCGACCCAACAGGTGCTACGTCTGCGGCCTTCAACACCGACGTCGGGCTTTACCTTATTGTCTGGGGCTTCGCGCTCTTCACCTTCTTCGTGTTTACGCTCAAGATTAACGTCGTCTTTGCTTCTATCTTCGGCCTTGTTAGTGCTGCTACTTGGATCTTGGGCGGTGCTTGTGAGTTTAGCCCCCCCCCCTTTTTTTTTTTTTTTTTCTTTCTCTTCGTATCTTTTTGGTATTCATGTTTATTACATGTTATTTCATTCATATCTGGATTGCTGTAGTTTCTGAATGCCTATATAATCTAATGGGCCTGATAAATCGTGTGTTTCTACGTCGAATATATATCCAGGTTTCCCGGACCATCCTCTTTCACGCTCTATTCTTAGATATTGACTTCCATTTCTCGCAGATTTCAAAGTAGCAGCCGGCGACTTCGAAACAGCCCAGCGTCTCCAGACGGTAAGTTCTCTTAATTCCGTCCACCCACTTATTCAACAAAAAAATATCACACACACACACACACACACAAGTTCACCTTGTGACTAACGCAATACTTCATGTTCGACAAAAAACAGGCCGGCGGTGCCCTCCTCTTCGTAGTCGCTGCGTTAGGCTGGTACATGACCTTTATAATAATGGCAGGCGAGATGCGCATCACATTGAAGCTCCCAGTTGGCGATCTCAGCCGATTCTGGCCGCGGACTGACATTCCTATTGCTGCCGCTCCCGCTACGCCGCCTGCCCCTGCTAGGGAACATGGTGATTAAGTACCCAGCATCGAGGTTGATCGCAGTCACAGACTAAGGGCAAATGGAAGGAGAGGAAGAAGTGGTGGGGAAGGAATGTATGTAGACAAGGTTATTAGGCGGGTATGAGGATGATGATGAGAAGTGTGGGTGGGTTTGTAACTCCTGTAGTGTATTGGTTCCTTTTCTATTCGTCTTCTCTCCACCCCTAACAGTCAACATAACGATTGTATGGTTTCTTTCTATGACTGGCTCCCCCAATTCGCCATGATTCTGAACATGGTAAGTGAAGCACGCATTGCTACATCCAATATTTGCCTTATTTATAGAACTTCGTGTTTGATCTCGAATAGGCGCGGACGCAAAGCAGCAATCGAAGGTGTTGGCTTTATGCAGAAACAAATTATCGATTGTCTCAATACCAGCAGCAATACATTATACATATATACAGTCATCATGGCATCGCCATGAATCAGCAACTCGGATGTGTGCGTGAGTCAACCAACCAGACTCGTCTATCTGTTCATTTTCATTTCGAAGCCCATTATGTACGTACATATGTACCCACGTTGACAGAATGGTATATCATGCAAGCGTGCAAGACATGTATTACAAGCCACTGTGAAAAGCAGAGATTTGTTCATCAACCCATCCTCCCTAGCCAGAAAAAAGCGCAATATGTTGTAATGCCATGATGACGGCGACAAACGCAAAAGCAAAGAAAGAGCAACGCCAAAACTCCTCCACCAAGATGTCTGACATAATACAAGAGACGGCCGTCAGGGCACGTGGTGATATAGACAAGAATAACAGTCATGGGATGATTTTTGCCAACCAACTCCTGTTCCGCTTACATCAGCTCTTCTCCCCTTGCTATGATGCTACTTTTCCCATGCCGATAATGCGTCTTCGTATGTGCCAATGCTTCTTCTTCTATGTCCAACGATCAATTTTCGTCCTTGGTATAGTATGGGCATCGGTTGAAATGGTCTAGCAATCGATAAATGCGATGGAGTTAGACATTCAAGATGATGATTTTTTTTGGCCTGGGCGTTATCATAGTCCGTGAATGGAACACAGTTGTATCGCCAACCCGTGTCTTTCCGACTTGAGCCCTCCAAAGTCCGTGCTTCTATCGGCCCATACACTCGCTCGGTTGGTTATTAGGGGATTCCTTGTTGACCAGGCGAATTGGTCCATTTTCAACGACCAACAACACTGTCAACGACTCTTGAAGAACCGTTTTCCTTTTTCCCAGCAACGGAAACTGTACTTGCGTAACTAGAACCCCAAGTTCCCATTACAGTGCCAACGCCCGAGCTTCGCTTCTTGGCTCGTATCGTGCTGTCTCTTTCGCCATCTTCATCCATACTGAAAACGAAATCGCCATCTTCTTGTTCCTCGCCAATGGGCGTGGTGTATCGAGCACTAGAGCCGATGGAGCCGCTACTTACATGTCGCTCGCCATTGCGTCCGCCTGGTCTCGGAATATGCGCGTGGGGGTGCAACAAGGGGGACTCGCCCCCACTCACATTTCCGTCGAGGCGGGTGCGTTGGAGTTGCTCACTGAGCCCCTCGAGACTGCCAGAACGACTGGCAACACGTGGTCTCATTACTTCGGCACTCAGGCTTGACTGGCGTAGGGGACTGCCAATATGCCCATAGGCTCCGGCACTCGCCCCTACGCCATGTTTTTTAGCCTCTTGCTCCTCGTGCTGGCGCTGGAACAGAGGACCCCATCGACTCGGACTCGATGCAAGCGGACTGCCGAACTTGGAAGTTGAGTCTGCATTGGGTGTTCCAGTTCCACTGATGCCGATAATACTCGGAGATGATCCATTTCCCCGATGGCCGTTTAACTCGTCATCAGCAGCGCGAGAACCGCGACGAGCCTTCTCGGCAGGCGTCAAGAGTTCCTTCAGATTATCAGGCACATAGTCTTCCTCCAGGAAAGGAAACTCGGCCTCCCAGTCTCTATCAATGGTGCCAGAGATCACACGAGGGGCACTGCTACTGAGTACTTTGGGTCTAGCATAGCGACTCGAGTGCATCTGCCTCCGGCCGAAATATTCGTCAGGGGGCTGGGTAGGCGGCGAAGAGCCAGTAACGGTAGAAGAGAGACGGTCATTGCTACCGAAGGCGGAATGGTGTAACAGCTTTAGGGCTTCAGAGGTGCGGGCATCCTTGGCGGCATTAAGGGAGGGAGAAGGCGAATCGAGACCGAATTGGGAGGGAACAGAAGAGGGCCAGGGCCCCGCGGGGAACCTGGCTGCGTTGGAAATCCCATTCGAGTCGAATGAGGCGGGCAGGGGCGCATCAAGCACAGACAGACCCTTAGCAGCAACCGGCGATAACCCCAAACCAAGGCGCGTAGGATCTTCATCGCGAGGAGAGCCATAACCAGAGCTGGTGTGGGAATAGGTCGTGTCGATCACAGGCACGTTCTCGAAGCTCGGGCGGCGATCGATGGTCTGGTAGGAATCGCCGGGCGGGATGGGATAGCCGTACGAAGGGCCGTAGGGATTAGCGGTATCGGCACGCATGAAGGAATTGGTGAGGGCGCTGTTGGAGTTGCTGTAGGCGGTGGGGCTAATGCGATTGCCCAAGTGCAGCGGCTGGCCGATGGAGATACCGTTCTTGCCATAGTTAATGCGTCGACCATCGGCGAGAACGTGAACGTTGGCACATTTCGGACCGAACTTGCAGTTGCCCTGTGTGTGTTTCACCGACGTTAGCGAAAATGAACACTGCCAAGGTCCTGCTGCTAGCTCTGCTGCAGCGGCGTTGTTGTGATACAATGGGGCGAGACATGCGCCTCGTCCCGCACCACGAGCCATCGAGGACGCGGCCCGTAGACTGAGACAGTGATGCAGTTGTTGCCACGAGAGAATGAAGTCGCGTACCTTCGCAAAGTATTTGCAAACCGTCTCTGCGGCAGCACCGAGGTCGTGGCTGAAGGGACAGGCCGAGCCAGCCTGACAGGCGCCCTGGCGGAAGAACTTGCAGGGGACGTGGGAGGTGTCTGAAGCAGAAGAACAGCGATGGTTAGCATCTCGCAACGGAGCAGGCGGTATTGAAGCTGCCGGGGTTGTAGAGCGTAACGTACTCGGTGGACTGCGGGGACCGTCGAAGCGGGCATGAGCTGGCGCTGGTCCTGAGGAGCCCGCTGCGCCGGCTGGCGAGGGAATATTGAGGCTGCCCGACCTCATATGGCGATAGTCACCCATTGCGGAGGCGGTAGAGGTGGTTGCGGTCGGACTGCTTCGCGGCTCAACGGGGCGGTCGAACCGCAGCGGCGACGAGGGTAATTGCAGTAGCGGGCGTGGGTGAGAGTGGCGTGGCGATGGGTGCGCTGCTGCGGAGCTGTGGAAGTGAATGTGAGAATCGAGCTGCTGGCGGCGGCGGCGGCGGTGGTGGTGGTGAAGAAGGAGGGTCGACGAAGGAGGGGCCGTCGGTGCAGCGGTCGACAGCATTGGTTGGGTGGCTGCGGGCGCGCGCCCACTGTTTCCTGCGTTTCCCTGCGATGCTTGCCCGTTTCGGGTTGACAATTGTACAATCTCTTATCGCACCTGCCAGCAGCCACAAAGCATCAAGGCAGGCAGGCTAGTGCTGCAGGTGCAGGTGCAGGCGCAGGCGCAGGTGCCCTGTAGTCCTCCTGTACTACAGCAGTCCTGACAGGGTGCTGTCAGGTACCTACTACAAATAACGAATAATGAATCACGCTGGACGCGGGTCGGGTGCGGTGCGGTGCGGAGTAAGGTTAGGGCTTGTGGAGCGCCTATGCCTGTATTCGTGCTTGTCTTGTATCTATACCAAGTACCACCAAGTACCTGTCTGTCAACCTGTAACCCTAGCCCCCCCAGATTTTGAAGCTGCAGCAGCAAGGTCTTTCTACCAAGTACCGGAAAACTTAGGTACTGGCAAGGGGCACGTTATACGTCGAGCTCGGAGGGTACTCAGGTCTCGTGAAGCTTGCGAGCAACATGCGAAGGAAGAGAATCGGCCAACGTCCTTTGGGTAGCTAGACGGGTAGCTAAACACGCATCAAGTACACATTGGTATCTCTTGCATGGGAAAGTGGCGTGGGCCAGTGTACGGCCGTGAGGAGAAGCTTACATCTAATCCTCGCCTATTGTTGGTCTGCCTATATATGTGGGCTTTCAGCTATGGGCAAATTCCGCCGCTGTGCTGCAGTTGTAATACGGTGATTGGGGGAGAAACCGCCGCTTTCGTTTCAGCAGTAACCAACTACTAGGACAGTAATACAACCAACAGCTTGTTCGTAGCCAAGTGTAATAATCAGTCGTTTTCTGATTCTATGAAGCGGCTTCTCGGTTTTCGATCGACCATTTGCTTGGATATGATAGTAGTGGCGTTTTGAGGTAGGTAGATGGCGTGGTAGAGTTGAAGTTAGGTAAATGAGAAAGTGTGAAAGTAAGGGTATGGAGGGGTTGCAGTATTTGGCGGGTATCGCTCCTTTTTGTTAGACACTGCCAGGTGGATAACAGGCAGATCGAGAATGATGCCAAAAGAAATTCCGGCTTCTCATCGAGGGGCAAATTGGAGTCATGTACGTAGTAGGCTTCTGCAGGTTTTGTAATGGAGGGATGGCAAGGAAATTGATGGGGACCGAAGTGTATCTTTGCCCATGAACAGGATAGCCATATCTCACGCGGCGTCGATGGACTGGGGTCATTCTTTGCACTTACAAGCTTCGGCTTATACGAGCCGGGTGCTTGGTTGAGGCTAAGACGCGCAACAAGACGGGCCGAGTGCATTACGATACCAGAAGTGGAAACTGATCGGTCGGTTTGGTGTGGGAGGGTGGGTTAAGAAGGGGTTGTTGAGCAGAGAAAGTGTCATTTTTACCTGACATGCCTGCCTGGAGGGAGGGTGAAAGGCCAAACGCGGAGGGCGAAGCGTGAAGGCAGACATACATAGTGAAGGCTGCCTCTGGATAGGTAGTTGTACTCCTCATGTAGGTAGTAGGTTGCCTTGTACCCCTTCACCGAGATGCTACAACGAGTAATCCGGTACCTGTCTATTATACGTACGCGTGATATCTTCGAGCAGCACGTCTAGAGAATTGACTCTATTCGCCAGCTGCGAGGCTATGCTAGAAACAAACCAACGAAAACGCGAATGCATAAATTCCCAGCCTTCGCCTCTCCGTGGTTGCTCGCATGAGACAGGCAGTCTGTATCCCGAATACCAAGTGCTGGCTGGGACGCACCAGCTCAAGAACACTATTAATTCCCATTTCTTGCCAACCTAACTTCACAAAAACTAAATTATTTGATGGCGTTTGCGTTTCGTCTGTTCGTTAGGTATACTACAAATTCACGGCCTAGCTGGCCTACCTGTAAAATTATGCTCGTCCCTAGGTACTGACAGTACTATGGCGAGGTATGATGTGTGGTCTATCCTCGGAATGCTAAGCATGGCAAGATAATACAATCAATCGTTTTCCACTACGAAAATAGACTTCGGTACACTCGGGAATATATTAGCTACGAGGACGGGTAACCCTAGCAAGAGCAAAAGGATGCCATGACATGTGTGAATGGTTGGTCATATGCATATTGGCAGCGGTGGCACTTGGGGCGCGATGTAACCCTGTGGAGGGTGTCCGATCATTGAGCTGCTACCCTTCCAGTCCTTGGATATCCGCAAGAACCTGCCCACCTGCCGTCATTCTTCTGGCCTTGGTACAGTACTGCGTGCATCCTTTATGGGCTGTCTAAGACATACTCCTATAATGATACGCGAAAGCGTGGAACGCGAATGTTGAGATGAGTCATTACGGCTCATCATCTGCTGCAACTTAGGCTACAGAGCAATTTAGGATTTATTACAAGTTAGCGCTTGGATCAGGCTCTTTTCCTTGCTTGGCAGTGTCTAGAAATTCAGCCATAGTAATCTTTTCAGTAAGTGTGCTTGCTTGTACACCGCGTGATACCGGCACCAACGAACAGTTGGTAAGAGGCGTTCCAAATGCCTTGCTTATATCAGGAGGCGTGCATTTACATACCTAGGGAGTTACACACCCGTAGGCATTCGGTCGCACAGGGGGCAGCGAATAACTGCCTTAAAATCTGGGCCTAAAGTTGGTGTTTGGGCTTCTGACCGATAAATCTGGTACCACGGAAAGAGGCCGTCATGCACAGCTTGAGGCCCATTAATTCTGATGTGACTACAACGTTGTACCAAGCGTCCTAATATACTATCCCACCCACGGCCAGTTGTGTCTAGTCTATGTGTGGTCTTGAACAAGGACTTTTGGCACAGACCAGGAAGATATGGGTTAGGTGATGGGTCGTTCTAATTGAGGCAACGCGAACCTGACGATCATCGCTCACGGTCCAGCCCAGTCCGCAGTATCCAATTGGATCTGTTTCAAGCGGTTCGTTCATACCTGGTATCGCAATTGATGGTGGCCTATACGTACTCTGAATGGCTGGACGATGAATAGTGCTGTACTACATAGCCAGCCAATGGATAAGAGAACGATAGGTGTAGTTCGACGGAAAGAGAAATAACCTTGAAATGTGGGGGGCTGCTTAGATCGATCCGCATCGTGAAATCACATGCCACCATACCGGCAGTGTGCCAAGTATTGCTTTAATCAGCAACGACTATATTTAGTAGGCAGAGGCTTTATAATCTTGTATTCATGCGAAATCTTTTTCCTGTGTTTCCTGCCTTGTACCAATATGTTATCTTATCAACTATAACCGTACCTACTCTTTTCTTAATTAGATACTTGGGTGGACAAAGAGGTAGGTAGTACGGGAAAAAGAGTTCAGGGTCAGCACATACATACATATATGCAAGAGCCGATACTGCATAGGTAGCACTATGCGTACGGGTGTGGTATAACCTACAGCCTTTAGGGGGCTACAACATACCATAGTCATTGCTGATGGGTTCAACATTGTGATATCTGACTAAAAGTCATTGTATCGGATCAGACAAGTAGCCAGAGTAGCCATGATGGAATACATATTACTCTTGATCAACTGCGACAAGTTTTAGACACACAGAGGAGCATTGTGAAAAGCAACAGCATCTGCACTAGGGCGCTTAACAGTTGCAACTGAAGAACCAAGACGCTAAACTCAAACATTATGGCGTCGGGTAAATGCGAAACCCCCACGAATTTGGTCACGGGACGGATCACAACAGCGGAGCTTACCTTTAGTCTGAGACTATAGTTGACTACTTGTGCGCGCTTCGACAGAATGAGCAATGAAAATCTGAGGTCAGCGCTTCTTGTATCTCCAGGATAAATGTATGTAACGATGCCCTGGTCGGTAAGAGCACACCAAGTACTTAATGTGTTTGCCATCGCACCGGTACGCCTATTTATTGGTAGGTAGGAGGGTCGTATAAACGCATTGTTACAATTAGTTGCGCAAGCTAAGACAATTGGGCGACAAGCCGAAGCATAGTGACATAACGTTCTGGTATGGGGAGTGAAAAAGTTCTTAGACAATTCATTCGAGAGGCTTCATGTATAGATCAAGATGTGGTATGGTGTGGCGGCCGACGGGACTTATGACAGTCGTATTATGCAGTTGGAGGCTCAGCGGGATCGGCCAAAAATTATCACGTATCGCTCCCGTGGTAGGTAGTTATCTACCTACCATTGGAGAGTTGAATGCAAGAATGAAAGCCACATCTGCACGTACAAATGTACGTATACAATGACCCCGGTGCGCCATCCCCTGCAACGATGCACTGGGGCACTCTCACCACATCCTTATTAGGAAAGACAGACGGCTATTAGGCTCGATTTGATTGGCCGCTTGCCGCATCCTGGTTAGAGCCGTTTCTCCCGCCGTTGATATCCATTCCATCTTCTTGTCAGGTACAGGTAACTTTCATTTTCCCTCTGTTCACCTCTCCTCTTCACATCCCCTCGCCTCTTCCCACCACACTTCATACTAACATCCCTCGTTTTCTTTGTACCAGAATCTCATGCTTTCTTTTATGGCCCACTCGGAACCCATGATCATCCTGTCAGCAGACTGAAGATGGATGTCGCATTGGCAAATGGTGGAGAGGCACCGGCAGTCTCATGTCGGTAGCCAAGTCAGGTCTCCATCGCCGCGTCAACCCCGGCACTGTTCTTGTCGGCTACCTGCACCACCTGGAACTGATCGCCCTCAAGTGCCGAAGTCGTCATGGGTCACGTATCAGGCGATATATGAAGAAGTCCTGTGTTCCTACACCGGATCTGAACCCTAATCCTTCGCAGGCTTCATTTCCATAAATTCAATGCTGCGTAGTCGGGATTACCACTCAAATCTTATATCTAATAATTATTTGACGCCAGTAGTCCAATTCATTGTTGGGGGCATAAAACAGCCCTATACCAAGTCCACGGTTCACTCTGCAGTAGCGACTCAAGAGGGTTGCTCAGCTTCAAGATGAGCCAGACTTGATAGCTTGATCAAAGATCCAGCTGACCACTGTATGACCACTGTCCCTCTTAACTATTTGAGTGCTTTGGTCTGGACGCGAACTGGCCACGCGAGGGCCCTGGCCTCGCTCATGATAAGTATCGCGGATTTGGTCTAACCTCAATCGCTTTAGCAATTCTTTGCAGCCTTTCTAGTCATCTCCACTCACATCTTGCCAAAAGAGTCCTCTTGCAGCTGTTTTCAAGTCTTCTGATCCAGCCGAGTCAGCCTGGGCACAGGAGGCAAACAACTTCGTACTACTCGATGATAAATACTCTATTCATCTGAAAGCAGTTCTAGATCAGCCTTTTTACGTACTGCTCACGAATCTACAACTACATGATTTCAAAGTATGTTACAGCTCCTCAAGCGAGGCTTCAGTCTAGTGATGGGTCGCATTAGTTCTTGAGTTGATCAACAAACGACAACAAATATACAACAAGACCGTGGTCGCCTTGAAAAACGTCATTTCTACGCAAGTTACTTCGTAATTTTTCAAACGCACATAGACCTGGTAACTATCAATAGATCTTCAGTGACACCTGCTGAAGAATACCACTTCGCCTACTTGCTACCGAGAATCATTCGCAGGCTAAAGCGGCTATCGCTAATAGTCGATCTTCTCGCCACACCATCAGATCACCCATCACAACCCTATTAGCAATATTGCTTCGTCAGAACTGTCTTGTCAATAAGGTGGTTGTGCTTATCGCCTGCTCGTTACAGCTCTTTATTTATTTTCTTCCAAATGTCACCGTTCATCAATAATAAAATCCACCAATATAGTACCTAGTTAATCAAGATGCAAGCGCTCTATCGAACAGTTGCCAATAACATCGCTCTCATAAAGTCATAGTGAATTGATTGACTTTCTAACTGACGCATATTTAATCTTGTTCTCATTTGCGGCTTGACCCGGGGCTCATTAACCTCTCCATGTGGGCAGGGCCTTTCCCTCATTATCAACCAACGTGAGATTAACAGATAGGTTCCCTTTCTTAGTAATAATTATTCAAACTGTCAGTACATCTCATGACTGCGGCCCCCTAATCCTAAACGGTTGCCAGCCCCATATTTGTTCTCTGTGCCCGTTTCAACCAACCTCAAACGTTACGTCTCACCCCATCTACCTTAGTAAGACTCCAAGGACCAGAGTCACAACCTAACACCCATTTGTAACCATCCGCCTATTCTGATGTCTTTCTGTCTCCCGCCATCTGTAATTATCTGACTCGCCTATCCCACATTGCATGGCTTACCCCACACTGTGGCTTTGCGGGGCTTGCCCTCAAGTGGCTCGTAGCCAGACTTACGCAAGCATCCACTACCTCTTACTTACCCCTACTTACGCAGCCAGGTTTCGTTCACTCTAACCAACTAGTTAGTAGAGCAGTGCATTTCAGACTTATCAGCGGATGTCCACTGTCTTGCATTGTTAGGCGCTTGAGTCCCGCATGATTCGGCTTATTTTATCACTTGACAGGCATGGTAATGATAAAATAGAAAACAAAACTAAAAAGTATGCTAATGTCATGCTGCTTAGAATATGGATATGTAGGTTATCTGTCATAGATCTACAGCTGCATGTACATATGGCCTGCAGGTGTGTTGACTTTGATATACGCACAGCAGAATATGTATCAAAAGCGACTGAACCAGAGAACAGACACAAAATGGTCCATGAAACGTGGGCGTCT
This sequence comes from Xylaria flabelliformis, assembly GCA_007182795.1. Taxonomy (NCBI): domain Eukaryota; kingdom Fungi; phylum Ascomycota; class Sordariomycetes; order Xylariales; family Xylariaceae; genus Xylaria; species Xylaria flabelliformis. Next base: position 83,963 of record VFLP01000054.1, read on the forward strand.
TCAGTAAACCCCGATGAGACCAGCCCTCTTTTATGACATCATTGTCGTATGTTCATTCGCCGGCAACAGAGAGGAGTTACTTCTCACATCTCTTCTCAAGTTTTTGATACTGGCGCTGACAAGCTGAAATTAGCCGCTTATAGCTCCATTACTAGTCCGAGTGCACGGCGCCGCCGGTAATATTGACTACATACGGAAAACCCTCTCATGACCAAGACCGGTAGGTGCTATTTGGTACGGGAGACTTGCTCCTCTACTTAATTCCAGGTTTTCGTTCTCACTTTCCTCAAGGTTGCTCACCTACTTTATGTATTACAACCTTCTCCAGCATACTAGGTTGAACTCCAGCTTTAACCTGCACATTATTACGAATCCAAAAGATTATACACACACCAAAGTGGTAAGTAAGTTACATTATGCTCATTTCCTCATGCATAGGTAGGAGCAAATGACTGTCTTATTATCTCATATTTTGCAAACAAATGGCGTGAAGAGTAAATCGAAATAGTCGCGTCATGAGCGAGCACCCAACATCGAGAAAAAGAAAAAGAAGCCGTAATACAAAACACACACCTTCACGTTTACGCGTCGCACACATGATCTAGCCTGCTGCGCCCCATTTTCACGTCCGCGGCCGGCCATGTGATCTTCCCGGTGCGGAGAGGGTTGGGTGGAGTGGGACGCGGTTCGGTTGGGGGGAAGGGAAGGAGGCGAGTTGAAAAGGGGGCTTGAGGGAATCCCGGATCCGTCGGTAACACCCGGCGCGTGATGGCTGCCACACCACCCTCTTTACTACGCTACCTATATACACCCTACACACACACACATACATACATACATACGCATGTCTGATGGCCGCCCCTTATATGTGACAACCTTGAAATCTGTACTTGGAAGAGGCAGATTCTTGTACCCCCCACCATTCTGTGGGTGTGCATGTGTTATGGCCAGTTCGCTGAGTGCTACCATCAGTTTCGTATTCATTCTGAGAAACCGATGTTCGGGGTTGGACAAAGGAAGGGGGCTGGAGGTGGTGTGGTGCTTCTGTTGGCTCTGGAGATTTGAGGCGCGGTGTTGAGTCGCGAATTTGGTATGGCTTTGGTGTTTGGGCTTGTTATGTTGCGGTAGAATGACGTTTGCTTGAGGAGATGTAGGTTTAGAAAGGGTGTTCGAGTATCGTGGGCCGTGTGTACCATGTTACGCTCTATATCCTGTTGTGCACTTTTACTGCAGCGTCTTTGCGAAGCAAGGAGTGTCCTGCCATTCTTGCGACACACCGTATATGGTATTTCTACCCCTTTCAAAGTAGAAAGGATATTGTAAATATGCTTCCGTACCGTCTGCGCCGCCTTGGCTAGGTCCATTTCTGCCCTTTGCCCCTTTAGTAACAGCATTCGCATAACGACTTTGTTTAGTTGTATAATGCACCTCGGTGTTTCTAGACATCCCATCTCTTAACCAGTTCTCATCAGTCACTTTACACTTCTTTGTAAATTTACTAGCATGTTACTTGCTGCTAATCGGTCCTATAGCGTTCCTTCAAAGTTCGTCGAACAAGTATAAGGGGCACTTATCACCCAACTAACTCCTCGCTATGCACCACCCCAACTTAATGGGTAAAACGCCTGGTACAGGATAATAGCGCGCACAGATCTATCACTACAATAACTTCTATAGTTAACAATAACTACAATTCCATCTCAATAGGCCTTTAAGCCCTCTAACAAAACCTCGACGACGACCAAACACGTCGTTCCCGACTTATTAACACTACATTTAGTTTTGCTCTTACTTGGATATCTTTAGCACCAGCTGATACCTGTAGGGTCAAGGATAAACTAAGGCCTCTTCTACGGGCAACTAGAGTCACGATGTCACTAGGGCTATCAATTAAGAAGCCACAAAAGAACCCCCCGTGTTAGATTCTCACAGATATGGGTCGTTTCTCCCTCTAATGCCTCAAGGCAAGGCAAGGCAAGGCAAGGACTCACAGACAAAGAGATCCCCAGTATATAGATAGATAGGTAACTTTCATGGTGGTTTTGGAGACCTTCGTGCAACAACAGGCGTGTTTGCCTACCTTAGCACAGGGCCACTTACATTTGATCAATAGCAATTTTATTATGCTTGACACAGATTTCTTTATACCTACAGCGGCGCTGCTGCATGTTACCTTTTCTCATTCACTTTTCGTACCAATTAGCTCAAGAATTAAGAGACAGATTATAGATTATATACTGTATATTTATTCTCACTTGGCTGCCTCGTCATACTGTTGGCAACACTCAGCCACAAGAGTGACTGAGCTAGGAACTACTAAATAACATTCAATACTTGCCATATAACTAATATCAAAAGCATTGAGATCATTCCCAGGAAGGGGAACCTCAGTCATTGACTCTGTGCTGTAATATAAGCTGATCCTCAAATAAATTCTGTGCAGTAGGTCTATCTTCGGGGAGCCAACACAGGATTTTCTGAGTGGGGGCAAGAAGTAGGACTTGATCCTCGCTATCGAGCCGCTTCTCTCGGGTTTCAAGGGACTGGTAGGGAATTGCCGTCGTAGCGATCCAGTTATCTGTGATCGAGTAAGAATATAAGAGGTACTCATAGGTTTTGTAGTGCGACTTACCTTCACCCAGTATCTGCGGCAGTTCTTACTCCGCTCCAAAAAGCCTCTAGGTGGAAAGCCTATTAGAGAAACTGTTTCAGCAAGGTGCAGCTCATCGTTGAGAAATTCATATTAAAATTCTTTCTCCTTTGAAACGAATTAAGATTTAACAGCGTCAGTACTATCCACAAGAGTCACGATGTCACAATCACGGTCCACACCCCCCACGGACCAGATATCATTATTCGAATCCCATTCCATTTCTAAAATGATCTCTGGTGCTCAAGAAGCGTCTGGTATGACATGACCAGTATGTTTGCGTTCTATTTTAGCACCGGCAAAGTCGCAAATTACTGGGAGCCCGCTTGTAACGAGCATGAGTGGAAGAAGATAGATGGTACGATCCGGAAGAACCTTACGAGCAGTAAGGTTTCGAAGCTTAGTTTGTTCAGACTCTTCGAAGACTGACGAATCGCGGACTCCCAGGAAGTAGTATTGGGTGATAAATCTGGATCGCTGTCAGTTGATATAATGAACAGAAATACCAGAATCGCCTGTGTGCACGACCCCAGCCTGGTGCAAGTCTAAACCGATGAGAATCGGTTCTAACACGTGCTGTGATAGCTTCTTGTTATAAGACTTAGACCTTGAGGATTGAAGAGCAAGCGTTGATATGTGCCCTGTGGACCTGTTGTTTTCAAATCGCCTAATAATTACTAAACGTACATAGCTGCTTTCCGAGATGGTCAATAATAATCGGACTGAGGAATTGGGATACTGTCACTTCATTATTCGCCTCATTCACTTCGACAATATCTCGGTATACGACGCAAACCTTCAAAGCTACCAATTCCCTGATTTATTTATTCATTAGCGTGATATGCGAGATATGCACTGCGAGTATTTTGGGCATGTGCTCCAGACCACGGCAAAGCCAAACTGTGGAGGCTGTTCCGTAACCGGGTTTTGTGACGATTTGATATGGCGATTTAAATACCTCGCCGAGGTGAACGGGATAAGTGTCACGGAACAGAACTGCAGCACTATACCGCAACACTATCAAAAGATAGAACGTTGTCAAGTCGAAGACTTGACCGTCTGCAGTTACTTATATAGATGGAGCCGTAACAATAAGATCTCTTTGTAGGCCGGTATTAACTCCTCTTAGATAGTAAACTCTGAGGAAAGCAGTATAAATCCATCTGATGGGAAACTGCGAACAGGAACCGACGATTCCATTGTTACGGTAATACAAGAACTGGACGTGAAGACACGAAATCAAAGAGATTGAAAAGTGATGTGTCTATGTAAATGGTCTGCGTTATACTCGAACAACAGCAAGGGAAGTTGTGAGGGCTTCAGAAAATGGGTAGGAGACACGCTGTCTGGAGAGTACAGCAAGGTCACCATCGAGGTCGTTATGTTACTAACATGGGCAGATAATTATAATCGCAATTCACTTTGTACCGCCCGAGTCACGAATTTCAAGTGTATTTTCCAATAGATTTCGTCTCCTCTGTACCCCAATTCGCCACATCTGTGCTACGCAAAACGTTACGGCGTAGAGCGGAGGAGTCCATGACAATGGAGCATGCTTGATGTCAACGTGTTCACTTATCACACGGGTGAAGTCAAAACAAGAGCTTCTTGTGTTACGCGCAGCGGCGATTGGAAACTTTGTGGCATAAATAGTAGCTACTACCATGGTCATTGTTTTATTTACATATAACATGTCCTACAGTGGTACTCTTTTGTCGAGTGAGATCCGGCCCACTCTCTCACTCATTCGAAGCGAGGGCAAGAGTGACACACAATTAGCCGATAAGCTCTCAGACTGAATGTTTGACTATCTGGATACGTTGATTTGGCGAATGGGTGTTAGCGATTAGTTTTAATGTAGATGCTATAAAATAGATTTCTTCGTTGTGGTTTTGATTTCCTCGTTCTTGTATGTACAGCTCTAGATTCCCAGATGATTACCATCCATATCTATTTAGATTATAAATTAGTTTCTTCATGACTCGATCTGATATTCACCTTAGTATGGTATCAGACTTCTAGAATACTGCTGGTTCAATAACTTACGTAGGTCCAACTGCTATCTCGAGTTGCCACTCCCTTACGTAAATGCCGTGAATATAGCGACCGTGGATATCAAGACCCAGGTGAGTATGGTCAAATCTCTAGCAGATTGGTGGGTTTTTACGTTTTATTCCAGTACACTAAGGTCACAGAATCCAGGACCAGGTAAGCTCTTAGTCATTTCTTAACCTATTATATGTGCCTGTCAAGAAAATGGAATCAAGTTTGCCTAGGGGATCTCACCCGCAAAGGTTAACGAAGGATCCAACTGATGAAAAGGAAGTGGTCACCATCAGCTATCATACGAAAAATGGAACTTGGTGCTGATTAATACATGTCTATGATGACTTTACTTATAATAAAAGTGGCTGTTGGGCGGCTAATCGTTGACTTGTCGTGAACATTGACCCGTTCCTAGCTCTGGAGGAATCATGCCAGTTTATTACCACCTGATTGCCTTGTGAGTATGGATGCCATGGCTTAAGTAAATAAGATCTTGTCTATTGGGAATAACTTAAGCCGAACAATTGAAATTTCAAGAATTCAAGAATACAATAACACTCATGATAGTATAAATGGGTTTTCAAAAGCTTAACCTGGTTAAGCGCGGAGTTAGAATGAAAATGCTCACTTTGCGAGGTTTGATAACATGTGTCCTTTGCCAACAACAGGACTAATAACATAGAAACCGGAGATCTTGTCGCGACCGGTGCGTATCTGATGAGTTACTTATGCCGATTTATTGAAATAAACTCCTTCAGTCGCTTCAAGCTTTCCAATGTTATTAGTTAGAGAGCTTTATCGTCCTGGTTCTAATTCAAACTCTGATACTTGTGTGCTGTTTCAGTTCAGGCTACTGGAACATGTAAATGTGTGATGCCAGGACCCCTATACTATACTTGGAGTAGGCAATAGACATTTATTGTAGTGCGATTGTTTCTAAAACAACTTCGCGGGCTAATTCGGCTCATGCAGAAGCCTCTTTGTTCCGTGCCTTGTAAAAAGGGAGGTGCCGAGGGGATTATTTCTTTAAACAGGTCGTATCGGTTCTGGGGCGCCACACCGGCCACTTTGGTTGTTAATTCGGTGCCGACCGGCCGGTGGTGCCCTGTTTGATGTACACCGCTTGACTGTAATCTGAATCGCCCACACATGGAAGGATTCGGCCGACAACGGTCAGAAACTTTATAATGCCATGCTACTCTACCTAGGTAGTTATACGTATAGAAAGTATGCGCATCCCACCCTAAACAGAGCGGCTGCCGCCGGAAATAAGCGAATCAATAACTGATGCAATTACGTGGTTGCACTGATTATTCGTCTTGTACTTTTACTAGTGTCAGTGGATCCTGTAATCGCTCAGAAGCACCTTACACTAGTAACTAGTTCCCGTCCCCCTATTTCTAGCAATTATACCAAAGAGCTTGTTACAGGAAGCATATGAGTAGGTACGCTTCGTACACTTATAAAACGCTTTCAAGTATGTCGAAATGGCCACGCATAACTTCGGTGACACGAGATCGACGGCCCTTGCATAACCAACCAACTTTGAGTACAGGGTAACAACGGTTTAATCCTTCCAATTTATCCAGTAAACCGTAGTAAGCTAACTATTCAATAGAAGGTCAAAGAGTCGGGGTTTGATATAACAACAATAGTAGGTGACTGGTAAGTATCAAGAAGCGGTTTCCACGATAGGATGAGGAATGTCGCCAAGTGTTTGGATAGTCCTTTCTGATCAAACGGTATTCAAGGTTGTGGAACAAGCCGAATGAAAGCCTTTTCTACCTCCCCAATCCGGCCTCGTCACGGCTCTTGTGAGATTGCTATGATATCTTGGCGAGATGAATAGTATATATAACTGCTTGGCCCCCTACGAAGGATCAACTGAGACTTCTAATGCTATTCTTCGCAAACCAATCCAAGGATTTCTATAAACTTCGGACTCAGCGACATATATGCTTGAGGTAGGCTAGCAAGTGCCTGCCTGCCTGCTGCGCGCTATCCAAAATTCATTTAGTTGCTTTGTTTCTGCTATATTTGGCGCTACCTTGGAGGTATATTTTAAAACTCTAGCCAATTGCAAGCAACATGCCTGCATGCGACCACTTAGCATAGTATTCCCTGTAAAGGCACTCACTTGGGTTGTATGATTATGTCAAAGCCTTGTTAATGACATTCATTGTCTGAATGGCGGCAAGATCGGCTGTGATCTATTTAATACCCCTGTTGGATACCCAGTACAGTACGCGTTCTGTAGTAACATGGTAGCTTTGATGATTTGATTTGGGTAGCCAGTTCTGCGCGACGCAGCAAGTCCAAGCGTCGCAGCCTTCAACGTGGTTGATATTCACTCAACTTGGCTGTTTCCGCTTTTTGCGGCACCGAGGACACAATATGTAAGCAGGAAGTAATAGCAATGGGTGGCGATTATTCCCCAATTCGGGACAACCCGATGCATCCATCTCTGAATTCATCATATCATATTGGCAGACTCTTCAGTTTTGATGAAAGTGGTTAGCCTGCTTCTAACCGCATGTGAGAAGGATCACTTGGCGTAACATGGATGCAAAACACTATCTTATGTTGATAGTGTTTACACAATCCCAGAGTCCCCTTCGGAGTGCCATTCCAGTTTCGTCATTAGGCCAATCTCCAGCATATTTCTCTTTATACACTTCCCTTCGTGATGGGGCGCGATTTCTCCTTCTCGTAATTCTTTCCATTTCGTCACTCCCCGCATTTCGCCATCTACCTGTATTTGGTTGCCGTCCCTAATGGCCATGTAATCAGCATCAAGCCCAACCGACCTCGTCAGCTCGACATTGGTTTTACTATCAGAGCAATGGACAACGATCAGCAAACCGTACCCGCTGGGGACATTGGAGATCATGTTCTCCCGAAAACGATCGTTATCCTCACCGGCATTGTGGCCTTGGTTGCTTTGATAGTTCGCCTTCTTGCTAGACATATAATGCGAAGATTGGGTATTGCGGATCTGCTATTAGTCATATCAATGGTAAATTGCGTTTGGTCACAGCGTTTATAAACAGTGGTAAGCTAACTTTGATTGTAGGTTTTCTATATCGTCCATCATTATAACGCTTATCAAGCTGCTATCTATCCGGGACTCGGTGTACATCAATGGGAATATAATCCCCAGCTCGCTGCTTCTTCACATTATGTAACGAGCCCAAACTTATTGGTATGTATAAACGGGGGAAAACTAACGTGCTCATAGAACTTCAAGCTTGGGAGTGTCTTTTTTGGCCTCAATATAGTCTTTCTAAAAATCGCCATCTTACTCGATTGGGTACAAACCTTTGTACCTACAGGAACGCGGAATGCTCTCTTTTGGATCCTGTACGGTTTGATCGGGAGCAATGCCATCTTTTACTTGATCGGAACTTTTATTGAGGCTTTTCAATGTCCACCCGAGGATGTGGGCACTCCAAGATGCAATATCGATGTGGCCAAGTACAACCTTGCCTCGGGCGTCATCAACGTCGTATCCGACCTTACAATCCTTATCGCGCCCCATTGGGTGATATGGAAGTTAAATTTATCGAAGATTAGAAAGATAGGTGTATCAGTTCTATTCTTGATTGGTGCTCTGTAAGTATGTCCTGCGTTTGAAACATCATATTTGAGCTAACATGCTCGAATATATAGTGCCACTGGCAGTGCTATAGCACGTGTAATCTACGTTACCAATGCTTATAGAACGGGGGACATCTTGTTTAATGTGATGACCATCAACCTCTGGGCAATCGCAGAGCAGACGTTCGGATATCTTGTTATCGGTATCCCAGCTATTCCGAAAGTCTTGCATGACTTCCCGTGCGCTAAGCGCTTCGGGTCCCTCGCTCGATCTAGATCCAAACAAACCGCGACCCCAAGTGGTGGCTATCATAACCGATCGACGTGGCCGAATTCCACACCGCGAAACCCTCGAGACGTATGGGATATAGGCGACCTAGATACACACGTTCTTGTGACTATAAAAGGAGGAGAGGGAAATGATATCCCACTGCCAGGTTCGACTCAATTTCACGGGGCAGACGAAAGCCGAAATTCATCAACAGACGCAGTAGGAGTCGCAGTTACCAGATCATGATCTTTATGTTCAGTTGTAAAACATACACCGGAGTTCAGCGATTATACCCATAACGGATCAGCTATTATTTCTCGTGGGGATGAATTTTGATATTATGATATCTGGAGGAAGACAATGATCACGCAGGGATTATTACCACGTCTATTTACACATCACATCCGTTTACATCTTCCACTTGCCTATACTCAGCCGAAAAGCGATTGATACACTATATCATTTTGGGGACTCATTGGCAGTTTTGCAACTTGGATCAGGGATATACCACCTATAAACTAGAGGGCTTCGGCTAAAAGCTGCTGTTGGCAAATCTTTCACGCAATTACTGATTTACGAGATCAGAATCTGGTCTTACGTTATTGGATTGGATCTGGATAAGAAAAACGAGAACCTGCATTTAAGGAAGGCCTTATGCATATTTGAAAAAAAAGATATTGACTGTTTCTAAGTCTAATACTAAGCTGGCCACTTAAATTATGGCTTAGCATAGAGAACCGTGAAGGTGATTACCTAATTCTGCCTATGCTGACAGGCGTGAGTCTGCTTGCTTTCTAGTTTAGTTCTTTAATCGTTCGATATTAACGCCAGCTTTAACAAACAATCACTTGGCCAACTACACTCTGTTTATACACCACTTAGGAGGGCAGCATATCAATGCCATAGTCCCATACTAGGTAGACCTACTATATTAGTTGGCACTCCAGACTCTTGGATAGCTAACCATTAGCGCGCGTGGCGCTGAACGCCTTTGTCGTAATCCCTGCAACCACCACTGCGTCCTAATTCCCAGAGGTCTGGTTCTACACAGCGCTACTGTCTCTTTCCACCCAAGAGTTTCAACAAGTAGCCTTAAGACGACTCTGATAGTCCCCTGCCCCTACTAGCCTTTCCACTTAGTGAAACGATCTCCTCCATGTTTGTTCCTTGGCGGAGCAGACACAGAAGTACAGTTAACGATACAGACTCTATACTACATAGTTCGGCTTTAGACTCCAATTGCTCCATCTAAAGATATGAAAGTAGTACGTTGTTCAAGCAGTCCGTCTACTAATTGAAGATTCCGAAATAGAAGCCTCCATGCTGCTTGCGACTTAAGTATGTAAGGTTTATGAAGAACTTCTCACGTGACCTTGGTCTTATATCATCATCAGGATGTTACGAACGCAGGGAGGGAGGGTACCTACTCTCTATTTGTAGCATCAGAGATCATCATAGACCTAGTCGATACTGACCAATGGCGCGGCCCATAATCGAAATATACATACTATCGCAGGATCTAACGTTACGTGCGATCCGTTAAACTACCAATATAATCTTGCGCTGCAATGAAATGTATCATAGTGTAGGTCATCTTACCGATCGCCGAAACAACACGCGGCCGCATGTGGCGGCCAACCTTAGAACAAGCATTTTCGTAAGAACTGCCATCTAGCATCTGGCATTCTCAAACTTATTTAAACACCGCATCACGTCATGTAAAATCATGAGTGCCAGTTGCAAAAGTAACAAACACCATGCCTTCCTGCTTGATTGCACGTCTGTCCCTAGCGTTGCTGCTGGGCATCAGCCCCCTTTCGAGTGAAGCACTTACACATACTGTTCAAATCCAGGCAACGGTACCCTCTGAAGCGTCGAAGACCGTAGATCGATCGTTCACAGGGTTCGCATTCGAGCAATCATCGTTCTATAACTATTCTTTCGACGCGCAGGGGAAACCCAATGAGTTCTCCCAGAACCTTGTCGACGCCGTGCTGAGCCGCACCGGCGGTACGCCTCTTTTAAGAGTGGGTGGCACGTCTGGGGACCATGGGCGATACGATGCATCGCAGAAGAACGCAACCAACTATCCCGCGACTGAATATGGGCCGCAGACAAAAATCTCGGGCAACAGGCTGGTCATCGGGCCGTCCTTCTTCAAGGCCTTCAACAATTGGCCGGGGGCAAAGTTTGAGCTGATGGTGCCGTTTTATAACACAACATTCAGCCGAAGTGTAGAATGGGCGCGCGCCGGCGTGAACCAAATCGGGATCGACAACCTGTATTCTCTTGAACTCGGCAACGAGCCCACCTTCTACCCTTGGTTTTCCATCAAAGAGTACGTCAAGAGATACCGAAGCCTCCAGGCGCGCCTCATAGCTGCCATCCCCTCTTTAGCCGACAAGCGCATCTTCCAGACCTTCGACACCGCATCGTATGCAGCTGGCGATCTCGCCACCAAGCCAGCTTTCCAAGACGGTTTAAACGCCAATGCCTCGAGCATCAAGCAGGTCGCCTATCATTACTACCAGTCAAATCACGGCATAGCCGACCTTGCCGCACTTCAAGACTACATACGCCACACAGCGACGAAATCCAATATCACCAATTTCCTCCCCAACATTAATTACCTCAAAGAGAACCACTCTGCCATCGGGTTCGCCTTCACTGAGACAGGTTACACTGTCGGCGGTAATGGCGGCAAGAACTCCATCAAGACAAACAATTTCGCGTCGGCTCTCTGGTCACTCGATTTCCAGCTCTGTGCCTTGAGCATGGGCGTGAGCCGCGTCAACTGGCAGCAGATCTTGCGGTCGGATCTGCAAATGTGGAGGCCCGTTAAAACTTCGTTGGGTGAACCTCGGGTCACCCCTCATTTTTACTCGCAGCCTTTCGTGGCAGACTTCATCGGCAAGAGCGGAAAGACAAGAGTTGTGGAGCTCGATATCGGAACACCCCAGAACGGCCTCTATGCCGGATATGCTGCATACGATGACGGGAAACTCGCGCGTATCGCCCTGCTGAACCTCGAAATTTGGGACTCGCAGCGCAGCAATGGTGATCGTCCGGAGGCGAAGTTTTCTCTGTCAGGATTTGCAGGCACTGGAAGCAACATTACGGTGCATCATCTGACTGCGGACAACGGCGCTCTGGCGCAGGAAAATGTGACTTACTCTGGCTTGGAGTGGACTTGGGCATCTCGTGGAAAGGAGACGAAAGTGAAGGATGATAGCAAAATGCTTAAGATTAACGGCACCGGGGCCGACGTCACTGTCAACGCAACCCAGGCTGTGTTACTGGAGATTCGGTAGGAGAAAAGAAAACCGGGTGAAGGAACAGCTATTCATTCTTCAATCAATAGAATATGAATTTCATCATCCAGTCTCGCTTAAAAAGTCCTATTTCTTAGCCTAAGCCCAGTGGCTATTCAAACAAAGCAGTCAGGGACAGCAGAAACTGGTAAAGAGCTGTTGAACTATCATAATGAGTTAGCAAAGGCCTTCTACTGAGTCTTCAATTTTACAAAAATGCCTCCTTGCTATGTCATCAGGTATAATTTCTCCTGTCGTGAATGTGCTTGGCGCATAGTGAGATGGGAATATCTAATACATAGTCACTTCTAGTAGCAAACGTCTCTTCGCCTCAGATCGTATAGCCTGGGCCACTTGAATGGTGGTCTACACCCCAGCTACCTAGTGTCTCATTGTTGTGAAAGTAATATCGATTTTAACATTTTCTGATAGTGAATATCATGTGCTGGCAAAGGCAATTGACACTCATGATCGCATTAATTCTGGCTGCCGCTCGGCACCTGGAAGATACCAAGTTTCCGACCAGCTATCAAGGGGCTTAAGTTCTCTTAAAATGAGATAAATATGCAATTTAGCCCACCCCCTAATATCTAGTCAGCTAGGTTTCACTCTATCTTGGTAATTTTGTTCTTGGAAAATGATAGTCTTCTAATTTGCTTCTGCAATTAAAACTTGGGATCCAGGCTATAAAGATCTAGTTCTCCCCTTTGGCCAAGCGGCGACTCTGTGTCTACATACGAAAGCCTCGCATTCGTTCTTGTTTAGCTATTTCATTCGATAAGACATACACTGGTATCTAGGTAGGGGACTTGTACAAGTCTTGCCGGTAACATGATCATGTACATGGCATTGTAGTCCCGGGCTAGAGTATCTCTGATACCACCCCAGTCCTTTAAGCCCATGTACCAATTATATCCATGAATTGTTGGTTCCAGGTAAGCACATGCCAAATATGCTAGCACAGCGTAACATTTAGCTCCATAATGCCTTTTCAACCCCATCGTCGTTTCACTCAATTCTTAGATATAGAGAGTTCTCTAATTTTAGATCGCTTAGTACAGTTACTAAAACACCCAGATAGCTTATGATTTTGACAAAATCATATGTAGATATCGTTACGAAAGGTCTGAATACATTCGAATACTTTATTTGCACATATCCTTTATCTAGGTAACAGGCTCACTATTCGGATTGATCTTGACAACTGTATGATGTCAAGACAATTACAATATTATCGTAGCAGAATATAGGGTCGATGGGTCTTTGATTTGGAAAGTGACTGTCGGAGTTAAGATACTGTGCTAAATTAACTCCTCAATTCTGTGCTGTGGCATGAAAGGGATTTATTTCATCATGGCGGGAATTTGACTCGCATGTACTGTACCTACTTAGTTGGTATGAAAACTAATACTAAGTGATGTGAAATCTCAACAGGTAGGTAAATATCAACAGCTCGTTCTGATATGTATTGACCTACATGCTTATAGAACTAGGACCCATCTATATCTCCAGGATGAGAACCCCATGGGGAACGAATGTTACCCTATTGGGGTTAGTACTCATCCTCTCCACGCTACGTAATATTCATACCTATTTCATATTCCCAATCTACTGTTTCCTCTTCTGACGTGAAGAGTAGAGCACGCGATAGTGGGAGATTTCTGAAGAGAAGATAATCTAGCTGGCTAGAGTTACACAACATAATACCCCACCGGCCGATCCAGCTGATCGTACCCTAAGTTCATCCCCGCATCCAGGCGACGCGGGCTTCGTGCTGTTTGTCGCTCGAAGGGCGGATGACATGTATATACATTGAAAGGAGTTTCCATCACCATCATCATCTATCCTGCCTGCTTCATTCTAGTTTGCGCGATTGTTTCTACAGCTCTCTAAGCCATTACTGCGAGCAATCTTCAATCTTTCTTTCGGTTTCCTGCGTAGTCAACGCCTATCGTGGACGTATACAACCGAAATCATGACCCCGCAGCCAAGACTACAAGGGAAAGTGGCCATCGTCACAGGTGGAGCATCAGGCTTTGGTAAAGGGATTGCGACTAAGTTCGTTGCAGAAGGAGCCCAAGTTCTCATTGCAGACCTCTCCGATGAGGCTGGTCAGGGCGTAGCAAAAGAGCTGGGCTGTGCATTCACTGTCGGCGATGTGACGAAACGCGAAGATTGGGAGCGACTGCTGAAAGAGGCCGTCGACAAGTTCGGAAAACTCGATATCGTCGTCAACAATGCCGGCACTACATATTCCAATAAAGCTACCGAAGAAGTCACCGATGCGGAATTCGATCGCGTTATGAGCGTGAATGTCAAGTCAATTTACTTGTCTACCAATGTAATTGTACCATATTTCGTGAAAAACAAGAGTCCGGGAAGTTTCATACAGATTGCTTCTACGGCCGGGGGTAAGTGGCTTTACTCCAGTCGGTCTAATACTCATTTAGGTTGGGACATGTCATGAACATGCTTTGCTTTCTATTCCTATTTTCCTCTGTGCTATCCCATTTCAAGAGATCAGAACTGATATCTCAATCTCCAGTACGGCCTCGACCACGGCTTACATGGTATAATGCATCCAAAGCAGCCGTGATTAATGCTACGAAAGTAAGTATCCTTGACTCATTTAACTAAGCGTACATTGGTTGACCATGATGATTCTCTTCAGTCCATGGCTGTTGAGTACGGGCCGCAGCAGGTTCGATTCAACTCGGTTTCTCCAGTGATCGGAAGCACTGGCATGACGCACCTCTTCATAGGCATGGCCGATACGCCCGAGAATCGTAAGGCTTTCGAGTCCACGGTACCATTGGGGCGGGGCTCTACTCCGGCCGATGTTGCTGGTGCTTGCTGCTATCTTGCGAGCGATGAGGCTGCATTCATTACAGGCATCAATCTTGAAGTAGATGGTGGCCGATGTGTGTAAATGTGCCCGACCTGATGATGCAGTCCATGTGACGGAGTCGAATTGATTTTGATCTTGGGAGAGTTAGGGATTCATGACCTTCAAATTGCCCAGTACGTAATGATAAGAGCGGGAATTATTCAGCGCAGCTGTCTCAAATACTTGGTCGCAGTGACCTAGCTACAGTGTAGCTCTTCTGGAGGGAGCGTACAAAAGCTACGCATCGCATTTTTCAACTTCAATTCTTTTCTGTTCTTGCTTGAACTAGAATGTCTTCCAGGTTCAAGAAGTACGTGAGTGGAAGGTACATAATGAACAGAATCCGAGTTCAAAGATAAGCACCTGATTGGCCCACCTGATCAGTCAAGTAACACAAACAGGAATAGAAGGAATAAGGTAGATTAAGTAGGTAGGTACCTTTGTAGCGATTTTATGTAGTTCCTCACATATGATTGTGCTAAGCTACGCCTAAATATTTCAACTGCGAAACTGTTTCCTATGACAATTCTCCTGCCACAGTCAACCCTGACTAAAATACTGGCCGAATCATTGTTTTCAGACCCAGAAGCATACCTTAGTTCCGTGAGAGATCTTATAAAAATTGATCAGTGTTGGCTCTGCTCTTGTCTTGACCTGGTATGCAGCCAACCGAGCAAAGCCACCAGCCGTTTATACAGTGCCTTGAATAAGATAGACCCTAAATACGTAACAAGGCAGCAATCAACCGTTGCTGGGGAAAATTTCTTATTCAAAGGAGGGAAAGTTCCTGCTCTTGCTTTCTAAAGACAAACGCTTCATTCCAGCATTGTTTCGGAAGCGGGTGAATACCACGAAAACTCTGACTTCGTAAGTTCTATCAAACCCGATGACTGTTTTCCCATCCTTCATACGGACTGAAGTTAACGATAAAGAAGAGCCAGTTACATCTGATCGAAACTTTCATCTGTAAACGATGGATAACTTCGCTATCTTCGACGAACAGGATAGCCTATCCTCCTTCTCCTCAAATTCACATCTCGTAAATACGCCTCCCAGCACCGAGACTGTACCCGAGTCAATTCACGATACATCATCCATGTCCTCCTACAGCAACTCATCGGCCTTTACCATCCGCAACCTTGTTACCAGCGTTCCTGAGCCGGGAAATACATATAAGATTGTTGAAGTAAACTCAGAAAGAGCTATTGCGCTTGTGAGAGGACGTCTCACTCTAGTGTTGGACGCAGGCACCAGAGGTGGATGGCAGTGGGACTGCGAGGAGCATCCCGACGGCTGGATCGGATTCCGCGACGCCGTCTCGGGAAGATACCTGGGACACGACAATAATGGTGGATACATCGCTCAGGCTAGCAAGTTGGATGCTTGGGAGTCGTTTGTCCTACGTCGACGAGCAGCCGGTGGTTACAACTTGTGTGTGAAGTATGGACATAAGCTAAAGCCGATGGGAATCTCTGAGAGTGATGGACCTACGCCTAAATTGGTGGATGCGAAGAATTCTCTAGAAGTAGCGCGATGGGAGTTTTATAAGGTGTGATGAGCTACCCGCGCCTGCTCACATCTTCTGAAGCAGCTTGTATCATTTGTTATGCGAAGAGTCAAGATCCCGCTCCATGTACGAATTATAAACCCCTCAATGATACTGTACTCGGCATAGGCAAAATATGAGGCATTACACATTAGTTCTCCGTTATGCCAAGTTGTCGGTTGGTTCTGACGATTGAATTGACGCCGAATTTATCAGATACTGCTTTTATCCTGGTCAGCAATCTATACCAATGACAATATCTGGCAGCAATTTAGACGTTTTAGAGTAGAGTATGTCATCATGCCTGTCTAACACGGATCGTACGAATCTCACAAAATGTAGAGAAGATAGGGCAGCACATAATATCCCCTTCCGTTTAACAGCTAGCCTCGACTAGTTGAGGTTATCTAGTGTCACATAGCTTAAACCACGACGCTGCACAACATGGAGCTTTCCATGTAGAAGTCCACTAACGTGTTCTAGCACCCTTCACTCAACGGTACGCACCTGGACCCATAACATCAGATAGTTGCTCTAATGTCTTGTGACTAACAGATTAAGATAGTTGTAACGAAATTATAGATATGTATACGAAGAAACGATACCGGAACGATTTTGTTTAAGTCTATAAGAGTGTTTCGACCAGAATGAATTGCATTGTGGGACTCGCTGGACAGTTGAGTACATTAGAATGTAAAAGTCAGGAGGGATAAGACGAGACAACGAAAACGATGTATGCCACATAACACGCAATCCCACATGCGCTTTTATATTTTCGTACACATCTTTTTCTACGCACTCGGAAGGGAGTTCGGTAGGCGAGGCCTATCTTGGCAGCCGTGTCTAATACCGGCTATTTATAGTCAGAGCAGCGTCTTTCAGCAGCAGTCCCAACCCAACGTAACCTTGTGACATAACTAATGCACAACACCAAAATGCTTGTTTCTATGGCTAACCAATGGTAGGATAGAGTTGCAAGAGTACTTGCATATCTCACTTTATAAGAATTCGACTGAGACCGGGTGCGTGGTATTCACGGCGTTAAATGATCAGCGATGTTGATGATGAAAACAACACACGGAAAAGGAGCAATAACAAAGAAGACACAACGTTGTCTACATAACCTGCTTCTAGTTTATGGTATACGTCATTCGTTGCCCGCATGAGATGATGCCGAACATATATTAGACGCATTTTGCTTTGTACGAAAGCGTACGAATGTGGGTGGTGACTCCCGATTTGGACATTGAGGAGGACATTCTGCTCATGTAAGTTCAGCAACACTCAGGATTCGAAGGGTTCACGGTTTTGATGATCGATCGATTCGCTGGCTGGAAATCAAACCATCACACACATGACAACAAAGTAGCAGTAAGATAATATATGTGAGGACCCAGTAGCTGCACTTATTAATTAGCCGGAATGATCTGACTGGAGCAAACCGGGTCCCTGGGCACACGCGCCAGCGGAACCGGGGATCCGCACCACATGATGCGTGACAAACACCGTCGTTCTCCTTCCGGCACTTCCATTTTGGGACTCGTCGTAGACTCATCTTGTTTCCTCTCTACGTCAGCAAGTAGCCGCAACTGGATACGGCCGCGCTTTCGGACGGCCGTCCGCCAAGCACTCTCCCCCAAATCAAGCATGGCGCTTTCCCAGCCTTGCCTACCTGGGCCGCACAGAGCGCGCGATGCTGGAGTCGCGGGCCGTGTAACTCGAAGTCCGTGCTGGGCCCGGTGATACTAATGGTGGAAGAACAGCGGTGGAGGAGAGACAGCAGTCGGGCCGCTACAGCTTACAAACGCGGCGAAAAGGGGAAATGGCAGCTTATTCCTAGTGAATAGAAAAGCTTCAGGCACCGCTCGTCTTTCTGCGTTGAGTTCTTGGCTTTCAGGTGCGCGCCGATCTACATACCGTGAACACAGCATTCAGCTCAGACTCCGGAGTACACTAGTAATCAAGTTATGATGAAGACCTTCGCTACCCTCGCTGCCGTCTCGGCTTTGGCCGTCAATACTGTTTCGGCGCACTACATCTTCCAGCAGTTCACAGCTGGAACGGTTAAGTTCGATACCTACCAATACAGTACGCAGCTCTGAAGCCCATCTCCCCGTTCTGATTTAGATATAATTTGAGACTTAAAGCACGAGCAAGGCTAACTTCGAAGCTGGTGGATAGTCCGAAAGAACAGCAACTACAACTCTCCCGTGACAGGTGAATATCATCTTTAATCTTCAATAGCCGCTGGCAGTCTTATTGACACCACCGCAGACTTGGCTTCCAACGATCTCCGATGCAATGTGGGCGCTACTGGAACTGGAACCGATACGATTGCGATGACAGCAGGTGAATCCTTCACATTCACCCTGGACCAGGCCGTCTACCACCAGGGCCCGATCTCTATGTATGTCTCAGTTTCTTCTTGGCCGAGCCTCTTCCGTAACTAACTCTCATTTTAGTTACTTGTCCAAAGCCCCGAGTACCGCCGCGGCCTACGCGGGAGACGGAGAATGGTTCAAGATTAAGGATTTTGGTAATTCTCCATGAGATGCATTATCGACGCTCCAACGCTAACGATTTCTGAAGGCCCTACTTTCAGTGGCGGCAGCTCTAGCTGGCCTCTGGCACGTCAGTATACTCTTACTTACGGCTCACCGAAACGATGCTAACTTCCTTTTCAGAGACTTACACCTACACACTCCCCAAGTGTATTCAGAACGGCGAGTACCTGCTGCGCATCCAGTCACTTGCTATCCACAACCCGTGGCCCGCGGGTATCCCCCAGTTCTACATCTCTTGCGGTACGTGCCATGACAATCCCCAGACTTACTCCTTGCTCCCCGTTAGAAGAAGGGTCCTGGCTGATCTTCAATCCTTACAGCCCAGGTCAAGGTTACCGGCGGTACCGGCAGCGCCAACCCAACTTACGCTTTGATTCCCGGCGCGTTCAAGGCCACCGATCCCGGCTACACCGTCAACGTAAGTTGCCCATGGCCTTTGTGATCTTATGTAGGCACATACTAAAATTGACTTCTCAGATCTACACCAACTTCAACAACTACACCGTTCCGGGCCCTGCTCCTGTGAGTCCACTGCCTTGTTGAGACCATTGTACTCACGACACTAATGATTTACTAGTTGACTTGCTAAAATATAACGCTCTGGGATTGCTGAAACTCCAGGCTCCGAAAGGTCTCTGTACATACTCAACCACATTTCAGCGGCCGCATCTTTAACAGATTGCTTGATGAGCATATGACCATCGGCACTAGTCCCGAGTGCCGAGGCGCCGTTGGGAACGGGATTACATCGCATACGGCAGGTAAGACTGCTGCTTGACATTCTACATGTATATACTTCTAGCAATAAATAAGTGCATAACTGTGGATATATACCAGTAATAATGTCCTTCTCATCCAAATACGCTGTCTACTGACTCCCTGTAAGCAATCCAGATATCCCCATATAAAACGCCTTGCTGGCAGAACCCTGTAGTAATCGAAAAGAAAAGGGGCCCAACGCCACTAAGCTTCTAGGCATTTGCCCTCTAAACATCGAGTCCATCATTACACGCGGGATCTATAATCCGCCCATAATCGCCCGTCTCAATACAAGCACACATGCACTGAGGTCCAAGTAGTTTACCTCCTTCGCTACCTCGTAGCGTACAGGTCTACAGGATGATAATTGTGTAGCGCCGCGCTAAGGCTTGTACAGACAGGGAATTTTTGGTAGAAAGTTAGCCATATCTACTTACTGAGCAAGGGGTATTGAGTGGCAAAAAGGCTTCAAGAATGATCAACCGCGAACGTTCTGCTTAAATTGTATGGCAGCCTCACGAATATCAGTACTCTTGCCCTTCTAGTACCTAGCGCGACGCTACACGATTATCATTCTGTAGACCTGTACGATGGCCCAAGCTCGGCAGGCGGCGTGGCATTCGCAAGCTCCGCAGGGTAATAATTCTGGTTAACCGCCACCGGACCCGGGGGCGCGGAACCGTCATACCCCCAGTGTTGCGGCGCAGCGCCTACGCCTACGCCACCAGGGTTCCCAGCCGGGACACCGCTATATTTGTATTCGGAAGGTTGGTAGGTAGTGTGCGGCAACTCGGCGACGTGCCGCTTCTTACGTGCACGCCAGGCACAAAATCCCGCTGTAGCGATGAGTATAGCCGCCAGGATAGAGCCGATGGCTATACCCGCCGTCGCGCCCGCCGAGAGAGCGTGTGAGTTGTCGCTGGGTTTTGTGGTAGGTGAGCTACTAGAACTGCTACTACTACTCCTGCTGCTGCTGCTGCTGCTCTGCGTGTGCGTAGATGAAGCTGGTAGGTCAGATGCTTGATACACTGCCTGGAAGAACGGCGCGCTGACGGAAAAGCTGTTGTACGTCGTCGAGTTCAGTGTCCCGCCTACGGTAAAAGGCGTGTAGGCTGGCCCGTTGTTGCCGCAGCTACCGACTAGGAATGAAGTCGTGGGCTTAAACTGCACGCATGTCTGCCGAGAATTGACATCTAAGATTGGACTGAAGCCGCCTCTGTGTTTGAGCGTGCTTGGTTAGCTATGTGGCTTGGCTTCTACTTTGATATTGTCACAATGTGCCATGAGATATTGTAGGCACTAGCCCTCGCTTATGCTACACCGGTAGCGACCCTGGGAGAGAGCTTTGTCTATCATTTATCTCCTCGTCCCACCCTCCTCCAAAGTACTCCTTCGGGGATTGAAACCCAGATCGAAGAGAATAGGGTGTACTTACTTGGGACAGCATCCGATGGCAGTCTCCCCAGCCGTCAATGGGTATTGGAAGTCGAAATCAGATGTCCCTCCATGTGTGGCGGCAGCAGCAGATGTATAACCGCCAGGACATACAATTCCTGGTGAGTAAACGCCCCAGCCAATGAGGGCTCCGCTCGTCGGGGGAACGGTGGCAGCCGTCGGTGGCCAGCACTGTTTATTATCGGTCACAACTCCGCTTATACATGTTTGCGCTGCCCATCCCTCATCGCAGTTCCCGCATTGTTGGATGACTTCGGTGCATGAGTATGTCCAGGTAGCAGTCGTCAATGGTCCTAAATTTGTTCGCGTCGTGCCTAGTATCACCGGTGTCGCCATCCCGCCAACATTAACGTATTATGTCGTCAAATATATGCTGATCTGTTATTGTGACGATGGAAGAGGGGGAGATTATTACTCAGTACTGTATAATTGAGGCGGAAAGATGCAAAGTGAGAAAAGAAGGAACAGAGGTACACTGATTCGCGATCAAGATGATAGCCATGATCCTCCTGCTGTCTAATGTCGTACAAGGGGTTTCGGTTACATCGTTCCTACGGCGCAGTCTTACACGACGGAGGCTTTCGTTAGATCCGCAAAAGGTGTACCTAAAAATAGTCTGTGATTGGGTGACGGTGAATATAGGTACAAGTAGGTCGCAGTTGTTTCAAACGAATGAGACGTCGCATCTGGATTCGAGGATTCGCTCAGCTCTTCGACACCAGCTTTGCATATTTATTTATTATATGAAGAGCTCATTCAGAAACCAGCAATAAAATGAAGATTTAATTGAGCTAGGTACTACTACCATCTTTCCTTGACCCTTATGCCTCTGCCTAAAATCATTCTAAAGAGCACCATCATATCACACGGTATCTTCCGCTGAGAAAGTACTGCGCAGGAGGGGCAGAAAGGCCCTAGAACCGCTACGGCTAAGCCAACAGCACCCATGCATGCTCCATGAAATTACCGGGTCGCCTCCGGCAACTATAATAATAACCTCAACATGGCTAGGTACAACATGACCGGCCTCCCATTATTAACACATGAGCCTATGCGCCATCCCGGCTGCTGCTTGAGCCTCTCTAAACCTCTTCTCGCTACCATCGGGACGCTCTTAGATTCCATTCCGCATCTTGACAACAACAAAAGTCACGATGGGCATAAACCAGAACCAGCCCTTGTCCTCTCTATTGGGAGCGGTACGGGTCTGCTAGAGGAACTCTTACACATCTATCTGAACAATGACGATCACGTGTCAATCAATTCAAACTCCGCCAAGAACTGGCGTGTTGAAGGCGTTGAGGTGGATCCGGCCGTAAACATCTACCTACCAGAAGACCGCATCAATCACGTTCTGGGGACATGGGCCGTCCTCGAGACGCGCGCGCACGAAGCCACGGTGCTCATGTTCGTGTATCCGCGTGATGGCGCATTGGTTCGTCGGTATATTGACACATTTATGACCTCTTCGAGGCCACCAGGAGATAAGCATAGTGAGAGTAAGAAATGCCGCGAGGATAAGAGTGAAAGTGGAAGTGCATCAAATAAAGGAGCCACCTATGAAGACCACAGTGAAGACGGTGACGAAGTTCGGAGGAACCCCCGCAAAGGCGTGCGGCTCGTTATCTGGCTTGGTCCGAAGTGCGATTGGGACGACACTGGCCTCAGATCGGTTCACACGAGTAGCGAATTCGAGCTTCTGGAGATGCGCCATGGTGTTGGACTGGCCGAGTATGAGATGCTTGCTATCCTTAAACAGAAGACCACGCCAATGTAATTGATTTAGAGATCTGATGTAATCTATCTAGGCTCTGCTAGTTGAAGACAGGTCTTCAACCTCAAAGCGGCTGACCTGTCAGTACTCATTGGACAGGTCTGAGAGATGGGGACCGTGAGATGATGGCAAACAAGTCATTAAGAGAAAAATAATATTAGTCTAAAATATGAGCCTTCAGAATTTCGTGTTCTTCTGACTGGCTTCTTGTCTATATGGAATCTGACTGACTATTCTTCATGAGCGCACCTTGCTATCAAACTAGCCAAATCGTTCGTGATGTTCGTGAGAAACCAATAACAACGTAATACCGCGGGTATTGGGCTCTGTGCTTCATTGCGAAGCCTCAGCTGCCAATTCTCCAGAAATATACTTCATTGTGAAAAACCAACGTAATAAACCATGATTGTCCGAAACACCTATGCTGATATGCCTAGACAGTCTATACAGGATACGACAAATTATAGGCGACCAACCTCTAATAAAACACGACCAAAAACTATACCGATTAGTCACTGGGCTCTAGCGTTACGCTATCAGCTTCGCCGAGGGAAAAGGTGAAAAAGTCAGCTGAAGCAATTATATCTCGTCCATCCTTTCTGACATCGTCGATACCATGCGACTGTGCAAGGCGATTCCTAGGGGCTGCTCACGGGACTGCTCATGGGACTACTCATGCCGACTCCGAGTAGACCACTGCTGTTAATGTTGGCTTCAATCTCTGCGAGCACACTCTTCTTTACGAGCAGTTCTGGATCAATCTCGTCGCCCCCTACAAAAGTCCAACTTTCTTCTTCCGACTCATTTCCACCTACTGTTTCATCAGGGCTACCGACTGTCGTGGTATTCTTGCCCGCCTTCGAAGCCACGAGACTCTTTGCGTATTCAAGGTCTCGGTAGATGGATTGAATTGCTGTATTGACACCGTCTTCCTATGTTGGGTTAGATGATGCTTACAGATGCTTTAATTGAGTACGAACCTTGCGAATGGTTTCGCCTAATACCCTGGCCTTGACGATCATCCTGTCACTGTGTGTGGCCTCCCAGAGGGCCTTCGCGAAGCTATTGGCCCCCCATTTCTTGAGACATATACCAACGCCTATATCCTCGACTCGGCTTCCAAAGAAGAATTGGTCGCCGAAGAATGGCCGAATGATGGTAGGAATGCCTGCTCGCAAGCTGGCACCAGTGGTTCCAGATCCTCCATGGTGAGCAGCCGCGTCGATTTGGCGGAACAGCCAATCATGCGGTGCGCTCTTGATCTGAAATATTTCTGGGGGTAAGACATGCTCTGGTACAGAAGCTTGTGTTTTGTCTAGGCGGTCCGACCATCCCTTCGATAAGATACATCGCACATCAGCCTTCAGTACAGCATCGATGACCTCTCTTGTCATCTTAGCTGGGTCAGGTACCATTATTGACCCGAAACCAACATAGACGAGCTTTTTGCCGTCTCTTCGAGCTGTGTTAATAAAGTCTCGTAGGTCGTCTGGTGGAGTCCAATCCAGCCCTTCGTCCAGAAACCAATAGCCTGTCACACGGATCCAGTCACTGTAATCCAAGGGAGGCGCAACCACAGCAGGCGAGAAATTATAGAGGAACGGTACCTTGTTCGGTTGCATCTTCTCCAAATTAGTGTTGGGTAGGCCAAGTACGCTATTTCGCCAGCGGTTGACCTGGTGTGCCGTGGCTTTCCAAAACACGTTATCAAACATCACGTAAGTAACATAATTATAGGCACCGCCCATCTTGTGTTCGGGAACAATAAAGGCGTGGGGATAGGCGCGTGTACGTGTCCATGGCATGGTAAAGGCTCGGAAATATGGAATATTCAAAGCTTCTGCGATGTGAATGCCCGCCATGGCACTGGGACTCTCGATGAGAAGATCGGAACCAAGGCATGCAGTGTATGCAGATGCCAATAGTCCGTCAAGCCAACCACGGAAATTAGAGTTTGCCTCTCGTAAAAAGGCCCAAGTGAAAGTACCATTCTCGATACAGACACGCAAGAGTTCGCTTGGGTCACCGGCGACTGGCGCAAACTCGATACCATGCCCTTCAATCCAATCTCGAAATTCGGCATGAGTGGCGATCCGAGGCTTGTGACCCTCAGCCAATAGGCCTTTACAAAGCGCTATATAGGGTTGCACATCGCCCCTCGAGCCGATTGTCAAGCACGTAATCCTTAAAGACTCTGATGGTTTAAAATTAAGAAACGATGCTTTAGGATCATCGAATAATATAGTGGGAGAGGACTCTGAAAGACTAGAAACTTCCTGAGGCATCTTGAGTTCATGATCAGTTCCTTCTCGTAAGCGTGCTGCATTGAGAGCGTCACGCTCCGCAAGCGCCTCGTCTCCCTCCTCCGCTGAGTCTTTTTTTAGCAAACCAGCTTCGAGTAGGTAGCGCGTTGTCTCAAGCCTCTGCAGCAACGTCACGGCACAGTCGTCTCGGACATCGACCTGACTGAATTCGAAAAATAGTTCTTCGTGCCCGCGGATCACAACTACCAAGCCGGAATACCCAAAGCGAAACCCCTTTTCTTTATCGGCAGTTTCGATATCCGTGAGCGGCAGAATGAGTTTCGTTCGAGTGCCGGGTAACAGGCTGCGAAAACAGAAATGCCGATCGCTGATATATACCTTACCGTAAAGCGGTAAAACACGTATAAGGTATCCGAAGTAAGTCGCTTGAAGCTTCTCTGTCTCAGGAAGAGCAAAATGTGCGCGGAAGCGTTCCATGGCAGATGCATGCTGCTCGTCAGTGCTATTATCCCCTTCTTCTCCCGCCTCATCGATTCTGAGGCCTGATTGTTCGTGGTAATGTTTCCTTCCCCCTTTCCACATGCCTGAGACCTTTTCTACATAGCCCATTGACTCAGTTGCCAATAGGTTACTCATCCGCCGACTCGTCTGATTCAAGTAGTTCGCGAATACGCCAGCTCTTTGCAACGGGTACGTGCCCATCTTGGCCAAGTTCTGGAGCGTTGGAGTTGCCGCTCGATCAAGTCTCTCTCCAGCATCAACGTCGCTTACATGCCCAGTTGTCGTGGCATGATGCAGCTGTTGAGTTTCTTTATCTGACCATTCCTCCGAGTTAACTTTGTCTGGTGGCTTATTTGTACCTGGAGATCGAGTGGCAGAATTAGAACGACGTATGAAGGGTCTATGAAAAACCTCGCTTCCTCTAAGAATTTGGCTACCAGAAGGATCCTCATTTGAGGACGCCATCAAGCCAGACATACTAGGGTCCTCGAGAGATTGAACGTAAGAATCAGATGATGCACGATTTTCCTGCGATGCGGCACTGTCATACTGATAGCTTTTGCCAGGGGACTGATAGCTACTGAAGCTCTGCCGAGTGTGACTAAAGCCTGTTGGATGGTCGTGATCTGAACTTCCGCGCCTAGGTTGGTAAAATGCATCATGTACCACATCGCCGCTAAACCTTGAGCTTGAATCTCGGTGGGTCCGAGAGGATCGTGGAGATAGAGTTGCTTTAACATTTTCATGAAGATTTGAAGATATGGGTTCACCCGCCAAAGAACCTCGGTCCTTTGGCATCGAACTGGGTTTAAGACCGGCTGCTGCTCGCTGGGCAGTGTTTCGGTCACTGTCACGCGAATGTTGGTCCTCCACCAGAATTTTAAGCACGTTGATTGCTTCCTTGCCAAAACTGAAGAAGGAGAAAAAGTACTGCATAGCATCAGTCTCAGATCTCACCGTAGTTCTTGAAATGAACATACCTCATCGATCGAAAATGTTTCATCGTTATCTTCAACTCGAAGTTTACACGTGTCGGCAAACTCAATCATTTGGCTATCCTCAACGTCTAGTATATTTGCAATGGGTAGTGATATCTTGACGCTATCGCCTTCATTGTGTGATCGGAAAATAACGCGTTGTAGACTTTTGACCCATTCTTTGGCACTCGGTGCGCTATCCGCTCGGAAATGATAGGTTCGGTGATGCGTGACAACAGAGAAGTGAACCGCATCCTGGTCATTATCCGTAACATTTGCCGAGATCGCGTAACGGAGGTCAATCTGTCCGTGGGGGAAGTAGAGGTTTGATGCGTCGCGGTAGTATGCTAAAACATCTCCCTTCAAGCGGAACCAATATCGACTGTATTTAGGATTTCTCTTGCCACTCTTAGCCAGATAGCCAGATTTCGCAACCTCTTGCTGACACTAGTATTAGCAGAACTGATTCAGCGATCAAAAATTGATAGCTTACAGTTTTCCTAGGCAAATATGCATAAAAGCAAACATGCTTCGACGTGATATACAGGTAACCCTGGAGTAAAACGCTTTGGAGTAGCCAACAGGGGTATTCTGGTATAATTATATTAGAAATGAGTCGACCTGATATAGAAGTGTATCTTACCTTCTATAACTTCCTCTGGCTGGTCAAACTCAAATATTTCCTTAAGTTTTCGAGCAAGGGCGCTTGGGCCTGCTCCATCGCCTTCGTTTTGTTGGTCTCTCGACAAGCCCTCTATGTCAAAACTAGGTCGCGAAGACATCTCTGCTCTAGCTTCCAACATGCGGCTCATAACAGGTGCTTGTCGTTGTTCATGCTCGGCGGTGCTAACTACAGTAGCAGGTGATTGAGATCTGTCGGCGGATGGAATCGACGTTTCCTCGTCGGGATGACTACTCAGCTCGGAGTTCTGGGGTAACTTCGATTCCGTTCGCTTGCTTAGGGACCGTGTTGGGAGGCGTGGTAGTTGAGGTAACGATTGTAGAAGTTGCCCAGATATTCTCCGTCTCTGCTTGCTGTCGGCGGTGTTTCTCTCCCCACTGGACGTGCTCTTTTTAAGAATAGTAGTCTTCGCCACTTGCTCATGTTGCTTGTTCCTCCCCTTTCCGCTGCCCTTCGTATCGTCGTGGAGGCCGCCCTCGTTGTCATCCTCATCGCTGGACTGACCCTCAAAACGATCGTTATAATCTACGTTCGAGCCGGCGGCAGCGATAAGCCCGAATATCGACTGGTTCATGTGCATAAATATGCTGGGACCTTGGCTCGGCGGAACGACATCTTCGTCTGCATCATCACGGAGGTCTTTGAAGCGATCGGGAAAATCGGTGGTTGGACGGCGTCCTTCGCTGTTTTTCTTGTGAATTTTCCTATTGAGGCGCCGACGTGCGGCATCGTCTTCGGGATGAGTAGCCATGGCCTCCAGCAAGACGAGTGGGGCTGATGGTTTCCCTAGACAGGAGTATGCGAGCTTGAATAAGCTTTGGGCTTTGGAGATTAGCCTGGAGTACGTAAGAACTTGGAACGGTATAGAGTTCTATCGACTCAAAATACCGGATACACTGAGTATCGTACTTCAGGTAGTGGTCTTTAAAGGATATCCCCAGACGCCAAGCGAGCCAACCTAACAAATGACTTCATATAGACAGGTAGACGGCAAATGGAACGATGAATAGAGCGGCGAAGAGTATTAGACTAAGGCGAAGGACGAAAGAACAATGTCTAGGACTGATACGGAAAAGACAACAACAACAACAGCAAAAGCAACCATGGAAAATGCGCGAAGCTTTAGGCGTGAAAGTATCGAGTGATGGATGGATGGGATCGTTCGTCTGATCTTGATTGGATGTCACTATTATTATGTTTGAGGCAAGGACATTGTGCGTCACTCGTCACTTGTCGGGTTCAAAGGGATTCAGCCCAGATTAGCTTTGTGCTCGACAGAAGGACGGAGACATAGAGCAGCAGCACACTTCGTCGAGATGCTCTATACTACTAGTGCAGGTAAGATGGCCGCATGATAAGCCCACGTAGGTACGAGCGCGGCGTGGCGGGAGGTATGCGTCGGCCTAAAACGGACAGTATCCTGACATGGCGATGGATGATTACCTAGCTACCTGAGTAGATACCTTAGCGAAGGCAGGCAGTTTTGGTGCAATTCCTGTGTCAATGGACCATTGGTTGAATGGTGCATTCGAACGTGATGTACAAGTACGTACCTCGCTACTATATTTAACGGGCTCAGAAGAAGAGATAAATAGGTGGATCGGGCTGATGAGGTTGGCGCAGGGGAAGCCGATCCGAACTCACACTAATCAGGTGTTATCGATAGACCGATAGGCAGGCATCCCAGTCGGGAACTTAGCCTGCAGATGACGTTGAGTCACCTCGAGCATGACGCCTGGCCAGCGGGTGTTCATAGCGCACTGAATGCCCCACCGAGACCTGCTTGCTAACTCTTCAGTGGAGAGTCATGCGCTGTGAAAAGCCATCAATCACCTGGTCACAGTGACCTGAAGTTACACGCCTGATCTCACCACCTACGAGCACCACGCAGTATCACATGCATAGATTTGATGTCAGATTTACAAGAACGAGTCCTTGGACTGGAATAACGATCCATTGCATGCTGAGGCGCTCTCAATTCCCTATGGGAACATACCTCCCTACATCCTTGTACCTACTAAGTAGGTAGAGAGTCATAATTCATAATTCGCATACAGTACGAATTACCTACTTACATAGGTATATGTAGGTATGTAGGTATGTAAGTTGTGCATGCACAGCCACCGTATCTCATAAGGGTCTCTCTATGGTAACGTCTTTACAGTGGTACCTAATCAACAGACGCCTTAGTATGCGTAAATACGGCTTCTTCGCGATGAAGCTGCGAACTCTCTAAATTGGCTGCGCCACACCAAGAAATGAGAGCATCTGGATTTCTAACATCAATGAATGTACCCGCAGAAATATAGCGTTGGGCAGAGGATTACCTCGGACGTAACTTGAAAAGCGAGCTGAGACCGTACCGAAGTCGAGAATTCGCGCTACAATGGAGGAGATTATAGAGCGAACTCGGAATATAGACTTCCATCACCCATTTACACCCTATGATGTGCAACAACAGTTCATGCACACGGTCTACAATGTTCTTGAGCAGGGAAATGGTAGTATTGGCATCCTTGAAAGCCCCACAGGAACTGTATGAGATTCTGTTCTACACTCATTCATCCAACAAACCGCGCTGACTCTCTTCAGGGAAAATCACTATCACTCATCTGTGCAGCGCTGACTTGGCTACGAAACTACAAGAAAAAGACATATGAGGTGTCCATTGACACTGCAGCTAGCTCATTCAAAGATGAGCCCGACTGGGTGGTCGAGCAACTACTCAAGAGGAAACGAGCCGAGATTGTGGATTTATGGGAGGAGAGAGAATCCAATCTCAGAAGCATTCGAGCAAGGGAAGCGATGATGGAGGAAAGGGAAAAGAAAAGGAGACGATATGGAGAGGCAAATCCCAATAATCCTGTAAAAGATCCCGATATTGACGAGGAAGAATGGCTGTTGGACGAGCAAGATGATGAAGATTTGCCTAGATTCTCGAATATTGGCAAAGAGGAATCTAGTGACGACAACGATGGAGACCAGGTTAAAGTCGGTATAATGGCACTATGTAACTGCATAATTATGACTAACTGGAAGCAGATATACTATACATCAAGGACGCACTCCCAACTGACGCAATTTATATCAGAGCTACGCCGCCCAACATTTCCACCCTCGGTGCCGGATAAATTTCTCAAGAGCCATGAAGATCACGAGATAGAAGCAGTAAAACACGTGCCGTTATCTTCCCGTCAACGTCTCTGTATTAATCCCTCCGTTGCGCGCCTTGGGTCACTATCTGCCATCAATGATCGTTGTTCCGAACTACAGCAATCCAAGTCGAAAGACAAGTGCCAGTTCATTCCAAACGCGAACAATCTCGGACAAACTCACCAGTTTCGGGACAATGTGCTTGCTACATTACCCGATATAGAGGACCTCCACAGCCTAGGAAAGACCTTTCAAGTATGTCCGTATTACGCTTCAAGGACGGCAATTCCTGGGGCAGAAGTCATCACCCTCCCATATCCCCTGCTGCTCCAAACATCTGCTAGGGATGCGCTTGGTATCAAGCTCGATGGCAATGTCGTCATAATCGACGAAGCACATAACGTCATGGATGCTATCGCAAATGTGTATGCCTCTGAAATTTCGCTCAAGGACCTTGTTCGCGCAAGACAGCTACTTGAAGTATACGTCAAGAGATTTGGGAAGAAGCTCAAAGGTGAAAATCGGGTCATGGTAGGTCAGGTGGCGAGAGTGGTTGATGGTTTACGTACATGGATGGAGAACGCTCTAGACATTAAGGTAAGGGATCAATCAGGTTGGATTGATAATGGTGGTTGACGGTTCAGGCAGGCAGACCAGGGGATTATCGATCCGAACGTGCTACTCAAGCATAAGGGAATCGACCAGATTAACCTCTTTAAGCTTATTGATTACGTCCAAGGGTCAAAACTGGCATACAAAATCGAAGGGTATGCGGCGCACATCGAAACTGAAGGGGGAACAAAACCAACAACTCCATTCTCATCGACACCCGTCTTACATACACTACTATCATTTCTTGTCTCGTTAAGTAACCTGAGTTCTGAAGGGCGCATCTTTTATCACAAGACGAATGGGAAAGAGCATCGAGAGATCAAGTTATCCTATCTCTTACTCTCTCCAGCACACGCATTTTCATCTATCGCGTTGAAGGCACGAGCGGTTATTCTCGCAGGTGGCACAATGTCCCCCTTTGAGGATTACACTGCCCACCTGTTCCCGAATGTGGCGTCAGAAAAGATCACTACTCTCAGTTGTGGCCACGTGATCCCAGCCTCCAATCTTTGTGTTTGGACACTGTCATCTTGTCAACCGAAAAGCAATGCCAATAGAATGGAGTTTGAGTTCAGTTACCAGAGGCGAGGTGACAAAACAATGATACGCGAACTTGGTCTCGCCATTCTCAACATCTGCACAGCCGTCCCTGATGGTGTCGTCATTTTCTTCCCAAGCTACGGATATCTCGAAGAGGTAGTACGTGTCTGGAATGAGACGGACGGCACTCAGTCTGCATCTATCTGGAACAAGTTACAGAACAAGAAGGCTGTTTTTAGTGAGGTCAAAGGAAGTTCCAGCGACGATCTTCTTGAGCAGTATAGCAAGGCGATAATGGACGAGGACACCCCAGCGACCTCTACGAAGCCGCCTAGCAAAGCTTGTGGAGCTCTCATACTCAGCGTTGTGGGTGGCAAGATGAGCGAAGGCATCAATTTCTCAGACCGCCTAGGTCGCTGTGTTGTCATCGTGGGGCTACCATACCCAAATATAAACTCTCCGGACTGGAAAGCGCGGATCGAGTACATCGAGTCGACGACGCTCAAACAACTGACCGAATGCGATGCACCCCGACCGCGGAACGAAGCTGTGGCGGCAGCGAAGCAAGCCGCGAGGGACTTCTACGAAAACGCTTGCATGCGTGCGGTGAATCAGAGCATCGGACGTGCCATCAGACATCGTAACGATTATGCTGCGATTGTGCTCATTGATAGACGATTTGGCACAGATCGAATCAAGAGGAAGCTTCCCGGGTGGATCCAGGGCGGGCTTGTCACCGGCAGTGAAAATGGAGGCTTGGGACAGATGATGAGTAATCTAAGCGGTTTCTTCAGAAGCAAACAATAAGTCCGGCAAGATAGGTAATCTGGTCTTTTTTCAGGAGACACTTCATGGAACATCAGGCATTTGCATCTATAGATGTGTGTTGATGTTTGCTCAAACCGCCAATCTATGAGTAAGACGGTTGCCTACACCAGCATCTAAAGGAAAAAACAGCATGGAAGCTTATAGGGTGGAAGAGAGGAGAGATGCAGTTAGTTGTATGCACAGCAGTCACTGCGCATATGTATCTACCTAACCTAGCAAGCAACCAATAAATGCATGTGCTTCTGAGGCTGTTAGTGTCACACGAACTAATCTAAGGTATCAGGATTGCAGTACATACCCGAAACAACGGGTCGGTGCCGCCGATATCATGTAAGTAATCATATGAGCAGGAGATTGCATATTGAACTACCCGTGTTCCGCTCCTTTTCGTGTTTGCCTGATCGTGAGAACTGGCAAATATAGAGCTAAACGAGCAAGACTAAGAGAAGGAAAGTGAAGCTCTCGTATATAAACCTACCGTTAGATGGCCGCCAGACATGAATGAGAGGACTAGACTTGTATGGTCTCCTTGACTACAATGGTCAGCTGTTTCTCATAGACAGTCAGGTCGGAACTTTAGATAACGCCACATAAGAACGGCAGTTGAGGATGGTATGATGTGGCTTGACATGTCCCTCTAAGCAGGCGACCCGCCCCACCATTCAGCCACATTTCCGCCGCACGTCAACGATCCAAGCTTTCCTGGAGCTCTGCTTTCACCCCGCAAACGGACAAGGGGCGATGGGATTGCTAGTGCAGCCGACAGGTATTAAAGGAACCACAATCCCCCAACCCATTCGGGCGCCCGGTCGCGAGAAGCCTGAAGTTACAGCAGAAAGCGAGCGAGGAGAAGAAGATACGACCGGCGACTTCCGTACCGTACGGTTTCCACACCGTCTCCACCCTTTCCTTCCTATCCTCCCTATTAGGTCCTATATTCCTTTCAAGCTCCCCCATTCAAGCTTCAAGCTTCCCTATTAGCCATCAACACTTTCTGTGTGGCCCAATCTTATCACTCCCGAATGACATACGGCTGTACATGTAGCACCTCACTTCACTGTACACTGCCTTGTCCCCCTGTATACCCATCTATCACAACAGCATATGCACCCTGAGTTGCAGTGAGCTGGCCTGTATCCATGTAAGTAGGCTCACGATTACATTGATGATACCTGACACTGCCGTCGTTGTCTGTACGAGCACTTATTCAGCCCGCTCTTTCAATGCCGGCTGATTGTCATCTCCACTGTTCGACTTAGGTAATCTGCATGGGTACCTACCTATCGTGACTACACCATTGATCATAATACTAACATATCTCATACATTAGCTAAAAGCATATATCAATTAGCTTGTTGTGACGCATCAACATTATATCGACCTTCTCGTGGGACAATGTAAGCTTTAATTCCCTTAGTTATTATATTTGCTTGCCTGATACTACTCTTCAAAATTCACCTAACCATTCCCAACATTGTCTTACCATACCTCTCTGCTCTCTACCTCTAATAATACAACATCCTTCATGTATTTGGTTCGCATAAAATCTTTTACTATCTATTTATGTGCTGTTGCCTAGAGCTAGGCAGCTCGTACACAGGAGCTTGACTCCGTTTACTCACATACAAGAGAGCTGCCACGCATTACAGCAAGGGATTACCAGGACCCACTCAAGCTTCTCTCGTTATTCCTTTCCCAGTCTAGCCATCCGTCTATTACGGCAGAATGGGGAACGCTCTAATACCAAAACGGAGCTAACTAGAACCAGAACCATTTGCTCATAGATAGCTCGTCCTTTCGCAACTTGCACATTTACCAACAGAATCGATTCTCATCACCCGAACACACCATCACAGTTTGAACATTACCTTCTACCCTAGATCCTCGCCAGTTCAATTCCTACGAAACATTAAAGAGCTCTGTCCAACCCCCCTCTTCACATCAAAACCGTCTTCGTTCAACATTAAGCTCCAGTCTGGCCGCCCCTGAAGCCTCAACCATCCGTTTTGCGACAAGACGCGCTCCCTGTGCCATGAGCACCATCGCGCATCCCACGCGCCACCTGTCATGGCAAAGACTCTCAAGCTTGGACAGCGCCTTCGCTATCCAATAACAATCTCCAAGGTATTCAAAAAGCCCGGAGACACTGTGGTGAAGAAGGAACCCATCCTACAATACACCTTCAAGTTCGAGCGGAAGATCGGCGACCCTACACTCAATGAAGAACGCACCATCTTGGAGAGTGGCATTGCAGACTGGGATAGCCCTACCGAGGGTAAGATTAAGCAGTGGCGCATCGGGGAGGGTCAGGTCATCGATTTCGACCAAGAGTTCGTCGTCGTCGAGGAGACCTGCAGTCATGAGGTACAATACGCCGGTCTTTGCGCCCTCTGTGGCAAGGATATGAAACAGCAGGACTGGGCCACTGACTCTCTTGATACCGAACGGGCTACTGTCTCCATGGTCCATGACAATGTCGCTCTGACCGTGAGCCATGGTCAGGCTGCACGAGCCGAGATGCAGCTACAGCGCCGGCTTCTCAAGGAACGTAAGCTCAGCCTCGTGGTCGACCTCGACCAAACCATTATTCATGCCTGCATCGAGCCTACCATCGGCGAATGGCAACAGGACCCCACGAATCCTAACTACGAGTCTGTCAAAGACGTGCGCAGCTTCCAGCTCGACGATGGGCCTCGCGGTTTAACAAGCGGGTGCTGGTACTACATCAAGATGCGACCTGGTCTGCTGGAATTCTTAGAAAGGATGGCTGAAATATTCGAGCTTCACGTATACACTATGGGCACGCGAGCCTATGCTCTAAATATTGCCAAAATTGTCGACCCAACTCAAAAGCTATTCGGTAACAGAGTCATCAGCCGAGACGAGAATGGTAGCATGACCGCCAAAAGCCTTCAACGTCTATTCCCCGTCAGCACCAATATGGTCGTTGTGATCGATGATCGCGCCGATGTGTGGCCACACAACCGACCAAACCTGATCAAAGTGACACCATACGACTTCTTCAAAGGCATCGGTGATATTAACTCTAGCTTTTTACCGAAACGTGAAGACATCATTGCCGCATCACCTGTTCCTGATCAGAATACAGCTTTACCAAATAGCAATGCGCCGTCCAGCGTCCCACCCGAGCATGAAAAGACAATAGCCAAGGATAGCGATGATGATGCCATTTTGCAACTACAAACAGAGGAACAGGAACGGACACTGGAGAAACAGTTGAAGGACAGGCCTCTGCTTCATTTGCAGGAAGAGTTAGACCGGGAAGATCAGCAAGCTGAGAAGCTATCCAGCAAGGAGGGTGATGACCAAGAAGTCGACACTAATGGGCATTCAGAAACACCTAGTCAGCACCATCGCCATAACCTCCTTCGCGACGACGATCAGGAGTTGATTTATCTTGAAAATCATTTAACTGACCTGCACCGGTCTTTCTATGAGCAGTACGACGCCCGTGTCGCAACGCACAACATGGAAGACATCACTTCCAGCTTTATACCTGATGTTGGCCTCACACTAAATTACTTAAAGTCGCAAGTGCTCAAAGACGCGAGGATCGTGCTATCTGGTCTTGTGCCTTTGGGCGTGGACGTGCGAAAATCAGAGATCGGTATGCATGCGCAGGATTTTGGTGCTGAGATCCGGACACGAGTTGGTCCAGAGGTGACTCATCTCGTGATTAGTAGCTCACGCCCAAGAACTCAAAAGGTTCGCCAAGCAGCCCGCATTCCTTCCATCAAGATTGTGAACCAAAATTGGTTGGCGGATTCGTTGGCGCAATGGCGGAAACTCGATGCAACCCCCTATTTAGTCAGTATCCATCCATCCGACCGCGCTTCTCAGGAAATTCAAGAGGCGGCAGCCTCACCAACACGACCTCGGATTACTATCGTGCAGTCTGGACATCAGAACGCCGAGAAACGCCAAAACGATGAGGCCGACGACGGCGATGCAGATGACTCGGCGGAGGATGATGATGAGAATGACGGAGATGACGACGAGGACGAGGACATGGATAGGTTTGATGTTATGCCGAGAGAGCTAGAAGACGGTGAAGGAAGCCCAGTCGACGGCATAAATCAGACAGGTTGGGATGACGTGGACAAAGAACTCCAAGAATTTATGGGTTCCGACGCTGAATCTGATCTCGAGAGCACCATGACGGATCAGAGCAGAGACACCGATACTGACGAACCGAAAAGCAAGAAGCGGAAGCTAGGGGAAGCAGGCTCGGATGGCGGCTTCGAGGGGACCCCGGGAAGCGCGCTGGCTAAGAAACAACGCATTGCCAGGGCCCGTACGACGGCGCTCCGTAACGTCAAGAACATCGGAGATGATGACGGTGAGGGTAGTGGGCTGCCGACCCCGATAGGAACAGGCGACGAGGAGAATGCGGGTGTCGAGGCTGTTAGTGAGGCCGAAGGCGATGAACCCAACGGCGAAGGGGCGGATGATTTCGCCGATCTCGAGGCCGAGCTAGAAGCCGAACTTGAAGCAGAGGGCCAGGGCTAAGTAGGTACAGGTCAGCTGTATTTGAGCGACGGCAACGAGAGCAACAACAAGGCAGGTAGGCGTCCCGCGGCGTTGTGGGGTGCCACCGAGCCATCCCCTGTTTTGGCATGTTTTGGCGTTCAGAAAACAGGGCTAGCAACTGGCATTGAGAGAGGTTAGGATGCGGCGTGGTTCTGGTCAACTGCATAGCGATTACTACGGCTTTATGGAATATTCAATCGGCTTGTCTCTATAGCATCGAGTCACATGCGCACTTGTCCAGCAATGCATCCTGTAAGCTACTCAACCGTTGGAAGTATGTATAATGTAATATGTTCTCAAAAATCATTGCACACGTAATCTTCATACTTCCGTTTTCATAAGCTGAATACCTCGCCTACCTACTATCTTGGTAAGATAGACTCTCACGTGATTTGCTTACTTAATAAAATGGACCCACAGAGCCTCCGAGGTCCAGAGCAGAGGTCAGCGGCAATGGTCCGATCTTGATTGCTGGATTTCGTTGCCCAATTGACGCCAACAACGCACCACGACTTCCCGGATAGAATTGAAACAATCAGGTCGATTCATTCAGATATAGCGGTCGACGCATCAGTTGCCCAACATGCCGCAGGATATGCCCCCTGTCGGGGGCTACGGTCCCGTCCAATACAAGGTGAGCGACTCCTCTTGGTTCATTTGTATGTGCGGGCGGGTTGGGGAATTGGCTTGGAAGGGAAGAGGCAGAACTTTGCATGGAAGGACAAATACCGTGGTGCTCGATGCGATCCGATGCGATCCGATGAACCGATTTATAAATTACGATCAATGACAAAGCAAAACAACCTGCGTGGGGAATGGAGCTCTGCTTAGAGCTTCTGCGCAACTGCACATATCGATATTTACCATTATCCTTCCTATCGATCCGCTACCTTCTTCGATCCGAATGCGATTATCGTCGATTTAAAGGGCTCTACGCTGCTAAACAGAGGCGGGGCAACTTTAGCCAGTCTAAACAGAGCCGACCGGAGACGAGGGGGATATATTCACGTCGAGGATGGAGAATAGACTCATATATCAGCGCGTACCAACACGCTGAGAGCAAATGCTAACATTGTCCCGAAATCAGCGCAACCTACCCGCGAGCGGCTTCCGGCCCGGGACGTGGCTCATCGCCATGGGCGTCGTCATGACGTACGGATTCTACAAGCTGGGAGTTGGCATCAAGGAGCAGAAGTGAGTTCTTTCTGCAAGTGTGGGATTATGTGAAATACAATGGTTGAGAGAAGGATGTTTAGACTGACGCGATGAACTTCGTGTAGCGAACTTGCCCGTGAGAAGATGTGGTCCCGCATTCACCTCATCCCCCTACTACAGGCTGAGGAGGACCGCGATCTCGTCCGTCGACATCTGGCTGATCAGGCGCGTGAGAAGGAGTTGCTTGGAGAGAACTTCAAGGTTTATAACTCTGATAGGTGCGTTTCTTTTCCTCTACTTTACTTGGTCGCCACTGTTTCTATCAGTATATTTTATTAGATCGTTTGTTTATGATCGTACGCAAGGGCAATGGTCCTGGGGAGAGTAGAACGGAGACGTAGAGCTGACGAGTTTCTGTGTGGTGCAGATACGTACGGCCGACATACGCCGTCACACCCGGTAACACGACAAAATAAATCATGGGACGAGGAGAAGATAAAGATAAATAGCGAGGAGATGAGGTCGATGAAAGTCACCCCCGTGCTAAAAATAGGCAGGCTCAAGTTGGAGTGAGGTTAAAGCCAAAAGCGAGGGCGATAGAGATGCGGCGATGGTCATTGTACATATATATCATACCTAGACGTTTGCAACAAGCCACGCTCCTGAATCCAAGGAAGCAAAAATTCCCTGGATTGTTTTCCCTGACATGGTCTATTCGATCGTGAGAGTGCTCTCTAAACATGCAAGGATGTTCCGCAACCTGTAGTAAAGCGTAGAATCCACAACGGGACGTAAGACTCGCTTGATGGCCCAGCCATGTACGAATCTTGACAAGACATATGTTTACATTGATTATATGATAACCCTATTAGCGAGCAGAATGTCTCACTCAGCTTAGTAACGGTTTGCGATAGGTCATATAGCCTTGATGGAATCACGTGTTTTATTTGACATACGGCCTTATTTCGCAAGAAACAGTGCGCAAAACCTTAAAAGTACCATTTCTCCCATTTCTCCTTGTGCATTCCCTAGATGATAATGACTGTGTTCTTGCGATTGAGTATGTATAATTAGGCCGTACACCAAGATCAGCACCCAGAAGTAAAAACTCATATAAGACGAATCAATACTTCTATTAGTGACCAGGTTCAGAAGCATAACGGCGAGTTTCTAGATAAATGCAGATGACAAATGTCTCTGCCATGCTACCATACATATAGGAAACGAATAAGGATGTCAAGAAAGTTAATTAAAATGTTACAAATCAGAAAACCAAAAAAGAAAAAGAAAAATAGTATTCATTGGACAAGCAACTAGAGCCAATCTATCTGTTTTAACTTCATGACGAACGTCTTTACCTACTACCAGGAATCAAGTTGCCACACGGAGTAACCCAAGGAGCTAGGACTGCATCTATTCGATACCACGGGTTAGGGCCACCGATACCATATAAATATTCTACAAGCGGTGAATCACATATCTGGCTACTTGGATTCCTTTTCGCGCTCTCCTAATCGCGATAATGGTAATATAGAGCCGAAGGGCCGAAGGGGCGAAGCCAATCGAGCGAGAGTAGATCGCCGCTAGGGCTGGAAGACCTTAACCTTTAGTAGATTATTATATCATCGAATACCTTTCGAAGCCTTACCCTTTTGCTACATTCAGAGCTCCGTATCTTTCGATGGGCCGTGATGCCTTCGATCAACACATCCCCTATTTGTCTAAGTAATGTTAGCCGGCAACAGTGGTGTAAGGGCTGACCTATTTCCTTGGTTAATGCCAGTAGACACTTTGTTAGTATTTCTGCTTCTGCTTTGTCGAGATTGGTTAATGCTCTAAAAAGAAAACTTTAGTAAATGAAGATAGAAACTTTCAGGCTTCTAAAGAAATCAGACCACAGTATATAGCTGGCTGCAAGAGAAGAACTGGTCCTTGCTAAGTTCCTTCAATAATTGGACCATGTCTAGCATAGATGATACACCTAGAGACTTGATGGGTTTAATCCATGCAGCACAACAAATGGAGTTTATGAAGCATAATATTCTGATTCACTGCTAGGTAGTACGTGACTCCAAGTGCGCAGATACACTTGTCATCAAATCGGTATCAACTGCTTGCTTAGCCTAAAGCATTGGAAAATCAGAGCATTAAAGGTTTCCCTTCCAGAATATGCAATGCACTAGGCACACTTCACGAGACTTATCATGCTATAAGATGCCTCTAGAAGTAACTTCATTAACAAAACAAGCAACCAGACCATTTAGACATGGCGAATAAAACAACATTACCTAAGCTGAATATTACCTGGTCGTACCTATTCCAGCCGGATGAAACTCACGATAGTGTGTTACCAATCTTTGTCGATATTACCGAGTCATTATACTTTACGGTGCAAACCTAGGCCGAGTCCCGTGTGATTATAAATTCGTTCAGAATTAACTCCTACGTTGGCTTTAGAGTAGGAGTTGAAATCACACGGAAAAGTACGGAAAATTCGACACGGAAAATGGCGGCACTAGCCGTAAATGGCTGGCTTCAATGTTAAATCATTCTAACTCCACGCCAAGCTGGCTCGTCCTCTTCGTGAATTTGCCGTTAGCTTGAGGTTCATCGCTAATATGCCTTGTCTGACGTAAAGTTTCGGAGATGATTGAGCTTGCGATGATGCTTGTTGGTAGTAGGGAATGGGGGGAGGTAAGTCTCTGATGCTTGGCTGCCAAAATGTGCGCGGTCTATAAGAACGAGAGTGACCGGGCGAGAAGAAACAAGATGTGACACGCCAATCAACACATCGGACAATCCAAAGAGAGCCTTTACTTCAGACGTCTATAAACCAGCCTGAAAATGTTTGACGGACAGACCACTAGCGAGGAGGTCATCGAGGCCTTCAAGCCTCAGATTAGAGGCAAGACATTTGTCTTGATAGGTGCCGGCTATCCTAGTATCGGAAGTCAGATGGCCACCTACCTTGCAGGAGGGTCACCGGCGCACATCCTCATCGCGTCCCGGACCGCCTCTAAAGTTGAGCCTTTGCTGAAGACCATTGCAGAGATCGACAGCTCGATCAAAACAACCTTCGTGCAAGTGGACACGACTGACCAGTTGGTATTCCCGAGTCATTAATTACCCGATTTGGCAACAAGTCTTTCCCTCCATACCAATACGCTCATGCCCGCTCCCGAAACACTTCATCCATGAGTCAATTTTCTGCTTCCAATATTGGTTTCTAACTCTTTCTTCTCACAGCGTCGCGGTGCGCGAGGCGGCACATAAAATCCTAGCAGTGGCGCCTAAGATCAACGTACTCATTCACACAGCTGGCGCCATGGCTACGAAAGAGTACACGCTGGACAAGCAGGGAATTGAGTTTCAACTTTCTGCCAACCACGTCGGTGGGTTCTTGCTGACGAACCTGCTCATGCCCGCCCTGTTGGCGGCCGGTGAATCAAGATTCGTCAACTTGACAAGCTCTGGATACCGCCTCACACCCTTTCGCTTTGACGACTGGAACTACTCCGGCGGCGAGACGTACGAACCCTGGACTGCCTACGGACAGGCGAAGACGGCGAATATTCTCTTCGCATACGGCTTGGGCAAGCGCCTCAAACACCGTGGCCTTACGTCGACAGTCGTTCACCCAGGATATAATGGCGACACGAAGCTGGGGGCGCACCTCACCTGGGAAGACTATGGGGCCATCGATGGCATAATGAGGCAGAATCGTGGCATCGAATGGGTGGTAAGTGACGACATACATGCCTATTTTCGGACCATCCTGAAATGCTGCTCGCTGAAGGGCGTTGGCGCAGGTGGAATACCTAGATGAAAACATTTGACCTTCCCGAAAGGGACACGAAATCGCGAAAAAACGCAAAACAATATGCTGACTTCTGATTTGCAAATAGTGGGATGAGCCTCGGATTAAAACATTCTCCCAAATAGCGGCAACGCCGCTTATCGCGGCGCTTGATCCCGACC
Source organism: Xylaria flabelliformis (assembly GCA_007182795.1). Lineage (NCBI taxonomy): Eukaryota > Fungi > Ascomycota > Sordariomycetes > Xylariales > Xylariaceae > Xylaria > Xylaria flabelliformis. The sequence continues at coordinate 126,064 of VFLP01000054.1, forward strand.
TCCCTGCCAAATCGCCATCGTTCCTGCAGAATAGTCAGATCCATGAGCCGGAGGAGCATGCTACAGACCCAGAGAGCGTGGAGAAGTTGTGGCAACTCAGCGAGGAGCTGGTCAAGCAGAAGTTCGAGTATTGAGTAATTTGCGGATGACCAATCGTACTGATTGGTGTGGCATGCATAGAATCAGCTGATTTCAGTATATTCTGTATTATCAAATATTATCAAATAGAATGAATATTGTTTCGGACTGCCGAATGCTGACTTCTGATTTGCTGTGCTCTTCTTACATGTGAGACATGTATTGGAAAATCTCCGAAGCCTTGGCTGCATCGGCGAGAGACATCCCTGATGATTACCTCTTTTGAATTCCGTCCCACCACCCATGAAGAGTAGGAGGGTGGGAGAAACACACAGTTGTTACTGTAGCTGCATTTGATATGTTTATTGGTTAACGCATGAAATGAGGTTTATGCTCGAATATCAGTACAGTAAGATGCCATCCCCTCCTTGATTCCGGGCTGTAGAACAACATTACTAGCATGATATCGATAGTTTATCTCCTCTCTAAGTTGTAATTGGTTAGCCGTAATGATTGCGCTTAGCTTTGACTCCCGCTCGATCTTCGACGGCCATCGCAAGGCTTCCTGCCGCCCACCGAAACAGCCGTTTGACCTTCCTTTTCCGTCACAACCATTCCATCTTGGGAAAGTGGTCGGAGAGTATGGTCTGGGGCCCCATCGATACAGCCCAGACTTGCCCACGGCCGTAGTTTAATCACTAGGAGACCTTTCTTATTGGGAATGTACTGCGTAGATCCGGCCCCCTTGGCCGATTGTTACATCGCGTGCTCTTGAACAGCACTTAAACAGAAGGTGACAGCAATGTAGAGGGCCAAGAGCCTCACTGCCAGCGCATGTGAGATGTCGTCCACACCAAGCTTGAGGCATGCTGCAGAATGCCGTGCCTAGACCCTAATCACTGCGAGTGTAACTGTTGTAGAATGCTACTAGAACCTGTCAGGTGGCTTCTTGGCCGTCCAGCCAAGACAACCAAGATCCGGGGAGAAAGCTTATTTGTCCCTTGGCAGGGACGGTGTCGATTCCTGGGTCATCGATTATGTAGCATACACCAGAAGGCATATAGCAATTACTTTTACAAGCTGTCACTAAGCGGCGCGAGAACATCCAGGAAGGCGGAATGTTTCAAGACGCCCTACCCTCCCCCGTTATCACGGCTCTTAAGCGCTCACGTCGGCGGGATCCGCCCCTACCTGACCCCTGCTCCCGATGTCGACATTACCCAGCTTGATTACCTACATGCGTTTCCTTACACTAGCGCAACCGCGCTTTTGCAGCCTTCATCGCTAATGATTGGGAAGTGCTAGAAATGAAGCCAGGCCAAGTGTAGAAGGCCAAGGGTGGCGAATTGCTTGGCAGTCAATCCCCATAACTGCCTAACGTGCGATAACGATCACTAGCCGGTTTACCAAGGGGTCGAAATCACAATTGCGCCTCGTTGATTCGTGGTACCTTTGATACGCCTTATGAGCGAATCGTGAGGGGCCGTGTGTTGTATCATTGCAGGTTGGTAAGCGGCATAAGCCGCCGACCCCTCGTTGGCGATGAGATGTCGCGATGGCCTGCCTCTCTTGGCATGCGCCGTGAAGCACCAATGTTGTGCATCCGAGGTCACCCTTATCGACCAGCAAACTCACCTTTGACGACGAGATGGCGTCGATCTCCTACCTGATTCAGCTCGCGGTGTGGGCAAGCCAGCAAGGTCATCCGCATCGCATCTCACGAGATTCAGGAATATATAAACCTCGTGCTCGTCCAGATGATGATGAATTTCTTTCCCAACGCTCACCGGTTCTCTTCACTGCCCCTACCTCAGTCTTCGGCTTATCAAAATGGTTCCTGCTCCTAGCAACCTCGCGCTCTTCAGCGCCCTCCTTGGCGCCGTCTCGGCCATTCCTGCTCCCCAGCCTGGTCGTTTCACCCTCAACCAGACTCGCAATGCCAACTTCAAGCGACACGGTCCCGCCGAGGTTGCCAAGACGTACCTGAAATACGGTCGTCCGGTGCCTGCTGAGCTTGCTGCTACCCTGGGCTTGACCAAGCGTAGCGAGGGCTCCGTGCAAACTTTCCCCGAGCAGTACGACTCGGAGTGGTTGACCCCCGTCCAAATCGGCACACCCGCGCAGACCCTCAACCTCGACTTCGACTCGGGCTCATCTGACCTCTGGGTCTTCAGCACCGACACCTCCTCGCGCTACGTCAACGGACAGACGCTGTACAGCCCCAGCAAGAGCAGCACCTCCAAGAAGCTCACCAACGCCAAGTGGAGCATCTCATACGGTGACGGCAGCTCGTCCAGCGGTATCGTCTACACCGATGTCGTCAAGATTGGTGGCCTGTCGGTCTCCGGCCAGGCTGTTGAGTCTGCCCAGACCGTGTCCACCTCCTTCACCCAGGAGGGCGACCTTGACGGCCTTCTCGGTCTCGCTTTCAGCTCCCTGAACACCGTCACTCCCACCAAGCAGAAGACGTGGTTCGACAACATCAAGGCCAGCCTTGACTCTCCCATCTTCGCCGTCGACTTCAAGGCCGGTGGTGTTGGTAAGTCCAGACCCGATTTCCATCATGCCCTCCCGCCAGGGGTTACTTGACGAAGTTTTGCTAACATCTCGTCTGCAGCCGGTGCCTACGACTTCGGTTTCATTGACACCTCCAGGACCACCAGCGCCGTCACCTACGCCTCCGTGAGCACCGCTCAGGGTTTCTGGGAGTTCACCGCCTCCGGCTACGCCGTCGGCAGCAGCTCCTTCAAGTCGACCAGCATTGACGGCATTGCTGACACTGGCACAACCCTCCTGTACCTCCCCAGCAGCATCGTCAGCGCCTACTACGCTCAGGTCTCTGGTGCCAAGAACGACGCCAACGCCGGTGGCTACACCTTCCCCTGCAGCGCCAACCTGCCCACCTTCACCTTCGGTGTCGGCTCTGCCCGCATCGTCATCCCCGGCAGCTACATCAACTACGCCCCCTACACTGGCAGCACCTGCTTCGGTGGTATCCAGTCCAGCTCTGGCATTGGTATCAACATCTTCGGTGACGTTGTTCTCAAGGCTGCCTACGTTGTTTTCGACAGCAACGGACCCCGCATTGGCTGGGCCAACAAGTCCCTATAAAGGGCTGAGACTGGGACAACGGTGAAGGGGTTCTTGGATATTAGCTTATTCGTCTAGGTGGGGCACGAAGACACTACTAGATAGTGAATAAAAATCGAGAGCTTTTTGCACTGCATTGATGATTTTCTCTTATCTTGGATCATGTGATATTGTCTGAATAATGAGTTATCTGGCCCCGTGGAAATAGACATTAAGAAGCGTAGCAGATAGAACCTTGAAATGGGTTGATTGAGATTGGGTGAATGAAGTTGAATCCAGGAGAGGAAATGACAATTGCTAGCCCGTAAAATAGAAGAACAGCCACAACATAGGACTTTCATAAGGTCTTTGAGGGCCTAGACCTTTTACCATTCTCTTCAAGACTAATCCGCTTCGGTCAGATATGTACAATAGATAGTCCACATGTGCCCCACATGAAGGGTGAACGCCAGAAACTTACGTAGTACATTACGTACGTCTTGTTTAACTTAATATCAGATGGAGCATTAAAAGTAAAAAAAATTGAAGACCGCTGTGCAACCTGCTGCACAATTGGACAGTTGATAATTAAAATGTGTGATGTGGTGGGAATGATAGGACTTCCCCATTGTGCCGCCCACACCTTTGACATAAGCGCTATATACATACCACAAATAACTGTTTTCATCGTCCAATCAATGTGGTCGGGTTTCCTAGTGTAATGGTTATCACAGCGGATTCTGATTCCGCTAATCTGGGTTCGATTCCCAGGGAGACCTTTTGATTTTATTTCTAGGCAAATTTCACTCACCCCTTAAGTGACGAGTCTTCCTCGTCTTTTTTCTTTTTGGGTTTAGATGAACTAGATAGACAACACTACTCTGACGTTGAGGCTTATTTACTTCAAAGTTCACCAATGTCCTTTTCGGAAACGTCGTCAACAACAAACCAATCCCTTACAACTGCTGTTCCCTTCACAACTTTCTTCCATACCTCAGGTACACAAGTCACAGGTTTGAGCACGTAGCACCTTGGCTGAGGTCTTTCGGGCGGCGTGTTACGCACCCATATTTCCTTCGGCCCGACCGTAATTACTTCATCAGTTAGGGGTACAAGTCCTGTGGCGATGTCACGATTGAACGTGGCGCGTGTGAAAATGGCGTGAGCCGCAGCGGGCGTGTATGACGGTACTTCATGTCCAGCCTGAAATACGACACTGAACGTGAAGTTGCCAACTTGGCGCGTCATACCACTGAACCCTTCTTCCGACAGCAGCGGTGTGTACCCAGCCTCGGCGAACTCAGCAGCGCGTGACCACGGCACCGCTAGACTCGCCGCCTCGCCGCCGATCCAGTTACATGCATAGTCACGGTCTCCGTACATGAGATGCACCTTGACGCCGTGGTCAAGGAGGCCGGCTATAGACTCCAAGAAACCTCCGTGAATGAAGTCGAATGTACCTATAAATCCATTGGCAGTTGCGGTGGAGTGCTCGGAGTAATTCACTGGCACACCTAAAGCTTCAAGTACCGACTCCTGTGTTAGGTAGCCGTACATATGCGGGGCTGGGAATGGGTCATATTTTGGGTGGGTGATGTCGTACCACCCGTGGTCGAGGCTCTGGTACTGCTCCCAGTCGTTCATGGCGCAGTATGCGACTGCGTCATTGCAGGGAAGCGTGAGACTCTCCTTTCGCTTGCGGGAGAGGCCTAGGAAGAGTGGTTCTTTGTCCCTCATTGAGTCCTGACATCTTTGGACTTTTGCCTTACAACCATCTGGTCGTGTCCAGTTATACATCAGTTCCTCATAGATAGTCTGATTGAAGGCTCGAATATCGTAAGTCTATGTCAAGATATTAGCGTATTGTATCTGAGATTCCTGGAACGATTGCCGTCAAGGGATGAGTTACGTACGTTGTTGTATGGAAAGGATATGAAGCTTTCGTGTTGGACTACCATGTCTATCAGCCCGTTCACGACACCTAGGGTATCCAAATGGAGGAAATGTGCCTCTTTCTCGGTTGAGTTCCCGTTGGCGATCCTCTCATTCTGTTGACGTAAGAAGTGAAAGAAGCCGGGCCCGTAGTGACCTCCGTAGCTCTCAGCCCATAGACTGATGCGGTTATCAGCCGGCTTGTAGTGTGGAAACTCCGTGAACCAAGTCTGAGCGAAATGCCAGAATGCGTGCGCCGCTTGTGTGGTGGTGTTGGGTGTTTGAGTAAGCTTCTGGCTACTGAAGGTCCCGACATGATGCGTCAGATTCGATTTTGGTATACCATTGCTGAAGTCCCCAGGCTTTACTTGAAAGCCATCGCCATCATCGCTCACGGTAGCCGTGCCGTTTGTTAATTCGTCGTATGAGAAACCCACCTGTGTTGGTTGATCGATATAGAGCATATTCACCTCGTTATTCCAGCTCCAGGGATTGAGATAAGTTGTTTTGGAGTCTGACCCTATGAAGCAAGGGCCGTTCTCTTCTAGTAATCCCATCATCGACGAGCCGCCTGGCCCGCCGTTTAGCCATATTGCTAAAGGGGCGTTGACCGGGTCCTTCCGAGACTCGAAGAACCAGAAGAAACTGAGTTAATAATCTGTGTAAGCACATGAGCTAGATAGAGTATGTTCGCGACATGGACTTACGTATTGATTGGGTAGTCTTGAGTTTCGCCGTTCGGTCCATCGTCGAGATACCCTGGTGGAAAATGCACGTAACCGGAGTAGGACTTGACTCCAGGTGTTGTCTCACAGATTTTTGGCTGTCGAGATATTGTGTTATTGCGTCGCTTCAATTATGAAATCATAAGATTGGCCCGACCTTGCAACTTACCTCTTTGAATGAGATTGTGACATTCTCGTGAAATTTCGATTGGAGCACCGTTATCCCTATAGGCCGGGGCGGAAATTGTGGGAATACAAAGCCAAAGAGGCTGGATCCGACTATAATACTTCTGAACATCTCTTAATAGTGCCGACTTCAATATCAAGCAAGTCGGGAAACAAGTTGGGTTTCATAAGTCGCGATGTGGTTGCCACTACTAACCAAGATGGCGACCGGGATTACGATATCGGAGTTCGGACCTTTGCCGGTTGTGGCATTAAAATGCTCCTCTACGAAGAAAGGGGCCAGAATTGATCGAACACCTTGGCAGTTGGTCTACAGTGCAACCACTGGAGCAGCGGGGCTGCTTATTTGGGAAGGCGGTAAGGAGTCACCCTCTGCCCGAAAGCTGACGGCTTTATCCCAGCTGTTGACGGCTTAATTTCAACTACCAGCGGTCTGATTCGCTTTTTGCCAGCTGGCTGAACCGCTAAACAGACCTTGTACCGTGCTTAAAGACTTCTACTTACACTGTAGACCACTTAGTAAGCTGTTCGATCAATTCTGGCCCGGACATTCGTATGAACGTACGCTACATCGCAACTGTTGATCATTGCCGCTGGCCTAACTAACCCCCATACAGTTTAATTTAAACATAGTCCATTTTGCAACGAGAACTGTCTTGCGATTTTGTAAATGCTGTCATCATCATCTTACTAGTGCCTGATTTTATGGCTCGCTTCATCGTCATTTCAGGACAGGACTCAGGGGGCCCATGAAGACAGCGGCACTGACATTCACATGTTAACTGAACTCCCTATCACAGGTTTAGTGGCCCAATATATTCGGTACCTTCTTTTTGTCAATTGAGACTGTCACGAAAGAGTCTGAATAGCTAGGTGTTGTTGATAGCTGAGCGATTAGTACCACTTAGCGGGCGGTTAGCTCGCATGCTTATTCACGATGAGCTTGTTCAGCAGTGTTGGATGCGCTCCTAGGACGACATTTTCGCCATCTTGCTTACCAATCTATTGTAGTGTTCCTTTACTTTCTTCAACAATTTTGCTTTACGTCGCTGTTTCGTGCTAGATAGCCTAACTTGCCCTCATCACTACCTGTAATTAGCTCTGAGCATCGGTTAGAACTAGAGTGCCTGAACCGGATAGCGACGCCGATTGCCAAAAAAATGACCGACAATTAAAGAATTGGTTAATCGAGGACATGTTTGAGTGAAAATAAAATTGTCACAAGGCTCACAGGCGTAAAAAAGAAAATGGAGACTTCCTGTATATAGCCAGAGATGACCACAACGATGTTTGGCGTCCTTCACGCAACAACAAGTGTCCATTACCTACTTGATGTACGGAGTCCTGGCAGAAATCATGATAGGATGGTTTGAAGTGGCCTAGACAACTGTAAATGAAAGAATAGACAAGAGCGACTGCTTTAATAACATTGTTCTATGAATGCTTACGATTACAATATGAACGCGTACAAAGTTCACTGCTTTCCTAATTCCCTGGTTCGGCATATTTAACGTAAAATCCCAGTTCGCTATGGTACAACCACCCGATAACAAGTCACAAGTTGTTTTGCTTGTGCAACCTGCCATGGGATTAGGGAAACATGATTTCAAGGATTTGACCAGCTGCCGAGAATTGACATGATATCCGTAGCAGGATCCTAATGTTGCATTATGATTTGTTTAATGAATGAAGTTAGCTATACCTAGTTTGATATGTTTTAAATACGCTCCTATAAATAACTCGAGCCTTCACTCTAGACTCTGACCTTACATTCAAGGTTCGTGTCAACGTACTTTATCAAATCCATTTGGAATCTACCATCCCTAATGAAGGTGAATAATAGAGTTTGTTCAGCTTGTCCATCGTAAGAAGCGTAACCATGGCATTAACATCCTCATAGCCACCTCAAACAGCTGCTTTAGCTAAATAAGGGTCCAAATATGCGCGAATAGAAATGGGGGTTCGAGGTTGGAAAGAAATCAACACAAAATTTTTAGAAGCGATAAGAGCCTTATACAGTCGGCGTTAAACAGTCCGTATGGAAATATCATCCACCCGTCGATATTTGCGACACTCGATTGGAACGCTCCGTTCTATAACCAAGGAGTCTTTAAGATAAGGAAAGGAGAACTGACCGCCTTTCTGGAATGTATAGACGACCAGGGTATACCTTCACCGTGGCTCGAGGGACTCTTTTTATTAGATACTGGAGTGAACGCTTTTATAATCTTGGTTTGTGGAAATACTGGCGTCGGAAAGTCGACCCTAATTAATAAAGTGATTGGGGTTGAGATGACGGAGGAATCAACGACGTACGACCAAGGTGTACATGATATCAACAAAACCTTCGAGAGTTCGAACCATCCTGGTTTGCTAATTCACGATTCCCGGAGGTGGCAAGCTGGGAGCAACACAGAGCTTAACGAGATCGCCAAATTCCTGCGACACCGCGCCTTCCAGAAAAAACCGGCAGAGGCTCTACACGTGCTTTGGTGAGAGAAATTTCTCGCGCTTATTTAAATTCGCTGTTAACAAGCAGCTTTACAGGTCGGAACCAAGAAAGATTGTCTTACCGTGCCTCGCAAATTTGAACTCCTGGAGATGTACATGAAGAAGCAAAGCATTTAGCTACCGAGGAGGCCAATGAGCATACAGAGAAACAATTCTTACAGCTGTGAGACTAACTTTCGAACCTCGAGCACTATAAAGCGGATGGGTTTTCCTGCATATCGAGGGTTGAGCTTTGACCGAGGGAGGGAACATTACTTCTGCCCCTTTGCTAACATCTCTATTAGACGACAGCGAAGACATCCGCGAGCTAATCGGCGACACTTTGGACCTCCTTACTGACGAGCGTGCGTGTTTTCTGTGCAGCGGCCCAGGTAGTTGACGTAGAGCAGAAGATTGACCAAGCCATCATAGAGGTCATGCGACTCGGCACTCATGCAAGTCGCACGGCGATGGCTCCTCTGCCGACGTCAAGTCTGATTTACACACCTACGGTTTCTCGAATCCTCTGCGAGCATGTCATACAATGTTTTGGGTTCCCCAAGACGACGCCGGAGGCTGTTGGGGAGATCATGTCAACAGTTGTGATGAAGAACCTTAAGGATTTAATGGGGGTTTCGCTCGTACATTCTGCGTCTATTGGCGCAGTCGCAGTAGGCGCGGCGATTCCATCTCTCGGAATTGTCTGGTTGCAGGCGTTGCTGGATGCATCCTCGCCGCGCCCCCCACAGCGCGGATGCTACTCAAGTGCGCGTGCGATATGATCCTGATCCTCGAGCGGTCTTTCCGGCACCAGGGGAAATATATTTCAGTGAAACAACTCGAGGACACTGCGGTGTACTACACAATAACAATGACTAAAAATTTAGATGGGACACCGATCGTATTGAAGAATAATGTGCACGAACAGATCGACCAGATGGTAGCACTAAGAAAAGTAGGCATCGGCTTGAAATTCGGTAAGCTTCGATCCGGCCTACAGGAAATCATCTACATGAATAGATTCAACCAAGATGCGAAGATCCAGAGTAGAGTAAACTCTATCCAAATCGGCACACGAGACGGGCTGTTCTCTCCAGATACACTGAATGAACCTACCACACTCCTATTCGGCGCCGGCGCCTCCGGGCGACCTAGCCGATTCGGAGGTGCACGTCAAGTACCTGGGCCCTACCCCAGTTGGCCAGCTTGTCGCCGAGCTAGACTCGAATTCCACCGTGCTTCGAGCACAGCCAACTGAGCTCGTTGGGACATCGATGGTAGTAAACCCGGCCGCTATGTCGGAATTAGAAGGCGATTACGGCCTACCCGATCAGACTCACCCAGACTACGCACCTTCGCCGCGGCACGATGTTCCACAGGTACCAAGCATGCAATTCGCCGAGACGCTCTATTCACCGGTCGACGGGCCGGTCCAGGCTCAACATCCAGACCCTTCCGTACAACCCATATCAGATTTTAGTGGAATTCTGAATCGATTGAGCGCGTCGACTTCAGACCCAGCCGTTACAATACCAACCCAGTCGACCGAGGACCTTGTAGTAAGGGCTAAGTCTTCAATGAACATTATAAAGTCCACTATGGGGAAGTTCAGATTCAGGAAGTCCTGAATGGGATTTGATTTAGACGTTAGGTACCAGGGTATCCTATTATAGGCATTTGTTCACAGAATATGACTTTACACTGAGTCCCCCGCACTGTTCGTTATATAATCTCAAATACCGAAATTAAAGCAAGATGACAGTAAACATGTAAAACAGTGTTAGGCTTGACTCCTGTTATCACAAAAACTCTCGAAAGATACGAATGCTTAGGCAGAAATGGTGCATAAATAGGATTTTGTCACTTGGAATTTGGTGGGAAAATGTGCGCCGGATTTCTGTTTGATGAGCATGCGCGTGGATTATTTACTCGGAATATGAGACATTGCATCGCTACCCAGTAGGATAAACAAGACATATTTCCGTTGAACGTGGTACGGGCGAGGTGACGCGAAGTAGTACAGCATTCTGCAGATGGGAAACTTATAGAATACCATCCAATGATTCTAGAATCTTTGCACATGTCATCAACTTTGGAAGGGTTAAGTCTAGCGAGTGGCTTCTGATAACCGAGTTTCTAGTCCATAGGGTGCCATCACGGAATAAAAACTGCAACAATACACCAGTACACTATCAAAAGATAGAACGTTGCGCAGGCAAGATATCAGTAATAGACACTTCTTCCTAGTTACTGTACCTACTCAGTCATGGGTAACGTAATAAGTTGCTGAGAAAGGCCAGGAATACGTTTAATCATTTGAGTATCAGAAACAGGTACAAAGCAGGCACAGTTGTTGAGTAATAGTCTTATGCTGCCACGTGTGTTGAAAATAAAAAACCACTCCGGTTCGCACTTAGAGATATGATAGCAAGATTGCTTGAAACTGACGCTATGTAATACAAAAAGAGAAAGCTACTTTTATTTGATTGCCATCTGCGAGCATGGGAATTCGTGTTGAATTTCCCAGTCTACCGGCGATCTGTAGATAACAAAGTATTGTTATTTGTCTCTGGTTACGTCTGATAGTGTCTCATCCATTAGGTCGTGGATGTTTGAGAATGATATGACAAATTTGAGAATACCAAAGCCAATGCCTTTACCTTGCTGGTCACTTTTCATGGCGGACTCGTCTGACGTAGCGCAGACTGTATTCTTGGATGTGCAACGTGTGTCTAACGTTATTACTTGTATGACTTATCTTATCTATTTGAAAATGTCTTACACGCGGCCATTGTAGGGAACAGATTCTCGCAGAGCTTTCCTATACTTCTCCGGTGGCGCTCCGAATTTCGTATCTATCGTCAAACTTTCCCATAGCCTTATAATATTAGTAGGCCTAAGGTGTACATGTTCTAAAAGGGGGGTGAATAGTGAATGTATTGCATTTTTCTCCCTCGCGCTATCTCTATAGTATTCCATCTGAAACCATATTCTTGATATCGTTTATGCTACCAAACAAATTTTATCATATGAAAGCCAATCACAGGCTTCTTAGGGTACCTGAATTGAAGACAGATCGGTTATGCTGTTACTTGATATGGACGAAGGGCGTAGTGCGACGCTCATGGGTGAGACAATGTACAAGGGTTACGCAAGTCGTGAAAAACTTTGGCCGCAGTAAAACGTAACATTAAGCTTCCTTGAGCTGAAACATGCCTATCAATTCCTGGGCTCTCGGAATGCATAGCGGATATCTTCGCCAAGACATGGATTTCATTGTCTTAACCTATCCCTCAACAACACGTAATGATCTACACTAACATTCGCAATATCATCTTACCTTGGGATCTTATTCCCATTTATAACTGATCTCTTGGCATGTCGCTCTTTCACCCACTGTCCTCGATGTCAAAACACATCACCAGCGGAGGTCTTCTGATTTCTGATTAAAGGTTCATTTTTTGTACAATTTCACACAATGCCTACCCTTGACGTGAGTGAACTCAATATCGTGGTGGCGGTTCTTGGTAAGTGAGAAACGGAAAATTGAGATGGGTGTTGGCTAATATCTTGTCAAGGTTCTTTTGCGGTGACATATGGCTTGTTTGCTGTTTGGTTCAAGAGTGTGTGGTATCTTGGCGAGGCTTGTGAGTTGTTCCTATTTCTTCACCTAGTAGTGCAACTTATTAATAGCTTTCTAGTGCCAGCTTTCACTATCGGTGTGGTCTTGGGGCCTTTGGCAGCGAAGTTTCTCGATCCCGAGAGATGGGGCTCAGCAGCGCCGGGCCAAGAACCTACCATCACACTCGGCGTGATGAGAGTGATGATCGGGATTCAGCTGTAGGCTCGATGTTCGCTCACGATATCTGATGATGCCTTCCACCTTCTCGTCCATCACCAATACTCCGGGCTCCGGGACTATCATAGCTGATGAATATTCAACAGGGTAATCGCGGGATACCAGCTGCCTGCAAGATATCCGCGATGGCATTGGAAGGAACTGGCTGTCTGTCTTATCCCCATCATGACTCTTATGTGGCTGGCTACATCTATGTGCATTCTTGCGACGATACCCAACGTATCACTGCTGGCCACTTTGGTCATCGGCGCATGTGTTACATCTACAGATCCAATCTTATCCCAAGCAGTTGCTAAAGGACCATTCGCTGATAAATATGTTCCGCGATCATTACGCGAGATTATTTCTGCCGAAGCGGGAGCGAATGACGGCTTTGCATCCCCCTTCTTAATGCTCTCGGTCAATCTAATGCGTCTATCTATTGGACGTCCAGAGACCATAGTCGACGCAATAGTTGAAAGGGATACTACCAGAGGTGTCGGTTCGCACCCCGGTGATATTAGTATTGCTATCGGGAATTGGGCAATAGAGACCCTTGTATATATTGTCTTGTTAGCCAGCGTCTATGGCCTGGTGACTGGATACTGTGCCAGAATGGCCGTTCGTTTTTCGTTGTCCCATAAGTGGATTGATACGGAAAGCTATCTTCTCTTCCCTACCGCATTGGGTGTAAGTAATTCTTAAGATGGTGCTGGTGCCCTTGCGGATATTTGGCCTGACTGCTTTCTCTAGTTATTCATCGTCGGGACCTGTGGAGCCATCGGAACGAGCGACCTCCTTGCCTGCTTTGTGGCTGGATGTGCGTTGAACTGGGACGGGCAATTTTTGGCCGAAGCCGAACGGCGCCACGATGAAGTCAACTCCTGTATTGACGTACTATTAAACTTCGGCGGCTTTATGTACGTCGGAACCGCCGTACCATGGGGGCAATTTCATCAACCTGATACCACCGGAATCACTCTACCACGCTTACTTGGCCTTGGAATCCTTGTTTTGATTTTTCGACGTATTCCTGCTCTGCTTATGACCTACAAGGCTATGCCTTCAGTAGTCAAGAACTGGAAAGAGGCTGTTTTCATGGGCTATTTTGGCCCCATAGGTGTTGGAGCAATATACTATTTAGAGCATACCCGACTGCTATTCCACCCAGACAATCCACGCGAAAAAGCACTTTTAGATGCTATGTATCCAGGTAAGATGAAAAGGAAATCCCCGCCATCGTTTTTTTTTACTAATGCGGTGCCGCAGTTGTCTACTTTCTCGTACTGGTGTCTATTGTCGTTCACGGTCTTTCTATTCCAGCATTGAGCGCCGTCTATAGATGCTATGGAGTGAACACAATCACAAATGACGCGGTCGAGATTCGGAGAAGGAGTATATATGTTCCGACACCTCCTAATGCTTTCAAGGGAGACCGTGACACCTTCGTTGCCTACAATCGCTTCTTTCGCCCGTGGGACAACCTGAGCATGCTTCCGCTGGCTCACACTCGGAGCTGTGAAGATCAGTGTAGTACCCCTAGGGATATCGGGGAAGAGACGAAGAAAAACGACATAGGTACGCTACATGAAGTAGCTTGATATCGCGTGTATATTGCTAATCTTCCATAATCAGAGCATGTTGAGATACGGAACATTGAGGGTTAGAAATCGAATGATTCACGAGATTGAAGACAGGCTTTTAAGACACATTGAGCGCAGAGCCAATGATTTCAGGTGGGTGGGTTGAAATTAGTTCTGAATGAAGATGGGTGTTGACTGTTAGCTTCTGGAATTACATGTCATGAGAATTCTGCGGGTTACTTTGCGGGGAAATGATAGAGAATATGATCTGTACCTAGACTTATCTTTAATTCGAACAGGCTATTCTAGCCTCGAAGATTACCCGATAAGAACCGATTAGTGCATGTGGATAAAAACTATTCATTTCTTCGAATATTGTTTTGGCTAACTAGATGACTTTATAGGTAGTATTCTCTTAGCATTATTTATTGTTTACACGGCAGCGCTTCTCTACTTTTATGTCCATTAGCCGAAATAGCATCCGACATAAGCTTTCCTGTAAAAAGACCACATGCATTATATGTACTGTGCATGCGTGTGCAAGATTGCATGTCCGGACGCATTGCATATACCAGTGCGTCGCATTCTCTTGCCTCATTACTTTAACTTCCAAAAGAGGAATGTGGGCTACCCGCGTCTTACTGTCTCCACTCTTTCAAAGAAGAGGCTAGATACCGCAGGTAAGGTTATCAGTACGAAACTCAAAAACATTATGTCATTTAACAACTTCCTAAGACATCTCTTATATCAATTTGCTGCACAGTTGGTAATGAAGAGGCTCGACTGAATGGAATAGAGATAGAGGGTATCTTGCTAAGAGCTGCCCCCTTGTGATCGAGGGGCTTGTCTTAGTTTTCGCATTTCAAAAACTCAGGACGTCAAAAGGTACATAATAATTGACTGGCTTGAATAAGTCGAATACCTTTTCCTTAAGGAGTAAACCTCTGTATACCTTTAAGTTCTTATGCCAGTTACAGGCTTTATACGAATATTTTGTTCGATTAACTTGGTGAACTTTGGGGCAAGTACTTGAGTACAGTAAGCGATCTGTTAACCCCTTTTTGCTTTCTTGTGTTCATGCTCTCTCCATTTCTGTTATTCTAGTGCCTGCCGAGCTGCGGCGTATGGCTGTCTTGGCTGTCTTGGCTGTGCTTCCGTATCTGCACAATCAATCCTCCGGCGCAACGCGAGTCAGCTCTTTTAGTTAGAGTCTTAATGCCATTAGCGAACAATGCTCTAGCCTAGGCAGACTCTACCTATCCAGATAAGGGGATGAACGACACTGAGAGTACCTAATTTACCGTTCCTGATAGGGTGCATCTAAAACCTTCTCCACGTGGTTATTGTAAGGCTTGTAACGGGCACCCTGGCAAGACTGGTTTAACATTCTCTTGGTTTTTTTCTATCGCGTTCGCTTAGGTGAGCGCGCAGGCTGTTCAACTACACCTGCCATTATAGTTTTTCCTCTTCTGCGTTTATTCAACTGGCTTGGTCGCGGAAGAAGTAGGCGCCTATTTTAGGCTTGCGTTCTTTCGTTGCAGAGCGCATGTCTCCCCAGCGCTGCATCCCTAGATTCACAGATCGAGCGCAACAATTCTGTCAACTCCAATCTGCAGCTCCCAGGGGTCAACGGTACTGGTCGAATGATGATGATGGTCAAACGTTTACTCGCCTTTAACGGCACGATTTCGAATGCCTCGATCCAACATAAGCTCAAATACCTCTTCGCCGCAGCTCTCGTCGCCTTGGTGTTTTATCTGGCTGTCTTAAATCAGTTCGACCATATATTTATTATCGATTCCCCCCACGATTCTCCCCACGATTCGACCCATGAACCCTCCCATAATTCTCCACCACCAATCACGAACCACCCGATCGACAAGTTGGCCAGAGATGCCCAAGTCCAATTTAAACAGGTGCTTGCAAAGCGCTCCATCACACTAGAACAGGCCGCGAGCCGGTATCGCGAACGTCGGGGACGACACCCTCCGCCCGGGTTTGATAAGTGGTTTTTGGCCGCACAAAAATCCGATGCGATCGTAGTCGAAGACTTCTTTGATCGCGTTTACCACGATATCGGTCCCTTCTGGGCTTTCGATCCGGCGCATCTACGACGAATGATCAAAGATGAACAGCATTACATACGGGTCCGAGATGGTAAGGCATGGTTTGTGTCAGATCACCTCGAGCTTCGTCAGCCCTGGGTCCAGCGGTGGACGGAGTTAGTGCAGGAAATGATGCCAAACTTGCCTGATCTTGACATGGTCCTTAATGTCATGGATGAGACCAGAGTTCTAGTCCCCTGGGAAGACATAAACAAGTATGTAGCCGAAGAACAGCGTCAGCGCAATATCTTTCACCCTTCCGAAGCCGTGGCCGAGTACACAAAGTACCAAGACGAGCACCATGACGATGACGAGCCGGCAATTAAGGTCGAGTGGATTGGTAATGAGTTACATCAATATTGGGATCATTACCGAGTAACTTGTCCACCCGATACACCGGGTCGCAATGCGTCCAGCTTGGAGACTCTCGCCCGCCCGCCGATTTATCCAACAGAGGCCATGCCGTTTACTGTCGAAGGTTTTATCAAAAACTTCACTGCATCGACGGATCCTTGCTTACAACCCCACCTCCGTGGTATGCACGGAACATTCATCGAAAGCGTTAGTATGTCAACCACGCACTCTCTCTTTCCCATTTTCGGTGGATGCAAGCTGCCAGGCAACAATGAGATTTTAATACCAGCTGGTATGATTCTCGACAGCTATGATCTATTTAGTGGGGGGGATTCTCATGGCGGAAAATGGGCGCAGAAGAAGAATGAGCTAGTATGGCGCGGTGTCGCAAGTGGCGGGCGGCACAAGGACGACAATTGGTGGGGTTTCCATCGCCTCCGATTCATCCAGATGATGAACGGCACCACTGTCTCACTCTTGGAAGCTGGCGAAGATGTCGCTCCTAGCTTCCGCCTGCCAGAGGCCAGCGAACACCAGGTTTTAGCGCAAAAAGAGAACAGCTTAGGCAATTGGGTTTCGTCGTTCAGCAACGCAGCATTCGTGAGATTCGAGTGCTTCCCTCAGCAGGAGGACGGTAATTGTTGGTATCTGGATCCATACATGAAACGGACAGAATCAATCCACATGAAAGATCAATACGACTACAAATTCTTGCCAGATATCGATGGAAACTCATATAGTGGGAGGTTTCGGGCGTTCATGCGGAGCACAAGTCTTGTGCTGAAGTCAACCATCTATGCAGAATGGCACGATGACCGTCTCACCCCCTGGGTTCACTTTGTTCCCTTCGACAATACCTATGACGATATATATGCTATACTAGAGTACTACCTCAATGGCCACGATGAACAAGCAGAAAAGATTGCTGAAGCGGGGAGGGAGTGGTCTGAGAAGGTAATGAGAAGGGAAGACATGATGCTTTACGTTTGGAGATTATTATTGGAATATGCAAGGGTTATGGATCCGTCTCGGGAAAAGTTGGGCTTTGTCGGTGACTTGAAGGATTGAAGATAGCTTGCTAAGGCTACGCATTGGAAAGACTAAACGCTACTTACGAGTTGGACTATATGAAGTTGCATTCCGTACGGTCCACCTGTATTAACATCACAATAGTCGTATTGATCAGTTTATTAATATTAATAACTAGTGTTAATACTTGGTTCTCAGTGTTTAACAAATGATGGTGATGTGAGACGAGTCACACTTTACGACAGCCTTTTGTCCTCGGGCGGACAACTTCACCCAAGCTCGAACCTAGTATCGGCTACTCTTGAACTCGACGTCTTTTCTAAAGGTCCACGACGATCCGTCACAGAAAACGTTTTTATAGCCCAACACACCCTCGATCAAGCTGAGGACTATCGTCGGCGAGACTGTTTGGGTGTGGTACCGCGACTCCGAGACGATTGTCAGACGGTCATACACAACACCAAGGCCGAATGCCGATTGATGCAATTGGACCTCAGCTAATGGAGGCTTTTTATGACGAGTCAGTTAGTCACATCAGTATATAGGTGAATATGATGAGTATGATAGACACTCACCCTCGTCGTGTTGTTGTGATTTGTCCTAGACCACTTCTTGAGATAATCAGCTATGAACTGCAGCGTTGGGCTGTGACCACATTGAACGTCGATCGATCCTTTGCTGTGATAATGCACTATGAGGTGGTAGGGTGGCTTGAGGAGGAGCTCGTCCGGGCGCGATATGGTACTGACGTCGGGTATCACGTCAAACGAGGGAGATGGCTGTGTGGTTGCACCATGTCTTCGGGGCGCTTCAATAACGGCGGCATTACCCGTCTTGTTATCGACCGTTACATCTGCCCAGTCGTCCGCTGCTGCCGCGGGCGTGGCGACTGATGATGATTCGTGTCTTGCTTTATCGTCGAATACCTTTAGTAAGTTACCCGTGAAGAACGATAGCGTGTGGGCTTTTGATGGAACTGCGCTTTTAGGTAAGGATATTACGAATCCACCTTCTTGGTCTGACCAAGATATGCCCATTTCTTGACCTTTGGATGCCTAGATGTTCATGACCACGTCAATTTGGTGAGCGAAAAATATGGAACACAAGCTCATACTCCGATGGAAATACGGATATGGCTCTCCGTCCGCTCCAAGAGCGTGTCTGCCCATTCTGCGTTTGTCTCATCGTCGGCGAGAGTGCTGAGCGCTGTACAGCACGCCTCTACTGCTGTGGCAACGGATGGCGCGAGGGTTGCTTTGTCAGGGTGGAAATCGCCGAGCTCTGCGTAAAGGAGCGGCCATTCTGGATTGACGGTGACCCTCACACCTATCACCTCCTGCAAGTTCCGGATCGCCTTCTGTACCGGCGCATCTTCGTTATCCCACGAGTCGCGGATGCCGATCTGCACTTTGATCGGACTTTCAAGACATCGCTTTTGTTAGCCTGGCTTATTCATTGGGTGTGCGTGTTCCGCGTTTACTCACAGCTTAGACATGATCGGTGCTTCCTGCTGTCATGTAGTTGCTGCGTTCTCAACCACAGTTACAGTAGGAAGTTTCCGCACCCTTTAACGATCGCATGGGAACGGCGTGCATGTTTGCCATGCACGCTAACACATGCACCTACGACAAAATAGCTAAGGCTTCCCGCGAGGCTTTTCACCTGAACCAAGATGGCATGTGTTGAAAGCTAGAGCTAAGATTCAGCTGAAGGGTCCGGCACTGGCGGTGTTAGCCACGCGCAGTCCAGCTAGCGTAGAGCTAACACTTTCCATAGTACACATAGTTATGTCTAGATCGGCGAAGGGGCAAACAAGACTAACTAAACCAAGCTTACCTTTTTGTTTCTGGCTATTCGTTGTATTCTCGCTTGAAAATGCCCATTCCGCCACCTCCTTATGCTGTGGAGCGGAATGGTCCGCCTTCTTGCTTGTAATACAATTCTAGATGTCAGTAGTTCGATTAGTTTGCAGCCAGGGCTCTCAAGGACGAGAAGTGATTGCAATTATAGAGCAAGCGGTGTAATCGGACTTTCAGGTCCGCGTTTGACTTTCTCACAAATAAGCATCGCATTCCGACCGTGTTACGATGATGAAGATCTGTTTCAGGGGTTTGTTGCTGAAGTCGACTTGTATGCAATAGGTATTATTTGGTATTGCATTGCTCTCCTGCAATGTGGAGACAATGTTCCTTTGTTCTATGGAGTCTTTCTACGGTGTCCGAAGCAAGCGATAATTCGCTGAGATGAGATAGTACACAGGGTTCCCCAACATAGCAGCCTGTGCTATCGCGAGATTCTTTCCAAACTAGATTAGTTGGCTTTTGTCGATGGGACTAGGATTTTAGGTGCTTGTTGAAGACTGGGCAGACTTTGACTTAGCCAATCGGAAGCTCAAGCTAATTGAATAAATATCTTCCACATCAGGCACAATATAGTAGGGCTAGAATCAAGGTTGAAAGCTTAATTAGGGGTAATGCTCGCTTGGGAATAGTTTCGAGGCTTGGACGAATTGGGACGGGCTGAAACCCATGGTAGCGTTAGCTGAGAAGTCGCTCGAGACGGAACTGCAAATACCGTATAGTACCAAAGACGGTGAAACTGGCCGGCCAATTATCATGAAGACTGAAGCATCGCAAGATGGGTATATAAGTTGTCGTCTAAACTCAATGTTTCTGTGCTCTTGATCATAGCAACACAAACTTACAGAGCCCCTCAAGCCCTTCCCTCCTAAAGAATAATCCAGACCTATTTTCGTAACTCCCTTTCAGAATTCCTATTCGCCAGCATGTCTAAGCTCCCTCCAGTCGAGAAACTTCCTCTGGCACTTCGCAAGAATGGTTGGTTTAGCCCTTTACATTTACCATCAAGCAATGCAAATACTGATGAGCCGAATCCAGTGAGAGACGAGTGGGATGCTAAGAAAGGGGAGGTTGAAGCCAAGATCTCCGAACTCTTGGGTGTTGCATGGACCATTGATGTCAACCCTAACCAGATCTACGCATACTCGGAAAGTAGCGCATACGCGAAAGAAAGAATAGGTTCATGCCTCTACGAGTGAGTATCAAAGCCGTATGATTATTCATCAGGAAAGATCCTAATATCTAATTTAGGTACTTCGACAATGCTTTCTACAGATTAAGGGACTTTCAGGGGTTGTATAAGGAGGACGGCGTGAGGGAGTTGAACGACATCGCCCATGCCCACGTCTTGACATTAGATCTGGACGAGCAAAAACGGTTCACATACTGTGGTTGTGATATTAGCGAGGGCCAACTTCGCCTCCTGTTCGCCCCTGATGGCCTGGGTACTAATGTATCGTCGTGCTTGGACCGTGATGTCCTGCTCAAAGCTCTCAACGATGCGCCTTCTCCGAATGGAGCCCCAATGAGCTACATCGCCCGCACGAGTATCCGCGAGAACTACGACTCTAAAATCGAAGAGATTCGGCAGCGCATCGGCGAGCTGGTGGCCAAGCCCGATATCAAGCTGACCCCAAGATTTGAGGAGAACTTCGCCATGTTGTTGGAGGAAAGCAAGCGAAAGAAAACGGAGCTGAACAAGGACTGGCAGCAGTACCTTGGTGGCAACACCCGATCATATTTCGAAGGCTTGGTAAGTCAGTTGCAGTGGCAAAAGTTCGAGGACGATGATCTTTTGCAGGAGGGTTTCAACGATGTGATCAGTAAGGGAGAAGTCGTCTTCAGAGTCGTCGATAAGCTCGTGAAAGGCTCGTATAGTGAGATTGTCATTGAGGACGGCGTTCTCTATCTTCAGGTAAGATCTTCACCTGCTCCCTTTCTCTTGATCTTAATTAACAGAGCATTATTAGACTACTCCAACGAAATGGGGGATAAACATTGACGATACCGCCAGTAAACTGGTCGATATGTTGTAAATGGGACAAACTCCTATTGAGCTTGCCTAGATTAATTTAGGACAGCGGAAGAGATTACCATATAGAGGCTCTGGACTTTTGCTTTTTGAAGAGCACGAAGCCATGGCAGTAGATGTCCTCGATTGATCTCTTTTTTGGAAAGTAAAAAAGTCCAAATTGTACATGACAGACCTATAGTCTTTCTTCAGCGCCTTCTGTGATTTGTTCAAGGTTGCTTTCTCTCTCTGTAGATCGATAGCATGAGCAGTTACCTGGTTAGTGTGTAAGACTCCATTTAGGCCCAGAGGTACTGCTGGCGCAGGCTGCAAAACTTTAAAGTCATAAATCTAAGACCTATTCCGTCAGATGGCCTGAAGTAAGCCCGCACTTTCTTCATGAAATATAGCATTACGATGAGTGTCTATTTACGACGTATTAGTGAAAAGAATACCTAGGTAACGCCACAGGTAAAAAGTATAGTGTACTCACCGTTATCAGTGAAGCGGAAGCTAAGTACCTACTTCTACTTGACTTTGTGGCTGAAGTAGGATGACGTGATTATATGCTTGCATTAATAGCCTCTTGCTCTAGGAAGGAGGGACCTGCTACAAGATTTTCGGTCACTGTCCTTTGGTGATATTGGTCCTTTGAGACAGTCTTTCTGTATGCCATGCTGAGCATTCAACTGAGAGAAAAAAAAAAGGGGGAAACTTTTAAAGCATAGTTCACTCCAGTGTGAATATTTACATGCAGATCCATTCATCAGTTGTTGCAATTTTGATAACAATATATGTTAGCTTATGCTCTTGGATGCTTTGAAGTAAGCAGGTCTTACTTAGCCTGGCATTAAGTCTAGAGGGCTGCTACACTGACGACATGAAATCTGGGATTGAGACGGCAAGCACTGATTATTCCATGAGAACTATGTGGTAGGTAGCTAGGCAACGAGCCGGTTTCTTCTTGTTTCTTCTTTGTTATACTCAGCTACATAGAAACGCGTTAAACCCGGGAAACACTTACATCTTGTTCTTTAACTACGGGAGCAGGTAGTGCACAAGCAGAAACTCACAATACGACATCCAACATGCGTATTGCACAATTACTCGAGATTGCGAGAATCGAATTCAAGACGCCGTTGGACCAGGACTGGAGTCTCTATTCCACGACTTACAATTCCCACGTGCCAGTTACACCAAAGATTGTGGTCCTCCCAGCAAACGATGAAGAAGTCTCATGCGCCGTTTACTGTGCCAGCGTCTGTGGTCTCAAGGTGCAGGCTCGATCGGGTGGTCACTCGTATGCATCGCATAGCAGTGGCGGTATTGACGGATCTATGGTGATCGATCTACGAAAACTCCAACAACTTGATTTCTGCGAAGATGGTATTGTCTGTGCTGGTGCTGGCGTGAGACTAGGTCACCTAGCCGAATCTATCTTTACCTCAGCCGGAGCGGCTATTGCGCATGGTACCTGCCCTTCTGTTGGGATTGGTGGTCACTTTACACATGGCGGCTTTGGCATGCTGTCCCGTGCTTGGGGCCTCGCTATGGATCACATCGTCGGCCTGCAAGTTGTCATGGCCAGCGGAGAATTGATCACGGTAACACATCGCGAACCAATTTTTATGGTACAATACCTATTACAACCTTACATTGATGTTTTGGGAGGCCACTGGGAGCTAATACATTGCAATAGGCTATGCGTGGAGCGGCAGACTCGTTCGGGATCATTGTCAACTTCTACCTTCGCACACAACAGGCCCCCAAGGCTGTTGTCAAGTGGATCATCAACATTCCCGAGGCCATGACAAGCGTTAAGAACGCTGTTGAGACTTTCGAACTGGTTCAAGATTTTGTCAATAACAGGCATTTTGTCAATCGACAACTTGGACTCGTAGTGTTCCTGAAGCATGATCGTTTCACGCTTGAAGGCACGTACCTAGGAACGGCGGATGACTTCTCCTTGATGATCTTATCGCATCTGGTAAGTTTTTTGCCGCACAAAAGAGGTATCGAGGTTAAGTTCTTCCAATTCGACTGGCTGAACCTATTGCGGGAGATGGCCGGTGGCACGCCCCTCGTGGTTGATCACAGCGTTGCGACGCCTCAGTGTTTCTTTGCCAAGTCAGCTGCAGTGGCAAATCCTGGACTATCTCGGGATGACATGGAAGAATATTTCACGTACCTCTTGGGCAACGGCGCAAAAACTTCAATTGATTATTTCATCGGCGTTCAGCTCTACGGTGGGGCTGACAGCCAGATCACCTCTGGGTTCTGTATAAGCGACTCTTTTGGAAACCGAAATGCCATGTGGATCTTCCAGCACTACGGCTCTCCCAAAGGCGGCCTCGGCTCGACCGAGTTTCCGGACGAGGGTGTTCGATTTATAGAAGGCTTGAATAAAGCACTGGGACCTGGGCATGGAGCTTCCAGTAACTATCCTGACCCGTCACTAAAGCGGGACGAGGCGCTGCGGCTATACTACGGCGCGAAACTCGAGGCGCTCATGGAGCTGAAGGGGGAACTGGATCCCGAGGATTTGTTCTCCCATCCGCAATCAATTCCGCCAAAGTTCCGATAGTGTCTCTGACGGAGGAGAGACCGAAATATCAAAATACCGAAGCCGACATGAAACAAATACGTAGATTTGGGGGAAAAGAAAAACACTTGGCCTGTATGAAACATTAGATAATAAGACATGGGGATCCGAGTTGCGAGCTTTTCGCATCTGCTCGATTCCTTATCGGAGGCAAATAATCATACAGTAATATTTAGCGCTGACCGGGCCTACCAATGCTGTAGGCATAATGGTCTGTGCGCATGGTCGCTGCGAGCAACTAAAAGAACGAGCATTTCGCATTATAAGTAAGATGTGTAGCAATAAGGAAGAAATGAAATGTTTTAGATCTAAAATTCCTGTTTACTTACTGAATCTGAGATATGTAGATTGATACCACGCAATCCATGACTACCTCTTCTCAACGCTTTCTACATCTATATTTTATTACCGTCCTCGTGGTATGTTCGATTATGAGAAGTGCTAGTGGTACCTGCAACATTATCAAATTAAGGAGATATCACGCAGCAAGAATTGGAAAAAACGTTGTAATAACTTGCCAGACTCAAGCAACGTTGCCAATCATGGTCGACCGTTCGTTCTCGCTTTATAGGGAGAGTAAAATAAGTGAGAGAAAAGTAGTTGTTTGATATATAGTATTAAGCAATTGGAGGTGTGTCTTCTGTTCAGCGGTGTGTAGCTGACCGATTTTTAAGTCTCGCGATGCGCTTCAGTGGTCAGCTTCGTACCTGAAGCAGGCCCAATAGACGCAAAGAACCCCCTACCATGGCTCTATCGCATATATTCAAGGTCTCGGATGCGCTGTGAACAGAGGATTTAGCCCAAGATGGTGCCTGTTTGGACGATGGAACTATCCTGAAGTAGGCGAAATTCTCTCCTAAAGGGCTCTGGTAGGGTTTTGATCAACGAGACGGTATCTGGTACCGACGGCTAGGTCAACGGTGCAGCAAGACGCTCAACCAAGCTCCTGTGATTCGTAGATAGCGCTCTCATCGTCTGAATTAGTATGAAGGCATTGCGAGGACACCGAGTTGTTTAGGTCGTGTGTACGTCTGGCGTATCATGGCACTACCACTCGTCATGAATATAAGTCGACGTCGTCGCGGTGACTATAAGAAATTATACTTTCCTTTTTGTTAATCATTTTGCTAGCTTTGTTGCCCCACATGGATTATCTTCAGCAAATTCCTCGTGAGAAGAATTGGTGTTCTGGTCATCCAGGATGCCTCCGTCGTCGCAAACGTCAGGCACTCAGCCCAAAACCTCAACAGCAAGTGACTCCACCCCACGACGGGGCTCACCACAACCATCACAACCACTCGACTTGGTATGTTTGTTGCATGCATAGTATGACCAATATTCTAATGGTCAATTATAGTTCTCCGGAAAGTAGCGCTATCAGTAGTTAGTATAATTGCGTTTGGAAATGATAGAAGTTTGTCCTGACCATGCGATAGCTTCTGTCTGTCGTCTCTAATTGTAGCGACACCGAAGAGCAGCTTCACGAGCAAATTTCGTTGCTTCACGATGAATCATGGTGTGTAGTATTTGGTGGTGGTATTTAGAAGTGATAGAGGCTTCAAATTGAGAAATTGTGTTGTCTTGAAACATGGCAGTAGATATCATATGCTCGTGATGCTCAATACCTACCATGTGAGATGTGAGCCGCAACTTTTCCCGATCAGTGGGAGATCAGTGGGCACCAAGCTCAGGCGAAGCGTACCTACCTACCTACTATGTGCGGGAGTCTCTTTGCCTACGGGTTCGGCTAGGTGACTTAAAAGTGGAGATTTAAGGCCGCTCGCACAGCTAGATATACCCAATTAAACAATATAATCCGCTCGGATAATAATATTATTGGGTGTATAAATCCTTGTATGCGGCCCCATATCTCCACTTTTAAGTCACCTAGCCGAACCCGCAGGCAAAGAGATAGATCCGACGTAACACTCATCTCGGCTCTAGTACCACAAAAGCGGGGCCAAGCTAACAGCGGAGCTCGTAAAATTGAACATTTATCTTTTATATGATCATATAATTGGTTAAGATCCGATTAGTAAGGATATCCACTGTTAGCATGTCTCCACTTTTGTGGTACTGGAGCCATGGAAGCTAAAGATTGAGTGAAAGTCTGCCTTACCTCATGTATGTAGGTAGGTACATGTAGGTGCATTCTACATGATTGGGCCAAATTTCAATGTTGGTCTCGACCTAATTTTGCTTATAGCGGGAGGTATGTATGAAGTGTACCACGCTTTTTCAGCGAATAGCTCTGCCGCACTGCGAAATTAAAATTTCGTTTTTCTTTTATATCGTGTAGATTATAGCTAAGTCATATCGAAGATAGAGATCTGGAAAGTTGAATGCGTGGCGCGAAAAAGATAAAAAAACTTGTGCTTATAACCCATTCGAATATATGCATAAACCGATGGTATCTCCTCGTAATCTACCAGGTACCTAGGTAGCATGTCATCATCCATGATCCTTCATACTCGAGGTAGGCACCACAACACCCCATGTTTCCTTTCTGCCCAAAAGCAATCGTAATGATATGGCCTCAGAAACTCGACTACCCACGCCTCTGCGTTCCCTCGAACGTCCCTACAGCTATGTGTCCCAGGCGCTAGTCGCCGCTTCATATCCTCTACGGGGCATATACTACTTCCTACGTCATCCGGCCTTCTATCCTTTATTCCTAGGTCGACTACTCCCGCTTTCTATCATCTCGACCCTCGTGTACTTGATCCTTTTTTTATTTACTTTCTTGCCTCAATTTGCATTCCTAGCCCTCTTTCATGGCCGCGCCGCATGGCTCAATGCGGTAGTCCTTGTGTTAGGGGAGGGCTTGGTCATTATCCAGGGTCTCTTCGAAGGCTTCTTTGTTGACGAGTGTAGAGTGGATGTGTTTGATGTGAGATACCCTTCAATCATACCGTTCGTCCCGCTATAAAGACAAATACGCTGCGCTATGGCGATCCGAAAGTTACTACGGGCGCACTCTTATTAACTTTGTGCAGGCGACTCTAATCAACGAAGATCTCGAGCACCTCGTCGCGCCGCACCGACTCCTGTTTCTGGATGCGCCAAACTCAGTCAAGAAGCTTGGCAAACCGACAAGCGCAGCGGTTTATCAGCCGTGGAGCTTGATTCAGATCGTCGAACTCATTGTCTGCCTGCCGCTCAACCTCATTCCGTACTTTGGCACACCGGCCTTCATTATCATCACGGGTGCGCGGCTGGGAACATTTGCGCACTGTAGATGGTTCGAGTTGCGCGGGCTAAACAAGAGGGAACGCAAGCTGGCAATTCGAAGCAGGAGTTGGGAATATACATGGTTCGGCTCCGTAGCGATGATATTAGAGCTTATACCCGTTCTGTCACTCTTCTTCCTCTTGACGTCTACGGCAGGCTCGGCACTCTGGGCCGCGAAGCTGGAACAGCAAGTGCGAATATCACCAGAGCCACAGGGAGATATACCAGAGCAAGACCCCGACGAGCCGCCGCCGCCGTATGTGGACAATCCCGTATAGATACTGCTATAGGCTTGATAGTCTTGATGGAGGCTCGAAAGGAGAACAAGATGAATTCTATTCCATTGCCTGATCATTACATAGCGTAGGTGCTGGTCTATATAGGCTGCTATGTTTCCTATTGCACTATATCTCTTCAGTTGTGAAGGCCAGAAATCGGATGTAAGCGCTTCATTTCTCGTCGTATTCAGCCTATTCTCAAGATGTTTTCTGTCAAGTCATTGCTAAGTAAAGGTCAACAAGCTCTGCACATTTATCTAAAGCAATGGAAGGGCATTTGTCGGAGCACCCACGTCATCAACAATGTCACCTGCAACATCTATATCTGCCTCGTTAGCTGGAGTTTGAAGTGCTCTACTGTTTTATCCCAATCTTAACTCCGTCGTCAGTCTACGTGATAAATCATTACACAAGCTATTAACCTATCATTACTAAGAAATCACATCGACAGATGAAAGATCGTAGTCTTACATCGCATTCAACAATGCCGCTCTTCCCAGAGCAAGATGTTACGTGGCGGAGTGCCCACATCGGGCATCATGAGATCTCAATAGATATCTCCTTAAACTTGAGTCTCTAATCATTGTCCATCCATTGGGAAGCGGGACAGAAAGAATAAGATCTTAAAGCTCGCATCTTCCACGACGAGACTGACCACAGCTGCTACCTACCTAACCTACGTATATCCAAGGCAGCATCTCAATTCGACTTTACAAGCAGGTACTATCTCCAATTGTCGTACCTGCAGCTTGTTTTCCATCTTCAGACACGGAAGCAGCGTGGGGATTAAGACGTCCACACCTAGTACGCACGCATTCGAAGTGTTGTGCTTTCCCGTTCCTTTAAGGTATGCTGGACCCTGCGGTTACCTATCTACCTGCTACGAAAGTAGAATGGGCAGAATGGTGCAGGTATGGACCTGCTTAGATTCTGGTGGCTCATTAAGCAAGATTGTAGGTAAGCTATCAATGTGCCTTCCCTCTCTTTCAACATATGACGCGCTCACCTACTTCACGGGAAGTTACGACATGTAGGGCACGCACAAATCATGCCCCGAGCCAAAGAATTGTTTCCTCCCGTTTTCCCACTCATTTCCAAGTTTCTCACCCTTCCTCTTCGACTTGTCAGACACCCACACTTGTCCTCCTTCACCTCCTCTCTCATATCCTCTTCTTTTCCTCCTCCTCACCTTAGGCTAGGCAGTCATTCGTTACAACTTGCCATACCAGTATCTATCACACGTCTATCAGCAGTCAGTCAAGTATTCAGACCTTCATCCACCATCTGCTCAGAGCATTTAATCACACTTGCCTAAGCAAGAATGCGTCTTGACGCTCTCCTAGGCCTCCTCGGGGCTACAGGCCTCGCAAGTGTGTCCTCAGCTCAGCAATATGGCAACTCGTATGTGTAGTCTCTCTCCTCCCGTCTAATATAACCATCTTACCCTTCCTCAGATCAAGCTGCATTTCTAAATTGAGCTTAAGCTGACTTATGTTAATTTTATAGCCCCGGCACCTCTGGAGGTGGAGGTAATCCTGACAACGGATCAGGCTCTGGTACTGGGTCAGGTCCTGGTACTGGATTAGGTGGCGGAATCGGCCACGGAACTTGTCCTGTTCCACCGCCGACTACTGTCTTCATCACCGTCACTCCTGCTGCCCTCCCTAGTTATACTGTTGTATCTACCCTTGTATCTACCGTTACTGTAGCTGCATCTCCTGGTTCTGGTGGTCTCGGCCAAGGTGGCCCTAGCCAAGGCGGCTCAGGCACTGGCCCCTTTGACACATCATATCTCCCATCTGGCCCTGGTCCGTTCTCATGGTCTCCCGCCGGCGTGTCAGCATCCAACCCTGCTTACTGGTCTACTGACTTCCTCACTCTGACTCTGCCCCCTGCCCCGGGCCAGTTAACTTCAAGTGTCATCACCTATACTATCGTGTCTCCAGGACAGAGTTACAACCCTTCCAATACCAACTCCGGCAGCCACCCCCAGACCATCACTGTCACTCAACCTGGAGCTCCTGGTTCGGGAGGTACTGGCTCTGGTGAAACACCAGGCGGAATTGGCTCGCCATTTTCAGTTATTACTGCATCGATACCAAACGGTCCCGGTAATGGAGGCTCTGGCGGTACTTCTGGCATTCCCAATCTCGGTACGAGCCCTACTCCTAGGCCTCCTTTCACTTTCACGGAGACCATCCCAGCTAGTGCTTCAGGACCAGGCAACGGCAATCCTGGAAATGGCGGTTCAGGGATCGGTGAGCCTACGGGTACGCCATACGGCACCGGCAATTATCCTACATCTCCATATACCATCACTGTTACAGTTCCTAATGGCGAAGCCAACCCCTCTTCTGCGGGTGGGCTGTCACCCGAAGGCCCCAGTGGTCCTGGTGGTCAAGGCGGCGCATCTATTATTCCTACACCTGTTACGCCTGGCCCCTTCTCTGGTCCTTTCAGTTTTCCTCCATCACAATCTCAGACAGAGGTCCCTTTCAGCCCATTTGGTGGCATTACCCCCTCAAGTCAATACACAGGAACCGTTTCTATCGGAGGCAGTGGACCCGAAGGTAGCCAACCTCTACCAACGATTACTATTACTATACCTGGAGAATCATCAATTGGCCCTGGGGGTGGCACCGGTGGAAACGGACCCGTTCCAACCCTCACTGTTACGGCCCCTAACGGGTCACCAATCGGTCCCAATGGAGGCGCTGGTGAAACTCAACCTCAGATCCTCACTGTTACTGTACCCAACGGCGGGCAAGGTGGGAGCGGGCCTCAAACACTTACCGTTACCGTACCTAATGGATCCCCTAATGGACCTAATGGTAGTCCAGGTGGAAGTGGACCTCAAACACTCACCACACCGAACGGATCGCCAAACGGCCCCAACGGAGGCGCTGGCGGAACACAACCTCTTCAGACACTCACTGTTACTGTACCTAACGGCGGGCAAGGCGGAAGCGGGCCTCAGACACTCACCGTTACCGTGCCTAACGGATCTCCTTCTAGCCCCAATGGCGGTCTGGGTGGAAATGGCCCCCAGACATTCACCATTACTATACCTAATGGTAGTGAAGGCGGGAGTGGTCCTCAAACACTTACTGTTACCGTACCTAATGGATCCCCTAATGGACCTAATGGTATTCCAGGTGGAAGTGGATCTCAGACACTCACCACACCGAACGGATCGCCAAACGGTCCCAACGGCGGCTCGGGTGGAACACAGCCTCTTCAGACACTCACCATCACAGTACCCAGTGGATCACAAACTGGCCCTAATGGTGGTGAAGTTGAGAGTCAGCCACTACCAACGCTTACTGTCACAATCCCTGGCCAATCTCCTACCGGTTACGGCACTGGATATCCCCAACCAAGTGGCAATGGTGAACCTAGCGGTGCCGAAGGGCCTGGTGGTACTGGATTTCTTCCCACTATCACAATTACTATACCTGGATCTCCTACTAGCAATGGTGGTGAACCCGGTCAGAGTCAACCTCTCCAGACCATCACTCTAACTGTTCCTGCACAATCTGCAACGAACGGGGAAGAGAGTGCCGGGGGCAGTCAGCCCCTCCAGACATTAACTGTTACCATCCCTTCTGGATCTCACAGCGGTGTCGCTGGCGGACCTGGATCAGGAGAAAGTCAACCGCTTCAAACCTTCACTGTCACAGTGCCTGCATCTCCAAACACACCGGAAGGCGAGCCGCAAACTATTACAGTAACAGCTGGAGGAGGATCACCAAGCAACTCTGCGGGTCTTGGTACCCAAAATACTTCACCTTGCGACGAGAATGAGCCAGGGTCGCCAACCGGCGGACCTTGGTCTCCTTCGCAGTCTGCGGGCTCTCCGGGTGGTCAGGGAAGTCAACCTGGTTTCCCTTCAAATGGTCCCTCTACACCTCAGTCTGCTGGTATACAGGGTGGCCAACCAGGCTCTCCTTCGACTGGTCCTTGGTACCCTTCGCAGTCTCCTAGTGATCAATCAGGTTCTCCCTCGGCCGGACCTTGGCCGGGATCTTCTCCAAATTCAGGCACCTCTCCTTGTGATGAAGGCGAGTCTGGACCGCAGGCTACTGGTCCATCTTCTCCCTTTCAAACCTCTGGTAGCCCAAATGGTGGAGGCCCGTCAAGCTCTCCATCTAATGGCCCTTGGTCCCCGTTCTCGGCTGGTAGCCAAGGCGGGCAACCCGGTTTCCCTTCGAGTGGCCCTTGGTCTCCTTCTCAGCCTACCGGCAGTCAGTTAGGATCTCCTTCATCTGGCCCTTGGCCTGAATCTGCTAACCCAGGCGGTCCCCTCGCGAGCACTTCGCCCTGTACAACTAGCGGTGCTGGCGCTTCGGGCGTGCCATCAGTATCTAACACAGGAGGCTCCCCCTTTCCAGTGATCACTCTTACTCTGTCTGAATTACCAATTGGACCAAGCAACGGCGGCAATAGCGGTTCTTTATTGCCTTCGGCCACTCAAGGCAATCCCGCAATTTCGAACGGCGAATCTAGTCCTACCTCAGCTGGGGAAGGTACTCCTTCTGGCGGCCCTTTTGGCGTACCTTCTGAGCCTTCAGGTAACTCTATCTTATCTGGCCCAAGTACCCCAACTGAGTCCATTCCAAGCGGTGGCTACGGAGCGCCTCTAGTGAGCGAAATAACCCTTTTTCCTCCACGGGAATCAAGTAATAGCGCCGCAAACTCCAATCCTGCCTCAAGTACAACCTCGGCACCGTTATCCTCTGGGGCTCCAGGTGCTCAAGAATCCGGTGCTCAATCCCCAGTTTCTACTGGTCCTTCACGAGGCCCCTTTTCATCCTTACCAAGCAGTGGATGGAACTTTTCCACATCAGCCTCTCAGGAAGGGCCAGTCAGTGAATCTACGAGCTCTCCTATTGGCGGTGCTAATCCTAGCGAAACCACCTCTTGTACTGATTCAACTGCCGAGCCGGGTGCATCAACATCGACACCTTCGTCGCCAAGCTTTCCACCCCCGGTATCGCCTGCTATTACATCACCTGGCGAGGCGCCTACGAACACATCACCCTCGGACTCTTCGGGCGGCACCCCTGCCGGCTGCTTGTCTATGACCACAATGGTGATCTCTACAATGACTTTCTCCTGGTGTGACCAAGTTGCATCTTCAACACCGGGTGAAGCTGGTGCGACTGGGCAAGCCAGTATTCAAAATGGTCAAAGTACCGCAACCAGCCCTCTATCACCAACATCTGCGCCTGGCGGGTACGAGTTTGGTTCTGCATCGGTCGGTCAGCGATCGCCTGCCACAGTTGACATCCTACACAACTCAATCACCAATATTCCGTCGACTTTGGCCACAGTCGTCCTTTCTTCTCGCTCAAGTGAGAACATTCACGCACCTTTCGAAGCCTCTTCCTGTGGTGGATCTGTTAATCAGGGCAACTTCACTCAAAATGTGAGCATATTTCATGCGTGCTAAAGTTAGGCTTCGTTGCTGACAAATCACAGTTTGATGATCTCCCATCTCAGATTTCGAGGCCCAAAAACATTCCTAAACCTATGTCGATATTTACTCCCTATCACCGCTTCTACTATTCGGATGGTTTTACTGTTCTTCCACCATTTTCAACTCGTTTCAAGCCTTCTTCCGGTAATTTGATGCTTCAATTTACACCCTCGTCTATTTCCAATGCCACTCAAGAGGGGGTACCCGATGATACGGCTGATATAAGTGTTGGGCCTCAAAAATTTGCCACCTGCTTTTCATTTAATTTCACTGGGGCCAATTTTGGTTGCGACTCCGAAGTGGCACCCTGCTCGTTTACCTTCACCGGGTTCAAATATGATCGGTTCAAGCGAACAACCGCTGTTGTTGCTTCGCAGATAGTCAGTATTCCTCCTTGCCATAAGGCAAACAACTGTGAATTAACCCCAGTCACCGTCTCTGGCCTTAATGACGTGACTTCCATTGCTGTCAAGGCAGAGGTGAAGGGAAGACCAGCAATTTGGTGGGCGGATGATTTCACCTTTGGCTGGTTCGATGACAGTTGCGAATCTGGAATGTGTCGGTTTGAAGTTCCGAGCAGTATCACAAAGCCTAGTTGGACTATCAGCGGTCGACAAGCAGCGTGGAAGCTGATGAGATTGATCGGGGTTCGTGGTTGGTAATATAACAGATGCGTGGCGTCTGCTATACGGGACGTGATCCATCTCACTTGCTTCACATAGAAATTTGCTTGACATATAACGTCAGTGGCTACATGGACAAGGTTATCGCCTTGCCTTCGGCGTAATATTACGGTGATGGAAACTACAGATAGATACAATCACACATCTGACAATTTTGGTCGATCCAGAATGTAGCTATTTATGACTAGATCGAGTCAAGATTAGTAAGGCTCCAGCCTTTCCCATAACTTAATCAAGAATTCTCCAGGTATAGTCGCGTGCATGCGAGTCAAAGGGGGAGTCTCACGGCCCATAGAGATTCTTCGTTTCATTCAGTCTTACCCTTCGCTAGAAAAGAAGACACATCACCTACCTACTTACACAAGACTAAGTAAAGTGCCCAAGCTAGATTGAAAGTCTTAATGTAAGTAAAACCTTTAGACAACGTAAGTACCTAGACACCTCTTTACATGATAAGAGGCAAGCACCAACTAAGCGTATAGTGGCAAACAGAGATCTTGACATGCGACTGAATATGGACTCCCGGTGTAGAATGGATGGAGAAACAGAGCAACTTAGAGCGTCACTCCATGCGTGGCTAGAGGGCACTAGCACCGGCTACCTGTGGACAACAGAAAAGGTCCTAGGTTCAGGGGGTTCAGCCTTTCCCTCACATTTGAAACCCTCTGTTTTTAATCTTAACTATTACGATCTATTTTGAGCGACTACAACAAAGAGCACATGTTTATTTATCTAGAGACTGGCTTACGAAGGTGCCCCTAGAGCCCTTGGGGCTGTGACTCCTTGGATTTGGCGCGCAACAATAGAGTTTACACATACATCTATACTTAAGCTGACAGTCATGAGGGCCTCTGTCATCTTATTGGTGAGTAGGAACCTCCGGCAACTTCCCTCGAAGCCGTTATTTTAAACCGTACGTCAAGATTTCCGAGATCTTAATTTGTAGAGAACCTTCAACTACTTATAACGAATTAATATAAACGAATTATCACACAGGACTCTCCAACTCTGTCTATAAATAAGTGACCTCCCGTCCAGATGTTCCAAAGAATACTTCCGTTCAATCAATACCATATTATCACAAGTATAGCTTTCTTCCTCTACCTGCTAGTTACAGTCACTTCGGCAGTTTTTGTCTTCTTCCGAATCCAGTCTCCTCTATTCTCATCGTTATTATCACCAATAATAGCACTCCCCTCAGCCACAGTCAGACAGCTATCAACCTTCTGTTCTTTCTGTTCCTAACCTAGCCGAGTTTGCATGTACTCTGTAACATCCTAACAAGCTAATATTCGGGACTAACACCGTTCAGTCTTATATTATTTCTGTTCCAACGTTGATCTGCGCATATACGACGCTTCGTTAGGCCACTTCAACCGTCACACTCAAGTAAGTATGCATCCTTACGCGTATCATTGAAGCAATCTCTTATCTAAGCGAATCGTTTGACAGCAACGTTATTCCCACGGTGCGCGCCCTTACAACTATGCTCATAGAAATGATTCGTAAGATATACCGCCAACTGGTCCCAGATACGGTTTCTACTGGCACGATACTTTCTCTCCCTAAGAAACATTACCTTCACAAACTTATTCTGCATTAGTCTGCGCCATATCGGATGAATTGCAACGGTGCTTCATCAACCCAGACGATTGTCTGTTTATTCCGAACTATTTACGATAAAGCTTTCCAGGCACCTGCAATCCCTAGCTCCGAATGGACAGAGTTGTCGTGATCGCCGAGGCCTTACTACTACCCAGTCCCGTCGTAAGTTATACTCATATAGTCTACCTCGCTTAGCTTTTAACTGTTATATAGGCCGAAACGGCTCCTCCTTCGCCCCGAGCGCCTTCGGCTGGCGCGGGAAGGGGCCGGCACCGGCTAGGACGGCGCTACAACTGGCCAAGAGCTGGTCAGGGCAGCATCAGTTCTATTATGAACTTATTGAATCTGGAACCAGTTAGCAACTAGGCCGATCATGTAGAACAAGAACAGCGTCGCCGACAGATTTGAGTTGAGCAGTGTTTTCGGTATATCAGTACTAGCATGAGGTCGTGAACTGTTGAGCCGCACCGGCACTAGCCGAGGAGACATAGGCACTGACCAGGAAACTACCAGAACCGACGAGAGAAAATCCTAAACATGCGAAGGGGAATCTGGAACTAACGAGAGGGAAACCTAGTGCCAACAAGGGGAAAACTGGTTAGGTCATTACAAAGAATCACTAAGAAACTGGGGCGAACATGTAAAAGATTCAGAATGATATTAATCTTAATATCAATCAAGTATTATACATCTGAGCATTCTCCCTGATTGATACGGCCGATACCTAACAGGACCATAGCAGTTGGTGTCAGGACTCCGTACCTAGGGTAGGTAATGACACTTGTTGTTGTGCAAAGGACTTCGTAGGCGCTATCTAGCTAAATACAGGAGACGTCTTTGTTCTGTGCTTCGTGACAATTAGCGAGAAGTTGGCTGATGCTTATCTCACGAATTGTTTCGTAGGATACACATCAGAATGCATTCTATGGGAGCTGTAGGGAATTCGGCGGTCACAAAACTACTCTGAAGGAACCCATTGCATTTCGCGATATGAAGGTTATGTAGCTCCGGGTCACTATCATAGCGGACAGTGCTTGACGCTATCATGCACAGTGAATTTCATCTTCATCGCCAACGTTCCCGTTCCATGATCTTAAGCCCGTCTAAGTGCCCAGGCTGGTGCTTGGCCAGATCCTCCGGCCTCATCATCGGCATGGTAGAATGCATACCCGGTCACCGCAACAACTTGCCATTTTAGAGGCAAGATAAATCCCACCAATGACGATGTATTGTAGCCGTCAGCAACCGATGTTCTTATTACTTTCCCTCGTCCACACTGGTCAATACAGAAATAGTAAGTTCGGCGGCCGTACCCGACCGCCCCCACACCGCTAAATCTACCTAATTTGGCAGTAGCAACTTTCCTTGTAAGCCGTATTCATAATGGCAATAATAACTCATAATACGTTCGAAATAATCAGGAGTAAGAGATCCGCACTAAAAAGCCCCGTGAATAAAAGTATGGCCTTTAAGCAAATCTGTAAGACTGCTTGCTACGCTACATGCACGAGTGAGTATTTCGGTCAACTAACCATTTCCGTATTTGTACACTTACCCAATTAGCTGCGGAGCCGAACCAGATAAGCTTCGACATTTTCCTATTTCGGTAATTATCAGACTATATTGTATGCGGGTCGATTTCGGTTGCATCACATTCTCGTCATCTGGCATTAAACTAGCCGTTTTAAGCAGCCATTCAAGCAGATTGATTGGCTTAAAGAAAAAGGAACAGCTTAAGGAAGTACTTCTGTTAAAAGAATACTTTTAAAAACAGCTTTATATTAAAAAGCAAATTTATAAAAATTATAAAATAAGACATTAAAGCATATAATAATATATTTTAAGTTATAAACTGTTTTGTTCCATTTAATATTTATAATATAAATAATCAGATTATATAGAGCTATTGTAATTTAATCTATGTATACCTCTTTGTTTGTACAAAAACTGGGTCTGCAGGGGTTAACGGTTAGGAGCTTTGTAACGAATTATCTAGTATGATTGAGCAGAATAGTGGAGAAATTTACTAGAAACGGCTAGTTTAATGCCAGTTGACGAGAATGTGATGCAGCCGAAATCGACCCGTATTGTATGCAGGTCATTACGAACCTAACCTAACTAGTACTTAATTGTACGTATCAATTTGGACATAGGCCTTATATAAAAATGCGTTGCACAGGCATCGATCCTATTATAGATATATTTGTGTAGTATTCCATCTTTACATCGCTTTCGAGAACCACCATCAGATGTTCTACGGGAACTAATTTACTTACCGTAGAATTATAGGCATAGTATCATGGGCAGCTCAAGTAATGCTTACAAATCTAAAGCCGTGATGCCATGCCTTATACAGAAGCTCATATGCTGAGCTCAGCATACATGGCGAGACCCTCATGGGCTCAATCGTTGGTCCTGAACTGCAGGGCCGGATATTGGCAGCGGTACAGGGAAAGAAGTAACTAAGTAAACATGATATAAATTTACTCTTTTCCTCAAGGTATCAATTGCAATTCCTTGTGAAGTATGGTTGTCTTCATGCAAAGCTTCGGAGCAGATATAAGGATCCTCTAGCACACATCATTGATCTCACAATGTTGTCAAGTATTTTGCTCAATGCTGCCCTATTCAGTGGCCTGACCGCCGCAACCACCGTCACATTTGTGTCGTCGACGACCGCAAGTTCGTGCAGCTATAAATTTGGGTCAGGTGGCGTGCCACCAAGTATGTATTTCCTTAGACAGTCGTCTTATTCCCAGCTATAGTAAGAAAGTCTTCAGCAACAATTCACATATTTACGTATCACAGCACCCGTCCCAACTAGCGAAACAACCGTTTATGTTACTAAGACCATCACGAACGCGACTGTAACTGTTCCCCCAACTGTTATAATAAATGCCCCTGATGTTACGGTGACGCTACATACCGCAGTCGCTTACACCTTTACCGTCCCAACTGTAACTGTTCCGACATCTACAAGTTACGCCCAAATTTGGAAGACAGTGGCCACTGGCACCTTCGCTGATACCGTCTGCGCTAATGGCGCCAAACCTACTACCGTCACGGAATGTAGGTTTTCCCCCTCTCTTTTTCAGTTGGGTATTAGGGGTAGTAAATTTACTATTAAGAGATAATTACACTCGGTGCTCTTGTTGCCACTTCAGAGCTACTACAGCATACCTTCTGTAAGGTAACCGTTAACTTTTGAGTTACGCAGATACGGGTACATATACACCAATATCAGGACAGGTTACCACGGTGCCAGCCACATACCCAGTGTCTGCGCTCTGTGCCACAGGGACGACTTATTTCAACATTCTGTTGCCTACCATTACAACGGGATCCGCTGTTACAACGACAACAACACCTACAATACATGTAACGTCTTATACGACAACAAGCACCAGCACGATCATTTATGGCACTGTCACATCTTACTTAACCACAGTGTCGTCAACGATCACAACATATACACCTCACGCTGTAACGACAACCAGCACAGTGGCATGTCCAGAGGAGACAGTCACAAAAACATTGGACGCTAGGTGTGCTCCGACAAATTTGATTGGCGCTATCAACGGTGAGGGTATCCGGTCGGGTCGATATGCGGATCGCGTGTCCGTGATCTATACGCGCGAAGAGCCTTGGGCTAGCGATTATACAGCCTGTTGCCAGGCCTGTATCGACAACGAAGGTTGCGGGGCAGCCGATAGCGGTTTTGGAGCGTGTGGTCTTTATTACAGTGCTACGCCGCAGGGCCAGCCTATTTGTGATGCCTTTATCCTATCATTCACCTCATCTCCTAACGCTTTTCCTGGCCAGAGTCTCGTCTATTCGACGGGCTGTGACAAGATAGAATACGACGGCAGTCTGCCGTAAGACAGATTACTATCGAGGAGAAGTAAAGTGGGATCTACATAGATCTGATCACGGAGGACTGGATCACTCCAGACGAGCCTATTCGCAAGGTTACCCCTTACGAGATACAGATGATGCTGAGTCATGTGATCACACACTGTAGATCTACTTTATATACTCGCTTCATATGAACCAAATAAGAGATTGACTATCCTGAGAATATGCGCTACCTAATTGCAAATAGCTGAAGTTGTGTGAACATCTCTTCTGTCTCGTTTAGAATACTATTTTCCTTAGAAATCTGTGGCTTGGCTCTTTCAATCCCATGGTACTGAAATATTGGGGTCGCTGAAACAATTGATTCCTCTACGGATAGTATTATCCAAGTATTGGTTTATCGTTTTGTTATTTACCTCTGGCCATTGAAGCGCTATGTATTGGATTATGTGAGATGTCACTTCACTTTGCACCCCCAACCTCAGTATGACAAATTTATTTTAGGATGAAAGCTCAGAATCGACATTATTAGCCCAATGGCAATACAAGCACAGATGACAACACACGGCTTCCAAATCAAGAGGTGAGCAGAATACAAGCCAGGTGGATACGAGTAAGCCCGAAATGTCACCCATGATGCTTGTTGACGACACATAACATGAAAGAGGTGTGAAAATGCTAATTTTTAGTCAAACTTTTTCGTGCAACTAGAATCTAAGGTGTGAGTAGCCCTAATTTAACCTAAAAACTAAGATTACGAAATAAAAATCTCGATTGGAAAAAGCCCCAAGTTTTAATCTCAAAAGCTCTCTTATTGGAATTTAGACACGTGAAGGCGCCATGTTTTGCCCTTCCCTTGGTGGCGAGCCTCGCAAGCCTCGTGATCGTGGCGGTGGAGAAATAGTCAACCCCTGATGCAAGCAGTAATGAATGCTATACATTGCAGATGTGCAGTTTTCTCCTCGCTCGGGCGTCAAGGGTGAGCTCAATTGTACGTAACTCTACGGAATATCAGGATGGAGAAAGTAAATAAGTGGTGAGGCCTGACATAGTGGGTTCAAGCTTAGTGAACAGAGGAAAGGGATAAGCCAAGTGACGTCTGGAATCACTGCTTGTGGCCAACACCGCCGACTAGAGGCTTATCGAACACAGCTGAACGGCGAGTTTCGCTACTTGCTTGTGAAAGATTTATCACGATATGGTGAGTTAACATAAACGGAGTGCCATGAATTTAAATACGTAGTTGGGATTCGATTTACTTGATAGACCCGATTGTATCATTGCTCGTCCAAACCCCCGAAAGCTACACCACCCTCTGGTAATTCATACATTGTTGTACAGCGCGCGTATCCGTAGTCGCTCAGAACGTAAAAGTATCCGGGTCTATGGACGCCCTGAACCCTTGTGGCACGGGGCACCCTCCACCAGGCACTGAAATAAGTTAGGAGATTGTGTAGGTTTCTAAGATCAAGGGAATCAAGTACCTCCTGTCATTGAAAGATGTTACTGTTCCATCTGGACGCTGGTATTGGCCATTTCTATTAACGAATATACCAACGAGACTGCCGCGGCTGTTTTCTCTAGTGTAAATCTTGAACAATCAGAGTTAGTTATGGGGGGCTCCAGACGATTCGGGACACTCTCTTGTCCTAAAACGGAAACCACAGGCCTTCGAAGTTGCAAAGACAAGAAGAAAACAGTTCTGGGAATTACTTACAACGGTACTGTTGATTGGGTTTGACATTTTTAAGAAAGTTGTGTTTAGCTGCATGAAAAGAATAGGAGTATATGGGCATTTCTAAGTTAAATAGGTTTATATACCCCGGATCACTTGCAACTTGAATCCATCCATTTAGTCTTAGGAAGGTAATCATACAGCCACAGTGGCATATTTGGAAGGTAGGTTATATCCCTTTCATACATCAGATGACGGAGTAAGCGTTTCACTATTCCTACTTGATGTAGCTAAAAACGCCCGAGACATGCTCGAAATTTCAGCCACAGGGAGTAAGAGTTATACCCCAGAGATCCTTACATATAATGTAATATGACGTTATGTATAGATGTTATGTGCCAGCTTCTTGTCCTAACTTTTCGTAGCCCGGAACTGATAATACTGGCAAGTCCTTCAATGTTCTGGCAGAGCCCATTGAAACCCCTTGCTCACATTACAAAAATATATGCGTAAATACT
This sequence comes from Xylaria flabelliformis, assembly GCA_007182795.1. Lineage (NCBI taxonomy): Eukaryota > Fungi > Ascomycota > Sordariomycetes > Xylariales > Xylariaceae > Xylaria > Xylaria flabelliformis. The sequence continues at coordinate 167,249 of VFLP01000054.1, forward strand.
GAAAACCTTAAAACGGATCTCGGTTGTCAATAAGCCATATCTTTCTATCTTTTGCCTGATGCTTCGGCTGGTTGACAAAAAAGTAGAGTGGCGTTGCTTGAGCAGCCAGATATATCCAATAAAACGATAGAATAATGCTCAGATAATAATAGTATTGTTGGATGTATACACTCTTTATGCGGCATGCTATTCTACTTTTTTTAGTCACTTAAAACGTTAGGCAAAGAGATAGGCCAAATGCTTCTTCAATTAAAATTAACTCTGTGAATGCAACTCTGTGCTACCCTTCTCTGCGTATATAAAAGTACAATATGCCTTTGAGTTTTTTCCACCTAAAAGTAGAAACTGTCCCTTCATCTGAATATAGTCTAAAGATCGCTTATTTCCACCGCCAACTTTAACACTAACGCCCCTAAAATCTAAGAAAACACAGTTCATACCCTCGTTATTTCATTTAACAAAAGTAAATTATTCGACCGTACCTAGCAGGCCCATCTTTTCAACAACTGCTTCCGATAGCTTTCTGAATGTGAGTGTAGAGGCCAGGAGCTTTTGGAAAGGATAGTCGAGGCCGAACTCCTTGAATAGCCAAGTGCGAAACTCAGCGCCAATCATACTGTCAAGACCGTAACTGGCAACTGACGCTGCCCCGTCAAGCTCAAAGTTGTCGAAGGCTATCATTAATATACTCGACAGGCGCCTTGCGATGTGTTCTGAAATAGCCCTAACCACGGCATCGGGGCTCTCCGAGATGGCCGCTTTGAGGGTTCGGGTGAATGTGTTTTCGTTGTCGTTGTTGCCGTTACTACCCCCACCACTTAGTAGTCTCTCCATAGCAGCTCGTGTGTGACAGAAACGCGAATCCCCATGCCAGAATGCGCCGACACTCTCATCAACAGCAGACGCCGCCAACTCACGGGACTCCATTCCCATAATGACCTGTGACGCATCTGCGATCCTGCTTCGAATGTCCTTCGGCTCAAGGCTGGATCGGGACGCAAGCATGGCTGTCTCGAAGCCACGCAACATTTCGTGTTCGTCGATGCCATATAAGCCCTTGCGGACCAGTGACGCTTCAATGGAGTCATTGTCAGCTACGACGCCGACGTCCAATACCATCGGAAGCACGAGCGACGAGGCGGCGCGTCCAATGGCGCGTCGTTGCCGTGCAAGTGCGTCTAGGGCGCTATTAGCTGCGCTATAGTTCGCCTGTCCGGTATTTCCTAGCAAGGCAGATATGGAGCTTGTCATCACGAAGAAGTCAGGGTCAATGCCTGCGCTCTCCAACGCCTTGTGCAGGCTTATTGCGCCTTGTGCCTTGGGTTTGACACAATCCACCCACAATTGATGTGTCATTTGTTCAAACATGCCATCCTATACAGTTCTCGCAATCAGCCCATGCTCAGTGATAGTTATTGCGGGAGATTTAGGGGAGGCGAGCTTTACTTACTTTTAGAACCATGGCTGCATGAACCACACCACGTACCGGCCTCAGTGCCTGCAGCGAAGTGACTATCTTAGCAACAGCCTCTTCGTCAGCAGCATCGGCGCGCAACACCTGAGTCGAGGCACCCGATAATTCTATATCCGCAATTAAGCGAGCTGCTTCTGGCTTGTCTGCGCCTGATCGTGATATGAATGCGAAATGTCTAGCACCACATTCCATCATCCATTTCGTCAGGCTGCGACCAAGACCACCAAGACAGCCCACGAGAAGATAAGTGGCATCAGGAAGTAGTCGCAGTTTCTTGGACTCGGAGACAGCCTGGTTGTTTTATTGCTACGTCAGTGATATCGATTAAAAGAAGGGGCATGTGATAAGGGAGTGCAGTCTGTAAAGAAAACTTACCCATATTTGACTAGCTTGTGGGCGATATCGCACCACTAGCTCCGAGCTACTTTGGTCTGCGTTGTGGTTCTTCACAAGGTCCTTCGCGTCCTCAATGTCGACCTGATGCACAGCGCCTCTTGGGCTGCCAACCTCAAGTAGGGAAGGATGCGCTTCGAGGAGGTCCAATGTCTTGGTTAGCAGGCTGGATGATGCATTGACGGATTCCCGTAAATACTTCATTGAAGACGGAACAAAGCTCGCGCCGCGAGCGAACGGCAGAGGGTCCAACGCCATGTCGAGAGGCATTTCATCAAGGAGTAAAAAGCGGCCTGATGCTGGAATGTGCCTCCACACCTCCTGTGCCAAGTCCGTATTGAGACTATGAGCAAGAACGGTAACAATGCGAGACGGAGACGAGTCCCGTTCGCTACGAATGAGAGTGTTTACAGCGGTTGTGTCTTGAGTCTGGAGAATCTGGCTTGTGTGTAGACCGATGTTTGAGGCATACAGTTCTCGGTCCTCCTCATATTGGGCGACGACGTTCAATCGCCAACCCATGACGCTTGCTAGTTTGACCAGCATCTTGATGCTCTGCTCCGGGCCCGGTAATGAAATGATAGTGTCGCCTTTCTCGAGCTTGGCGCTAACGAGACAGAGGTTTACGAGAGGACACAATGATGACATCGCACGCACTACATTCTCGGGGGGCACTTCTCGACACCAGTCACCGAGGACGGCATACGCTGAAGTAGGGAACACTGTTTGCAGCGTATCATATGCCAATGTCATTGCACTCTTCCCTGTAATTGCCTGCTCTACTGATGAGCCAGTTCGAGTGACGGTTCCCAGGACTAGTGTCTGAGAGCCAGGAGAATATGAGGGCCACTCCGATGCCAATGCTTCAATCTCAAACTCGTTATCACCCAAAGGAAGGGGCTCTCCCTGTCCTTGGGGCTCGAACACGAACTGTCCATCTGCTGTCTTGTTAACCAGCTTTAATGGGCCATTGAGCGGAACTTTTTGAGGCTGGTTCTGGCCTAGGTCTCTATTTAGATTGTCGTGCGGCTGAACTCGAGAAATGAACATAGTACCCTGATGCAGCCAAAATTCCAAGTCGCGGCCAGAATCCTTGGTAGCTGTTGAACCAATTGCATGAACGATGGCACGGCACACGTTGTGTGGTTCTTCCGCCTCGTCTACATCCAGCAGAACAGCCTTGGCAGCCGCTTGCTCAGAGCGTATGACGCGCAGAAGTCCTTCTGCCATACCGGCTACCCCTGAGTGGAGCGCTGGGTGGCCTTGCCTCACGCCTCGGGTTAGCCAGAGCACTGCTACTCCGGATGTGAGTATCTCTTTAACGGCCTCAAACCCACTCTTGTTCTCGAGCATCAAGGCAGATATTGCGCCAGTGAGATCATCAATTATTACGTGACGATCCTGTTCATGAGTGAACTCGGAGATGAACTTCTCGTAAACGGCAAACTGGGATCGGAGTCGTGACAGGATGTCTCCTAGGCCCAGCAAGGTCTGGTTTTGTGGTGCTGATATTATTGTTACCTTCTCTTCGTGGTCGGGGATGGGAACCGCATCATTCGTTTGAGTGTTGGTCACAGCCTTCCGAAGTAGAGTGTGCTGAGCCACCTGTAACGAGAAGGATGCCGCTAATGAATCCACAGACGGAGATGAAGACGAGGGGTAGGCTAGCCACCCAGCATCGACTACAAGCTGCAAAAGGGTCCTGGGGTCCTGGCCGTGGATGTGCGAATCGGTCACAACTATGTCATAGAGGTCGGTACCAGCCGCTCCCCAATTCTCAGTCTCGGGATCTAACGTGACTTTTGAAACACGCGATTGCGTCGATTCCGAAAGGACAATGTCTTGTTCCTCACCTTCTTTCGCGATAACGCCAACTGTAACAGTTATGTCATCAGAGATTACCCCTATTATAGCATCAACCAGCGTCTGTGTCGCAGGAGTAGAAGCAGGTGCGATAATAAGAGCTTTAGATATCCTTTGGCGATGCGTGATGAGATCAACACACTGAGCGAGTCTCTCAGTCTCATTCTCAGTACCAGGCCATAACTCGTCTGCGTCGCCATTACGTAGGGTTTCGATATCGGGCTTCCAAGACATGACAGAGAAGGGTTCAGGGCCTTTCGTCCTGCTGTCAATACTGTCGGCTGTGGCGGGGAGTGCAGCCTCGTAGGCCGTACAGGTTAAGTTCTTAATGTCCATCAAGAGTCTACTGTCCCCAGCACTAAGCTGGACGTTGGTATTGAAACGACGCCCCTCGAAACCATCGGTCCACGCAACAGCATGACCTATATCCGTTCCTTCGCCCAGTCTGGCTGGAAATAGCGATACTTCTTCAATACGTGTCGGCACAACACCCCATGGCATCTCTTTATGCTTGCCCGCATTAATTGAGATAATGATGAGTTGCAGACAAGCATCGATGCTAGACGGATGTACAAGGTAGCGTGATTCGCCTTGAATCTCCTCAGAGAGGCATTCTCGAACTACTACGTCACCTGTAGCGTGATGCAAAGTCCGAGCAGTGCGAGCATGTTGCAGTTGTTGGAAAGTCTTTCCATAATAGAATCCAACTCGGCGGAAAGCATCATACCATCTCTTGCCCGATACACGCTGTGTCAGTGCGGACTCGTCGATCGGAGTTTTATCGCGAGACGCAGAGTCCTTAGATTCTTGGATCGTGGAAATTCGACCGTTGCAGTGGACTGTCCATTCGCCATCTGCCCCGGGAGACTCGACAGAAAAAGTATACCAGCTAGACGTTGGCTCTGCGGGCGACTGTAAGTTGAGAATGGTTTCTATTCCATCGTCGTCATCGGGCACTACCAACGCCGTTTTTATGTCAACATCCCGCAGTTTAACGCCTTCAAACGTCTTGCCAGATGTTTCGCAGATCTGACGTAATGCCTCTATAGCTAACGATAGATGGCCTGCTGCAGGAAATATCGCTGTTCCGCCGAGCTGTCCAAATTACAAAGTCAGTAATCCATCATATTTCAATAATTAAAATTCAAGGAAGGGTGTAGCACAGTCAGGTGCTACGGTTAGGAGAGAACCTACGTTATGATCCTTCAGCCACGGCAAATCACGCTGTCGTAGAATGTTGCGCCAGCTAGCTGATTTTTTCGAGAGTCCCGACACTCTGCTGCCAAGAACGTCATGACGAGGGTACGCCCGCGCTCGCTGCTCGGCACTAGCCCGAGGCTCTGCCCAGTAACGTTTCTCATAGTTCCATTGATATGGTGGGAGATCGACTAGCAGATGTTTCGTCTTCTGCTTACGGGTGTCATTCTTTATACCACTGTCATTGGTCATATTCACTTCTTCCAAATCAACTGCATGCCCAGCCACAAATAGTGAGCCTGCAACCGCGAGTAGCCGATCTGCGTCGTTCTCGTTGCGTTTCAGTGACGGTACGTAGGCGATGCGATCCCCAATATTTGGGCTCGATAGACGTATCTGCTTGAAAGGACCGGCTAGCGCTGAATGTGGTCCGATTTCAACAAGGTGGGTGATGCTCTCGAATACGGCATTTGTACCTAACTGTTGGACAGCGGTATCGAAGAGTACTCTATTGCGAAGGTTGGCGCTCCAGTAGCCAGGTTCTAGTGACTCGCAGCAAGAGTCAACAATTTCGCCCGTTACGGAGGAGACCATGAATGACCGCGGACGACGCCATAATAAGTCATCCTCAGAGACACGACTCAGAGCCTGCGCGAGCATCTCGTCATAGGCTATGCCGACAGAGGCCATGTGAGGAGAGTGATACGCTCGACCAGTGGGAAGCTCTCGCGCAAATATTTGCTCGGCAGCAAGAATTTCTTTTAGCAGTGATATCGGTTTTTCACGCCCGCTTAAGGTCACGCTGCTTGGCGAGTTCTCACATGCGATGCATATATCATCTATAGCGAAAGAAGACAAATACTGTTCGACTTCTCGTGCCCCCAAACCTACTGCCAGCATAGAACCTGATGGTGAATATGCAGCCACAGCCCGACCCCGGCAAAAGGCAGCTAGGATAGCCTCAGGTGCACTGATAAGCCCAGCAGCGTAGGCTGCTCCAATCTCACCCGACGAGTGACCAATGCTCACCTCAGGGGTGATATTCCACTGTGCAAATAGGTCAACCAGCGCAATCTGGATGGCCGTGCAGAGTGGTTGGGCGACATCGGCTTCATTAATCCGTTTTGCGTTAATATCGTCCTCATTCAGAAGCAGCTCGGCTATACTGAAAGACGGCTTCGGCTGGACTTTGCTGAGAATACGGTCTAAGTGTTGTATTGTGTCTAGGACGACTGGGAACTCTTGAAGAGCCACCCTTCCCATACCGGCCCATTGCGCCTGTTGGATTAGTTGATTAGCAACAATAAGTAACTAGCTGGTGACCGTCACTTACTCCTTGACCAGTGAAGAGGAAACCAATCGAACCAGGCTTCTTTGAAGTGGATCCAGCTTGTGAAGCCGCGAGAGCAAAGGCCTCAGCTTCTAGCCCTTGTCTTGCTACGACATAGGCTCGATGAGCGAATTTGGTACGGCGCAGGTTCAGGGTATATGCTAGATCGGGAAGATGGTACTCGTGAGCTACCTTGCCAACGGCGGCAATGTTGCGTAGCAAAGTCGGCTTATCATGTGCGGAAAAGCACAGAAGATGCGCGGCTTTAGAGGCCTCTGCATGGTCACCTTTCCCTTTTTTCGTGGCATGTTGATACCAAGGATATAAGTGTTCAATCGATTCGATGATCACATGGCCGTTAGTCCCGCCGTATCCGAATGAAGAAACACTAGCCCTGCGCAGCGCAAAATCGCTAGGCCATGGTGCTGTGTCAGCATGTACCTTCACATTCCACTCCTTTTCTTTGACTACATCGTATGAAATTGTGTCAGCATGTCACTAGCCTTGCGAGAGCCATCGTCAGATGTGAGATGTTAACTGGGATTGCTCACTTGCTGGGTTTAAGTTCTGGAAATATGCAACTCCAGGGATTATTGATGACTCTGTCATCAGAGCCGCTTTCATAACAGCGAAAATCCCACTCGCCGCCTCCGAATGTCCGATATTAGGTTTAACTATTAGATGGGTTAACAGAAGTGCAGATAACCACTAGAGTCCAGGAGAAGCTATACCTGCTCCAACAAGGAGTGGCTTATCTGTAGATCTTTCATCGTTCATCGCTCGCGATGTCGCTTCAACCTCAATTGGATCACCTACAGGTGTACCCGTTCCATGGAGCTCAGCATAAGCGGTATCCCTAGGGTCAAGATTGGCTTTTTGATACGCCATACGCACGACACGCTCTTGACCTTTCATACTAGGATGAGTAATTCCCATCCCCTCGACCTTTCCATTACTACCAAAATTATTAGCAAGCTTACACTGCTTAATCCGTCAATGCGGGTTCACTTACGTATTGACAGCCGTCGAGCGGACCACTCCGCGGATTGGGTCGCCATCTCGGATCGCGTCAGAAAGACGCTTGACGTATAATGCTCCGGCACCTTCAGCTCGACCGTATCCGTCAGCTGAGGCGTCGAACGTATGACACGTTGATGTAGGGGATAAGATTCCCAGTTTGGCTGTGTTCATATGTTGATCTACAGTAATGATTAAGTTCACGCCACCGACAATAGCAGCGTCGCAATCTCTGTTGCGCAAGGCGTGACACGCATTATGCAGCGCGTATATTGAGGAGGAACATGCGGTGTTGATTGTGAAGCTACAAGGGGCTTAGTCAGTATGTGCGGCCATTTTTCGGCTGAGCCCCAAAAGGTCAGGAGATTTCTCGGATCGGGATCAACGCCTCACCTCGGCCCATTCAAGTTGAATACGTTGCCTATACGATTACTAATAATACCGGGGTCCACCCCTGTTGCGGCATAGTTATGCCGGAAATCCGGTTCGCGTGTGGACATTTGTTCTATCGCAGGGAACCCCCTGTCAGCATCCTTCTAGAAGGAAATTTTGTACATAAAATGGGGTGAGGAACTGACGATAATCTGCTGTGAAAGACCCAACGAAAACGGCCGTGTTGGAGCCGGCGATCGACTCTAGTGTAACACCTGCTGAAACCAGACATTCATATGATACCTCAAGCATCTTTCTCTGCTGTGGATCAAGCCATTGGGCCTCGATGGGTGTTATGTTGAAAAAAGTTGGGTCGAAACTCTCTGGACTCTCGTCCAAAAAGTACCCTCCTGCGACGTTAAAGGAGCCGGGGCGGGCAAGATTCTCGTGGTAGTGGGCATCAATGTTGAAACGAGACTCAGGGACCTTTGGTGTCTGTCCTGAGCGCTTCTCAACCAGCATTTGCCAAAACGAAGAGTCGGAATCAACGCCACCAGGAAGACGACAGGCTGCATCCCCGCTGTTAGTCCAATATCATAAATTGGTCTCGGAGAGAGACACCTTCTAGGGGAGTCCATACCCATTCCGCAAATAGCCACAGGCTCGAGGCTAGGATCCTCGAGCCCATCGTCCTGTTGTACCAAACCTGGTGACATGTTGAAAGTAAAGTTTACTCTAACAGAGCTCGCTGGAGTCTTCTGTCTCGGTTTGGATCCGCGCTGTCGGGTGGGAGGTCGATGCTAATAAACAAAATCCTCCTGGGATACCCTACCCCTACTTTACATCATCTACCGACTACACAGTCCCAAACGTCTGACAAATATCTTATGCCAGTCCGCAATCACGGTGAAGAGCCCCAGATCGGTATCATAAAAATCCACAATCTCACCTTGATCCACATTGGGTTCCCGGTCGCTGTTACATCGGGGGTCCCGGACACTTCACACAGGCTCGGCGCCCCATTCTACCGGGTTATGTAGGAACTATCGTACCTAGTCGTTGAAGAGGTCAGGTGCGATACAGTAAAGTAGCGCCAGTAGTATAATGTGCTACATTAGCGTAGGAAGCCAATATGAACATCATTTTGTGGCCACTTGGAACAGCAAACGTCTCGAAAATAGACGGATAACGTACACAACCATTGATATTCTACTACACACTGAGGTACAACTATCACGAATCAGCCAACCAGGTCTTCTCTGTCTCCCTCTCTCTTTAGTTCGTTTCTCTGGTCCTTGCACTTACAGTAATGATGATAATTGCGGTAGAAGCTGCCGATAACTCCATCTATGTATGCAGGGGGTATTGGCAGTTGCCCCTGCTTGCTGGGGCATCTTAGCGTATCCAACTTCGTATTAACTTGGATCCTTTACAAACTAGCTGTTCTCCGGCTAATAATCACTAGAAAATCCATGACCCAATTGCCAATCCTAGAGTTCTTAGCGCAAGTCATTCTTCACGCCATCGATTTGTGCATACTATAGTGATAAGTTAGTTATCTACTATGATACTGGCCTCACGACTACTACATGAGATGACAGTTTGGGTGAAAAATATTTGTCTCTCTAATTGCTCACTATACCGATATTCTTATTATTTATCTTATTGGCATCGTCAAGGCGTCGTATATGAGAGCATGATAACAGTGGTGATAGTGCAATCTTGAATGCATACGCTGCAACTCACCTTAACTTCACTTAGAATTACTCCAGATTTATATACTATGTAGTGTGCCTATCGAATATCAAATCACAAAGAAGTTTTAAGGTAAGCTCTACTGGCAATGCACGGTCCTTTACAAGACAGGAACGGTCCTTTACAGAAAAGGAAAACAACACTGATGACCCCAGACCCAAGTTGGTATGCTCTGCAGCTATGCAGTCGATCTTTCGGGCCAAGCGGGCAGCCCCTTGAATCGGATCTCTGGAAGAACGCAGGGCTTCCTATCGCATCCAAGGACAGTTTTCAATCAGGGCCTAGATAGCTTAGCTCCGCTAGTCTGTACATAGTACATATTCTTCTCAGGGTATTATCCTTGTTGGCTAGCTGTCATGTCCCATTTTAGTAATACGGGTCCCTTACAGGTCCGGGGAGGAGTGGCCGTCCCGAAACTAGGGACAGCATAAATCGACGTGGAGACGACCCAACGAAATGGATGACAGTCAGCAGAGTTCATGCAGCTGTATGATGAGCATGCGTCTACCGAGCTGTCAATTGCGGATCACGTACGCACTCTCGGTACGATCGTCGCCAGGGATGAATAACCCTTTGCAAACACGTTACAATACCATTACACCTTGCGTCACTTAATGGCACCTTGGTTCCAGTGGGTTATCAGCTCCCAGTACCTATATCAATCTACACTTCGTTAGCATTGATGTTCTTAACCTGGCTTCCTATAATTGCACTCAACTATAACACTGTTTCATCCAATAACACGCTTATTCGATGTGCTGTGAGTCATATAAACGGCCAGAAATGCCGAATTGCGAACGTTGATAGCTTGCGGCACGAAATTAAATTTTTGCTCCGAGCACATCATACGCTAGGAAGCGTTGAGCAAATCCCGGAATTATGGGGCCACGATCCTTGGTCACATCCGGGGTGACATCGCGGGTAGGCTCAACAGGTTCCGCCATTCCCACAACATGGATGTATAACCTGCCAACGGCTTAAGCGAAATGGCAAAAGCTTAGGTTCTGGCTTAGGGTCGTTGTTGTAGTGTGGAAACCCCTAACGTAGGCCGTCTTAAGATCGTCCAAGTATAGGCTCCACCAACCTTGTTGATTCAAAAGTGCAGATCCAAAAACTTATTCATAACAGGCAATAGCAATTTAACAAAAACTGTAACTAGCCATATTGAATGTGTGGCTAGTGTGTGGCTGCGGTACAGTATGTGAAACAGAGCCAGCCAGTGGTGTCAACCAAAACCTAAAAGGAAACAAGACATCTAGACCTTATCTATGTGCTTTACTCGGCCGGTATCATATTGCTATGCAATTACTGGTTGCTACACAATTGTTGGTTGGCAATTACCTACCTAAATGCGCTTAGGTCATCTAAGAGAGCGGAGGCCATTCAGTGATTTCTATCATAGTCAGTATTCACTAGCATCCAAAGAGAATAAAGGACTGCGCGTCTTTGCTTTTACTTAAGGTATTTTCTTCCCGCCATAGTAGATAAGTTCGGGATTGAACCAGGTTCGTCTCTCGGAGACACCGTATTACAAAGAGTATTCAAATCACAATAATCATCTAGAAATCCAAGGGGGGCTATGAAGGTCTAGCCTCCCAATTCCGTCAGTCGGCGACCTAAGACCCAAGGGACTGGGACTACATTGCGTCAGAGACCCGTTGAGCTAGGTTTTTACTTAATATCATGTGTATAGTTATATGAGCGGCCAAAATTGCCTTTGCGTTACCCATGTATGCCCGATCGAGAGCGCGAGCAAGGAGCGAAAGCAAGGCTTTCGTATGTACAGACTGTGTAACATGAGTCTATGTATACAGACCAACTAACCCCTGCTAATCTGAAAGTCCCGTACGTTTGGTACCTTAAGTCCCGTGCACTGGTACTTAGCTACCCGGCAGGTTAAAAGTCACCTTTGGTGCCAGGCGGCTGCGCCGCGGAGACCATAATTTAACTACCTTTGACTTCCGGGGGCAAGCGCTCCGCGCCGACCCCCACTCCAGAAAGAACGCGAATATGATTCTATCTTTGTGGGGGTCATACCCTCAGTTGATCTGATTGTGCGTGTGACATCGTGGTAACAAATCTTGCTGACTACTGTGGCTTATTTGTAGAATAAACTGCCAAATAAAATTTGTAGGGTGAGACTCTAAGGGAAAAGAGCCTATATAACATTAGTACCAATTTGATATCATTTCTCACGTAGTGAAATCGCAATAGTGATTTGGCTTGTCCTTAATTTAATGTCGGTATATGTATTAGTATAAAAAGCAACCGTACGTACTGGGAAGTTAACATACCTAGATAGAGTCAGTAAGAGATCTCGGCCCATATTTCATATACTAACTAACTTATGAGTAGACTGTTATATCTTACTTATCCATAGTTTTTCATAGTGAGTGTATTGCAAAGAAGAGGCTTGATAAAGGTTTAAGCTTTGTAACTATAGGCAAATAGGGCCTGATAGTCTTGTCCTGTTTTCACCCAAAGCAGGAAATCTATAGATTATATGTCCGATAAATAGTTCGCTTTCTAATATTTATCTTATGAAATAAGGTTGGCATGGAAGCCAAGACTTAAACCCTTGCATAGAATGTCGCATTCAATTCACGATACTTAGGTTTATGTTTCTGATATGAGATAGCATAGCCTGACCGTTAAATCTATAATAATAACTATTTGGTACCCTTTCTATGTCCCTAAAGACTATAAGACCTTGACTCGCATAAGTTCTTTGGCAATCTTCAACCCCCCCAAACCCAATTTTATTACAATGTAGCCCGATCTCCAAGACCGCCCATTCACCAGAAACCAACCGCCTCCAGCCCCATAGTCAGGCCGTAGCGACTAGTAAGTGCCATCTAATTGGATTGTGTTTCTACTTTAGATAGGTCGAGCTCCCAGAGCTCTTCAACTTGTCTGGTTCCCCAGTAATCATTTTCATCAGTCGCCGAAATGAAGTCAAACCCGGCTCGTTTGTATAGCCTCCGTGCCCCTTCGAGCACGCTAAATGTCCACAAGGTGATCTTCGTGTAGCCCGATTCACGCGCAAAGAGTATGCACTCATTGATTAACTTGGCACCGACTCCCATGCCTCTAGCGGCAGAGCTCACGGATAATAGCCGCAAATGCGCTGTGTTCGCCTCCTTTCTGTGCTTGATAAGTGCGATGGAGCCTAGAAACTGGGACGATTCGGCAGACTCGGCGATAAATACACGCTCGAGGCTGGGATCAAAGTTGTCAAGGACATCCGCTGCCAGGCGCGCGGTTTTTGATTCGAAGCTTGTTCCCCAGCCGTATTCCTGTGCATACTGTAGTTGTTTCTTAGCCCTAAGTAATTGAATTAGGAATGTAGTCTTACTTGCAAACCGTGCTGGCTGATTATCAACCCCATATCACCTGGACGGTGTGTTCGAATCCTGAACGTTGGCGAAGAACCTCCATCACTAGACGCCATTATATACAACTAAGACACTAGTAAACAAAAAAAAAAAAGGGTGCCAGTTCATGCACAACAAATGAGAGACTGACTGGACCTTAATTTATATTGAGCTTTCATAGCGATGATAAAGTGGTAGGTGACGCAACTTTTGCTAGAACCGTGGGCAGCTTTAGTTATAGCGTTCGGGTGACTCACTTTGGTTCCGAAAGATGCAGTACTCTTGCTCATTAATGTTCTCCTTATAATCGTTCGTATCGCTACCCGGACCCGGACGGCCTCGGCACAAGTGTACCGCGCCGAGTTCGGAGCGCCGTGCCCTAACGTTGACAACGTACCACGTATACCCACTAGTACTGGGTTCCCATTGAAAAGATACCTTCCCGATATGGTCTCATTACGACATATCCTCTTCGCCCCGGCTTTTGGCACCCTTGGGGGATTCGTATGCAATCCATCAAGCCAAGATCTCACTCCAGGATAGAAGGCCATGCTTCCCTCTTCACGCTTGCGACACCGGCAATTGACAATATAAAAGGGCACGACAACACAATTTCCCCTTTCAGGGAGTCATGCCCTCCCGACTTCATCCACTATGCGAAGGTTCTAGTGACCCGAACGGGCGTGTTAATGAGATGCACGTCCCTTGGTCTCAAGTCGTGCCGAACATAACTCCTGAATGCGCTGTGGTTCTCTCTTCGTCTATACTTCATCATGGTTAGTGAATCAGCCAGGTTGAAAGCAATCATCTTGGTCACGCTGCCACCCTCATACGACGGACTTCAATATGTCCGCAAAGAATATCCCGGCTATCGTCGATTGTACTTCTCTCAAAGGGCGTGAGCTTTGGGCAACCTGAAAGCTGTGATCTTGACGACGACGACGTCTAGATGCCCCTTCTCCGGCTTCCCTGCCTCTACCACCTGTACCTTGAAAAGCCAGAAATACTTCCTGCTTTCACCGCACGCAACTAGAGGATTTTCAAATACAGTCGATAGCGAATATTGTGTGATGAACAGGAGGATCTGGACTCGATGCTAGCGCCCCAACAACATCCGATTTCAAGCAAACAGCCCAAAGCAAAGTACTCGATATCTATGCGCAGACGCGGGCTGATGTGTTCTTCCAGTTGAAACGTTTTGTTGGGCGAGCTGAGCAGATCCCATTACGATGAACTTCTTTCCATGTCCGGATTTGACCGAGCGAACCTGATTTTAGTCCAACACCAGAAGATATCCTATCGCAAAAGCTTGTCTTTGGCATGGAATATCGCCATACCCATGGCATAAGTCGTCTGCTTACTTATCTGTTCTGTAAGTAGATACTTTTCGGCGAGACTATTTAATTGGTCCCATGCCGGGTTTGGTCTGGAACGATAGTGCATAAGAAATTAATGGTTTCACACCGGCATCTTTATCTTTGCATTAGGTAGGCAAGTATAACCCCGCAATCCCCCACATTCCCCACATCATGCACACGAGCCACCCTCACCTTGTACACCTTTAAGGTTACCTTGGGTTAGGTAGTATTATACAAGAACCAGGGTTTAGTCAGTCGGTAAATCTATCATTTATTTATTTGCGAATTTGCTGATTACACATCTAATCAATGGTTTCTGGCCAGCCTTCCAGGAAACCTGGAGCTAACAGTCCGAGAATCCATGTTAGTTTTTCCAGGGAGTCTGCCCTAAAGCTCGTACTTGATTTGATGGGACATGGGGCGACTATTATGCGCTAACCTCTGCAATCCTGGAGGATGTATAGACATAGCCAGTTCAAGTCGGCCCTTCTGTATACACTTGTACGGGATTATTCGCGGGATTAATAAGGACACCGAGAGCTTGTTTGAGCCCTAATATAACTTCTCACCTGAATATCATGCTGTCGTACTCTAACCTTTTCAATTTTCTTCTTGTCAACTCGCTCAGCACTTTCAACCGGTAACCTATCATGATGGAAGGGGCACTCAAACGCACTGTCAGCTGTGTAAGCCTTCTTTACTAACTCCTCCCGTCCGTCTCTTATGATCTGACATATATATCAGTGCCTGACACTCTCCACCCTGCTGGGTAACTCGACTTTGTTCCCATCTAGCCCAGGTTACGAATCATCCGTATCCTCATACTTCTCTGGCCAAGAAGATTCTCTCCGCCCGGCTTGTATAGTATCGCCTGAGACGGCAGAGGACGTGGCAAAAGCGGTGCGTGCGTTGACTGGCTCGACTCCTTCAACTGAGGGCAATAGTAGTACCTGTCAGTTCGCCATCAGATCTGGTGGACACGCTCCCGCAGCGAATGCCGCCAATATTGATGGAGGCGTTACCTTCGACTTACGGCGCCTCAATTCCATTACCGTGAGCCCGAGCAGATCCACTGTTTCCATTGGTGTGGGCAATACATGGGACACTGTTTATGCTAAACTAGATGCCTTGAACCTGAGCGTGACAGGAGGACGAAGTGCCGGAGTTGGCGTAGGTGGGCTCAGTCTAGGTGGCGGCATGTCATTTTTTGGGACACGCTACGGCTGGACTGCTGACACAGTCATCAACCATGAGGTTGTGCTAGCGAATGGGTCTATCGTTAATGCCAATGCACAAGAAAACTTAGACCTTCACTGGGCTCTGAAGGGAGGTAGCAACAATTTCGGTATCGTAACTCGTGTCGACCTTGCGGCTTTTGAACAAGGCCCCTTTTGGGGTGGAAATCTGGCGTATCCGAGCACAGCATACGGTGATGTAGCACGGGAGGTCGCCAAAATCAACTCGCCTAACGCTTACGACGAGTACGCAGCGGTGGTTCTGTCCTGGAGTTATGCACCTCCCGCGGGGACGGCTATTGGCAGCAAGGTGGCATACACGAAACGCGTAGAGAATCCACCAATTTTCGATGGTCTCGTGAGCTTGGCAACACTAGCCAACACTCTGGGTATTACCAATGCGAGCCAATTGGCTATACCTGGAAAGTCGGTTACTGGCCAGCGGTAAGTGTTCTGAAACTAGAACTGTATAAAATTTCTCTCCTGACAGTTTAAAAAGATCATATTGGGCTACGAACACAATGGTTTCCTCCGCAGAGGCCATCAGTGCGACCTATCTTCGTTTCAACGAGAGTATTCCTACATTTAAATCAATCGCCAACATATCCTTCGGATATACAATTGAGCCACTCCCGCCAGCGCTTTACGCAAGGCATGCAGACACGAATGCCCTAGGTCTCGGCAAAAACAATCAATCACTACTTATCGGACTATTCTTCGCGAGTTGGACGGATCCGGCAGATGACGAGCAAGTGAGCAAGGCTTCTCTAGGACTTGTGAAAGCGATAGAGAATGATTCTCGTCGTCTGAACGCTTACATCCCCTTTAAATATCTCAACTATGCAGCATCCTGGCAGGATCCTATCGCTAGTTATGGTGCTGAGAGCGTCGGAAGGATGCGTAAGGTTGCTAAAGAAGTAGATCCCCACGGGGTCTTTACGCACCAAGTCCCGGGTGGCTTCAAGTTAAAGTAGTAAACTTGGCTACTATTTTGTACGACAATAACAGACTTAGAAAAAACGAAATTTCAAAATAAAAAATAGCAGAAGATAACGAGGCAAGTCGTGAAGCATAATTGCTGTCTGTCTAAGGCTCAGTTCTAAAAGTTTGTGAATAGGAACTGGTCGCGGATATACACCGTTAATACTCACGGAGTATCAACGGCATCATTTTTCTTCCGCTACAAACTGATGACCGTATAAGCTGTGGTCCACACTGCTTTGAATGAAGTCGAGCGTCAGCATATGATCTTATTGACTTGCTCTACTGATAAGTGCGCATCTAGAAATAAACATATTACGCACTTGCGCGATTGTGGTCCTAGAATAGTATAATATGATCTTACAACATATAACACACGAGGGATGAGTTTACGAGTCTCCGGAAGAGGGAAATACGATGCAGTGACACCAGTGACTTTATGCCGCCCCTATTGTCCAAGTTTGTTACTCAATTACGTGCAAAGATGTCTTTGAATTAGCGGGAAGTCAAGCTCTAATGACAATACCGTCTAGATTTAGCTTGCATTATATGTTTATCATGTGGTATTAGTCGGTTACAACTATCTAGGATAAGTTTGGAAACACTTGATCAACACTCGACAAGACATTGAGATATACGACACTTCCACCGAACACAAAGTTTTTCCTTAAAGCATTCGAGTGTCTGCAACAAGAAAAAGTAAATACACGATGGCTGAGAGCTAACGGAGTGGCAGTGTTACCCCCTTGTTACAGTTTTACAGCTAAAGACATTGTCTGCTCGGTGATGGAATGATGGAAGGAACGTGATCACTTGGAATGGATTTAAATGACTAATCGTATATGCTACCGGAAATGAATAATATCAAGCTTTATTTCATTTCCTTCTACTCCTTTTTTCTTCTTTTCTTTTCTTCTCTCTCTCTCTCTCTCTCTCTGCTATTTTGTCTTTCTTTGTTTTCTTCTTTTTCCTTTTTTTGGTATTTTTTCAATGTTTTAGATGATCAATGAATTGATAAAATAGGAAAGCGCGTGGATGCGGCGTTTATTGCATTGAATTTGGACTCACCAGGATTTAAGATGAATATTGAGGTGGAGGTCTAACCCTTCAAAAATTGTTGAATGGAAGAAGCTGAGGCACCTACGTCGGGGTGCAACCAGATCCGATCTTGAAAAGAAGAAAGATTAATGAAGGTATAATTCCACCCCCTCCATTCGTCAAGTTCCGCTAGATCCTTGAGCTGAGATGTGGCTTTGACCATGAATACGCAGACCTTGACCTTTTGCTTTACATTTTCGACAATAGCTGATTGCCGATCATCAAGTTCATCATCTGGTATTGTGCAACCCAGCGAATCTATACCAATACGTTTAGCGGTTTCAATTTCTGTTTCGCCGGCTCGAGGTGTCCTGTGGGGAATTCCGTACTCTCGAGGAGTTTGGGATTTTTTATATCGCACGAGTAGCTTCTGTTTGTCGGCCCTATAAATTAGAAGGCCGACGTTAGCTAGGTCCTTTTCAGGCGTATGGCTCTCGCCGCCGAAATGGGCTGCCATTGTCAAGGATGAAAATACCTGTGAATTGAGGGATTGGTGATTGGTTCAAGTCTGCAAGAGATCGATAGGTTTTCTGTGAGCGAGGTTACTTGGGGAGTTGTGAATTATTGTCGAATTGAGTCCTTTGAGGGCAAAGGCGTGTAATTATAATTATTTTGTTGCTTCAAAGAACATCTGCATTGTTATTGGAACTCGGCAAACAGCAGTGTCATCTGTCGACAAAGGTACTGTGTTACCCGTGAAGTTTGGGAGACAGAATCAAAATTCGTTTGAAAGCTATACTGAGTAAAAATAGAGATGATTCATCGTGACAGTGCATGTGTTCGTGATTATGATCTCTGTTTAGAGAGATGATTTCTGGATGGGTGGGGGATCTCGTATTATACGTCGCTGATACTCTCTTACATAAGTTATCGTATTTTGTGCGATTTTAACTGGTTTCTTCTGAGATACATTAACTTTACCGCTAATATCATAAAAGAGCTCTAGTTTTGTCATTGTTGTGAGAGTCTTCTAGTTCCGCCGCAAGGGTGCCTTCAGCAATGTCTTCTCCGTCTTCCGCATCCGTGACCCATTTTACCCTATTTATAACACTGGAGTTAGTAATTTTCACTTCTGGTAAAATTTGCATAGAGTATTGTGGGCTTGCGGAAGCATCAAGGTATATGATAACTCATGTTAAAAGGGTGTTAAGAAACTTCAGTAACTAACCTGCCTCCTCTGGTTGCTCGAATTTCCAATTCCATTTTCATTTGTTGTACTATGCAGACCACTTGTCCGGGCTGTATCTCATCTCCCTCATCAACCGCTAGCTCGACTAGCTTACCAGGAAATGGAACAACCACATGATGTGGGTTATTGATGTCTCCGCGACGATGTCTCCCTGCCGCCATAATAGCAGCAGAAGATGCATTGCTACTAACTGCCTCAAGCGTAAAGGTTCGTGGCTGCTGAGAGTTTGGATGCGAATACTCAATGTCAGCTTTGAATGATGAAGGAAACTCATTGCGAATAACGCGTGTTAGCTTTATGTGATGAGTTTCTTCCGCTGCCCTTTTGTGGGGAGATGTCATTTTCAAAGCCCACGCATCCCCCTTTCGTAACATGACTGCTGAGTTAGAGTTTGTTGTTAGTGATGCTGCGTACTGAGCTTTATCTTCGAATGACGACGTTGGGTGCTGGCTAGCAATGCTACGAGAGATGTCTGATCCCGACACAAGCAGACTACTCATTTTCCTCTCTAGCCATGAGGTATCGCATAGCGAACGTTGAAAGTCCTGATGTGTTACTATTGCACGTAACACATCCAGATTAGTTTTGACTCCTTCTATCCAAGTATCTTCTAGCGCTCGCCTGCACTTAGACAGCACACTTTGCTGATGTTCGCCAGTGACAATGATCTTAGCGAGCAAACTGTCATAGTCGGCGCCAATAATTGTCGTCCGACGATGATTGAGATGAGTATCTATTCTCACACCATGACCAGTCGGCAAGGAGAAGGCTTCCACCCGTCCGATACTCAACGTCCAATCTTTGTGGACGTTTTCAGCAGTAAGTCGTAGCTGGATAGAATGCAAATTAGGTACTTGCATGATGTCCAATGATACATTTCGCATTTCGGTTTCTGCAAGCTTTGCGCCCTGCGCGATTTCCAACTGTATCTTAACTAGATCGACGAGGGAGATGCATTCCGTGACGGTATGCTCCACCTGGAGTCGCGGGTTCACTTCGAGAAAAAAGAACTCCTTTCGGTCCGCATTGGCAAGGAATTCAAAGGTTCCGAGGGAGAGGTAACTAATGTGCTGGGCCATTCGTATCGCTGACCCGATAATGTCACCAACGAACTTTCGGTCACTGATCGTACTAGGTGCTTGTTCTATAATCTTTTGATATCTTCTTTGAATGCTGCATTCACGTTCCCAAAGACTAGAAGCTAGAGTCAGCAATCAACCACTGTAAAGAGAAGAAATGGTAAAACTCTCAAAAAGTTGGAGCAACTGCTGCAAGTGCGAACGTGTGTTGGAGGGGGAAATGGCATTACGAGCGTACTGGCGCACTTGACAGCCATCACCAACAATCTGTACCTCTATGTGTCGGAAACCATCTACTGCGGCCTTTTCGACAAAGATCTGACGCGAAGGACTTTCGGAAATCGCTCGTCTCATGGCGTTCTCGAGGTCGGACTCCTGACGCACAAGTCGAATACCTTTGCCACCTCCGCCATCCACGGCCTTGAGCATAATCGGAAAGCCAATCTTTCTAGCAAAGTCCCGAGCCTCTGTCATCTTCGCGGTCGGCTTATCCATAGCTGGGAGTGTAGGGACACCGCACTGTTCGGCTAACAGTTTTGCAGCAAGCTTATCCCCAGTCTTGCTGAGAATATCCCAGCCGGGACCAATTACGACGATTTTAGCCTCATTCCACATGCGTTGCGCAAACTCGGCCGATTCGGACAAGAAGCCATACCCCGGATGAACTGCATCGATTGCGTGCTGCTTTCCGATCTCTATGAGAGTTGGTATATCTAAGTAGCTAGCGGGAGAAGATATTGGAAGTGCGTGACTGGCACCTAAGGCGTGGCTCGTATCGTCTGATGTGATGAGAGCAACCGTCTCAATGGAGAGTTCCCGTGCGCAATCAATGATGCGTTTCGCTATCTCGCCCCTAATCCGTGTATTTAGCTAGTGGCTCATGGCCGTGGAAGCTTTGAGATCGTAGTTCTATTACCTATTTGCGATGAGAAGCCTTTTTATCGGTCCTCGTAAAGGACCATGGGTGAAATCTGACACCATGCTGACCCCCGTCTATCATTTGGTCATGCCCTATTTAATGAGGTAGACTAGCAAAACGGGCGCGTCTCGGTTGTCCTTTACTCTCTTTTTGTCGGGCAATCGCACAGAAGACTTAAAAATAACTAAATCCTCTTTCGATTTGAGACCCTGGGCGGAATGTACATGTAGGGGCTACCACTGCCATATTACCTAAGGTTGGCAGTGCGGGGACTAACAGGTACCTAGGTAGAAATTGCCGAGGCCTTCACTTGCCCTTGTCATACCTAAACTTGAACATAACCATCGATCCTTAAAATAAGAGGAACACATTGCTAGTCATCTCATGTGCATCAACTACTATTCCAGAGGATATACCGTTCATTATACACATGATCTATAAACTTTGGTAGTTGACATACCAATAAAACGGGATTGTCTTTGCGGATGGGTAGGTAATAATATTCCCTGTCGTCGGGATGGTTTCCGACAAGAATGGTGCATCGCGGAGAGCGCTGGAACGTGTGCAACAAGTCTCATCTCATATTGCACACGAGAAGTCTACGAAAGAAGAAGTTCCCCAACCTCCCACACGCCGACGGAAGAAGCAACCGTCAACTTCGGCCGGCCCACCAGCTGACTATTCCGACCGACTGGGCCAGATAACGACACTTGAGAGACTAGCGCGCACGCCCGATATCAACCATCGAGGCTATGCCCGGCAGAAGAAAGCTGGTAAACTGTGGGTTCGCGAGCGCGTTGATGCCCTCCTTGACGAAGGCAGTTTCCAAGAGATTGGTAGTGTCGCTGGTGAAGTGACCTGGAGCAAGGAAAAAGACCACGACGGATCCGAGAAAGAAGTCATCACTGCTTTCACGCCGAGCAATAATGTTCAAGGGTATGGGCGTCTCAATGGGCGAAAGATTGTCTTCACTGCAGATGACTATACCCTCAGGGCCGGTCATGCTGATGGAGCATTGATGGAGAAGACGCTCTACATCGAGAAATTAGCTCTGTCTCTACGGCTCCCGATTGTGAAGCTCGTGGACGGATCATCGGGTGGCGGGAGTGTTACTACTATAAGAAAACAAGGATTTTCATACATCCCGCCGCTTCCCGCCTTTGAACAGGTCGTCGCGCAATTGAATCTGGGTATTCCTAACCTCGGCGCCGTTCTTGGGCCGGCCATTGGACTTGGCGCGGCGCGGGTCACGGCATGCCACTTTAGTGTGATGGCTGCCAATATCGGCTCACTATTTAACGCAGGACCGCAAGTTGTCAAGGGTGCAACATTCGAAGAGGGGTTAACTATGGCCGAGTTGGGTGGTCCCGACAGTAAGTTCTTGATGCTTTTCTGCAGTTCCCTTGTTTACCTAGGGTAAGAGGCTCTGCACGTAACTCCTATGATGCTGTGCAATATGGAACGTTTTAACGCCATTTGTTAGTGCACTGTCGCAACGGTACGATAGATAATATGGCTCGTGACGAGCACGACGCGTTCGGGCAAATCCGTCGCGTGCTCAGCTACTTGCCTAACTCAGGCTTCTCAGCTCCACCAGTGATTAAGAGCAGCGATATCCCCAATCGACGCGAGGAGGCGCTTCGAAGTCTCATACCACGACGCAAAGAGCGTATGTACGATCCACGGCGCCTCGTCACCTTAGTCGTAGACATCGGTTCGTTCTTCGAGATCGGCGCGCTCTGGGGGACGACGGCAATCGTGGGCCTTGCCCGCCTGGATGGTCACCCCATCGGCATCATCTCGAACAATTGCGAAAGCCAAACGGGTGGAGCTCTTGATGCGTTGGGCTCCCAGAAGATAACGAAGCACTTGAAGCTCTGCGATGTTATGAACCTGCCCATTCTCCAGTTTGTTGACGTACCAGGTTATGCTGTCGGCACAGCTGCTGAGCGATCTGCGACGATGAGACATGGTATAAATCTCGCTATGGCATATTACACGACTACCATGCCCGTTTTTAGTGTTGTTACAAGACGTGCTTACGGCGTTGCCGGAGGTGTAATGCTTGACTGTCGGGATCCTCGGATGCGTGTAGCATGGCCCAGTGGTGATTGGGGATCGCTGCCGCTCAAGGGCGGAATCGAAGTTGGTCATTCGTACGAGCTTAAAGAGGCTGCGAGGAAAGGTGGCCAAAAGCTAGCTGATGAGCTACACGCGAAGCTGGACGCTGAATACAACACACTCAGTAAGTATTTGAAAGCGAGTTTCCTTTGCACTTTCTATTAGTTGCTTGAGTCAGTCAAGGTCGAAAATTTGCTAATTTTGTCATGTAGTGAACCCAGTAAGAACGGCGAATGCATTTGGCGTCGAGCAGATCATCGATCCCGCTGACACACGTTCTGTTGTCTGTGACTGGATATCACATGCCTATCATGAGCTCATGGAGGAGCGATTGGCCAAAAGAAGAGCCGGCACACTCCATGCTTCGTTTGCATAAGCACTCTTTCTCGATTACACTATAACCAATTACTGCCCGCGGGAATTGTATCGACGAAGGTAATACGTCGTCTTCGTTTGCAGTCGAGGTGTCAAGCGGATAGAGGCTTAGGCGTTGCTGAGAACCATGTTGATCAAAACTTGTAATATTATATGTCTCTAAAATTATGAGTTGGAAGGATCGAACATGAAGTCGTTTATCTGTTAGCGTTTGCTAATTTCTGACATCCTTCCAGCCCTTCTGGCGGCTTCTTGACCGGCTATTCTTCCCATGACCGTCCCCATCGTCAGTCCGCTGCCTCCCGGGTAGTTATTGAAAAAGAGACCCCCCAGGATTTCGCCTGTGCACCAGAGGCCTTCTATCGGCTTTCGAGTAGCCTCACTCAAAACTTCTGCTTTCGGCGTCGCAGCCAAGCCGCCAAAGGTGAAGGTAATGCCACATGTTACTTCGACTGCCTGAAACGGCCCCTTTTCCAGTGGCATTGCCCAGTTGCTCTTGGGCAGAGACAGACTACGCGACTTGCCCTGTGTCGACATGCCATCTCTTATTGCCGGGTCAAAAATTCTAGTTGGCTGTTCCTTTTGGAAGTTTTTGCAAGCCTCGTTGAATTGTCTGATGGTGTCCAAGAACTGTGTCTTATTTGTTAATCCCTTGCTGACGAGAATGTCAGCGAGGTCTTCAAGTGTCTCCGCTCTTAGGTTCGTCGTCACATCGTCCGCGTATTCCTCTTTTCGAAGCCATTTCGAGCCGTTGGCATCCCACACTTGAAATGCGATGCCCTGGGGTTGCTTGAGGATCTCCCTCCCGAAGATAGCATAGGTGAAATTACGAAGGTCGAAGCCCTCATCAACGAACCTCCTACCTTCAACATTCACCATAATGCCAAGCGGATAGCCCGATTTTGTGAACTGGTTTGTCAAGACCCGATCTCCTGAGCTCCGAGGCGAGTTGGCGTCCCAAGCAACGGAATGACAGCCCGAGTAATTACCTTCTAACATTGCACCGATATTCTCTGCTATCCTGTGCCCATCTCCTACATTGTATTTAGTACCTCGTACATGAGCAATATCCCAACCAGGTCCAAGATATTTCGCGCGAAGGGCTGGCGAAGCCTGGAAACCACCGCATGCTAGGATTACTCCGCCACTAGCTGCGATAGAGCTGAACTTGCCATTGCTGTACACTTTAACACCAAGAACAGCATTTGTGGTAGGATCTACGATTAGATCAATAGCTGGACAGCTGAATCGCACATTGACGCCGCTTCTTCGCGCCAGCTCAAGGTGCCATTGAAACAGTCCTTTTCCTTGCCCTGTTTTAGTTCATTAGCGCTTTGAGTCGACTATTATCATGTAAGATCGGGTTTTCTACCAATCATATTCATAACCATGCCACCCCAAAACTTATATCTCCCTTCTGTGAAGAATGACTGTCTATTAAATGAGAGCATAAATCGAGCCCCATTGTCCATCAACCACTGGACAGCTTCTCTCGAATTGTCTACAAGGAGTTGAGCTAGAGCCGGGTCTGCTCGTCCTTTCGTGACCCTTTTAATGTCCTACAGCATGATCAATTGAATGCGCATCACACACTGTCAGGGTTCTTACCGCGTGAAAATCCGTCTTTGAATACGGTGTCATCTCAATCTTGTCAATGAGTTCTTGCGACAAACCCTTAGTGCCATCTGGTTGGTAGAGATACGGGAGTAAATCATTTAACCCGTCGAAACAACATCGGAAGGCAGCTGCGGTAAAAAACTGTGTTCAATTAACCTCCGTGCTGCGTTATATGGAATAAGACACTGTCTTTACCGTGTTGCCTCCGGCGTCCTCGAGCGGTGCTTTTTCTATCAGTAGAACTTTTGCGCCGGCTTGAGCTGCTGTAGTAGCAGCCGAAAATCCTGCATTCCCACCACCAATAACAATGACATCGAAAGCTTCATCGAATGCCATATTGCACGTTTGATAATTGCTTACATTGGGTGCTCGCTTTTCCTCGCCCCTATAAGTGGCCCCCTTAAATATAGTGGTGCAGGAAGATATGGACGGACCCCTCACGGAGACTTACCCCATTACTTCTACAACAATAAATATCCACTTCGTCACTCAACAACGGCATTAATCAAAGTTCGGGACTCGGGTATAGTAAAGCAGGCGACAACTGTTCCCGGCTACCGGTTCTCAGGGGCTCCCCCACCATCGGTTCGTTCCCCAGGGTCCAGCATACCCCGCATCCTATAGTTTACCGTGACTGAACTCAATGATCATAAGGCGTCACAACAAACTGCGACCCGACAGGGCGAAATAAGAAGAATAATTAACGAGAATAATGTTCCTGCATCTTGATTATGCGAGACTACTCAACACACGCCACATGACCGATGTTTTTTTCTCGTAGGTCCTAAAGTTTTCAAGGAGAACCCCGAATGGCCGCCACATATGCACATTAGCACGCAAGATTCCCCGCGTTGGAGTAGTATACGATCAACACAACCAGTTCTTCAAATTGATAAGCCGACCGTGCCCTTTCCGCGTTGTAGTCCTTGTCACTGACGTAGAGTGGTATAATGCGAAGTTGTGTGAAGTATGCAAGTTTGGTAATAAGCTCTTTATCAATCTCTTAGGCTCGTTATATAACCACATTATTTTCTGAATAATTTGACATCGGAAACTCAGTGTACACATTTCGAACAATGGATGATGCGACGAAGCGTGACGTCGAAGGTGTGGAAGATTCGAGAGAAGAGCATCGTGGTACAGACCCGGCTATCAGCAATCTTCCCACGCCCGAGGAAGAAGCATCCGTAATTCGAAAACTGGATTGGCATATCATGCCTTTGGTCTTTACTATATACTCATTATCAGTTTTGGATCGATCGAATCTGGGAAATGCTCACGTCGCGGGTCTCGACGAGAGCATCGGACTCACAGGCGATCAATATTCCACGCTGGGCACTTTCTTCTACGTAACGTGTTAGAATATCCCTTTCTCAGATTGCCGAGTCACTCTGACAGCTGTAATTCAGATATCATCTTCCAAAGTGCCGCCGTCGGATGGAAGCATTTCCCAGCCCACGCTTGGGTCACTTTTGTCGTTTTATCATTTGCTACCATATCGACTTCTCAAGCGGCTGCTCAGAACTATGGCGGGTTCGTCCTCTTGAATAAGCTAGCGCGCCTAGTATCTCTACTAACATAAGCAGAATGGTGGTCCTCCGTTTCCTTCTCGGCGCGACGGAGGCCATGTATGCGGGCGTTCCGGTGTACTTATCTTTCTTCTATCCCCGGGACAAAGTCGGATTCCGCCAGGGCATATTTCTGTCTGGCTCTGCACTTGCGAATGCCTATGGTGGTGCTCTTGGCTATGCCATCACTCAAATCAAAAGCCATATCGAACCTTGGAGGATCCTCTTCCTCATTGAAGGGTTGCCTACATTTGCAATAGCAATTGTGGCGTGGTTTTGCTTTCCTGATGACATTGAAAGCGCCAAGTTTCTCTCGGATCGCGAGAAGCAAGTTGTCAAGCACATGGTCAGCCGCGATCAGACCGCCGACGTCATAAACCATACAGGTCTCAGGGTTAAAGATTTCTTCGCCGCATTTAAGGACTGGAGAAGTGAGTTTGAATAATACCCGCCATTTGGATTATAGCTCAGACTTATGCTTAGGCTATCTTACCGGAGTGATGTATTTCGGTTGCAACGTTTCTTTCGCCTCGCTTCCTCTTTTCGTTCCAGCAATTATAGCCGAGATCGGATCTTTCACACGAATTCAAGCGAACGGGCTCTCTGCACCGCCGTACCTCCTGACATTCATCTTGATCATCATATTCTGTTTCATATCAGATCGAGTCAGGATGCGTGGGCCGTTTGTCTGCTTCTTTAGCGTCGTAGCTGCTATAGGGTTCCTTTTGCTCGCGACTACTGAGGCCGCTGCATCTAGATATCTTGGGGTGTACTTTGCGATCACAATATTCGTCAGCGTCGCGATCCTTATCCCCTGGGTTTCGAATACTCACCAAACCGAGAGTAAGCGCGCAGGAGGTTACGCCATCTTTGCCACGTTCGGGCAAGCAGGGCCGCTAGTTGGCACTAACATATTTCCGTCAAACGAAGCACCGTATTACCGCAAGGGTTCTTGGGTGTCCTTCTCATTTTGCTTACTTGTTGCTGTCACTTCGGCCGTTTTCAGCTTTCTTTTATATCGCGAGAATCGTAAGTTAGATGAGGCACAGCTCGAGGAGGGACAAGCAGGGCTATGTCCACCTAAATTTCGTTATGTCATATGAGAAACCAATATGGCTACCTCAGTGATTATGCTCTAGGCGACCGCAGGTAGAACTCGAAACGAGCTGTCCTGTTTGGTTTTATTGAACAACCATAATCATCCATTGTATTGCTAAATTTCTTCGGGATTTATTTTACTAGAAGTTGATACAGAAGAGAGCAATCGACACCTAGACAGGCCTAGCTCGTGAAGATATTCTCAGAGCATTCGCCTGATCACGAGTGTACTGAGGTTACATAATGTCCTGGCACTCTTTTAATGGCCAATTTGTTCTAATGACCGGATAGTGCTTGTTCAATGATACCAAGGTATTATGGTTAACAAGTTCATTAATGTAGTCGAGCCCTAACACAAGATTGAGCATATTATATTATAGCCGTAAGATCCGGTCCGGCCCGGCCCGGACCTGCTTGCCAGGCGGGTGGCTTTGTTGAACCCCACTCCTTGTGCTTTGAATGTTTCAGTCGCATTATTGTTACATGAATGATATCGTGTCTAACAGGAAGTCCTCTAGCGGATTTTGGACTTACGCTCTCCTGTGTGCGGATGGGAGCGTGGCTACATAAGAGCAAGGATTTCGCTCAAGACTGTTGATGGGTTTAATCGATAACAGCATTCCGGGGTCTTCGGAAGCGTGGAGATCTGGTTACCGCTCAATTGAGGTGTTCTTAGGTAGTTCAACCAACATACATACCTCAAAATGACATCTCAGGGACTTCACCCCCGTGTAGTTTTCATGCCGAGCTCACGTGTTTTCCGGGGAATATCTCAGTTCAAGACCGTCCGTAGCATTTCCCACCTTACTCGTTCTTCATTGCGTTTGCCCACGAACTCATTAACTACAACTCCCTACGCCTGGAGAATCAACCGCCACCAATCTCGATATCTCCAACGTGCCAACATATCAAGTTCGAAGGATGCTTCCGCGGGGTGAGTACTTACTGATTAATTCTCAACTTGAATTGAAAGGTCATGGAGTTGACGCGTCGAGGAGGTGTACAACTGCATTCGCTCTGTTTGAGGGGCTATGGGAGGTTTGTTTCGCCCCATGTGAGTGAAAAATAGTTGACGCTCACTGCTTCGAAGGCCGGGATAACAACTTGCTTCGTCAACGTTGGGTCTGATCATCCATCTGTCATCGAGGCAATTGTAAAAGGCAAGAGAGAGCGACCCGACCGTTGGCCTAGAATGATTACTTGTCCCTCCGAAATCACTGCCATTTCGATGGCGGATGGGTTTGCTCGAGTAACAGGACGGCCACAAGCTGTTCTCGTCCACGTTGATGTTGGTACCCAGGCTCTTGGACAGGGTATTCACAATGCAAGTGTCGGTCGTGTTCCGGTTTTCATATTCGCTGGCTTGTGCCCATATACCGAGTCGGGAGAACTGCTGGGCTCTCGCACAGAATACATGCACTGGCTACAAGAACCTCATGACCAGAAGGCCATTGTACGGCAATACTGCAGGTATACTGGCGAAGTTCGCACTGGGCTTAATGTCAAGCAGACTATTGGACGTGCTTTACAGTTCGCAAATTCTACGCCCAAGGGCCCAGTCTACGTTGCTGGAGCGCGAGAGGTGCTTGCGGAGAAGATTGAGCCATACTCACTACAACAGGACCAATGGGTACCTATTGGACCAAGTGCGCTCCCATCAGATGCTATTTCCGAAATTTCTACAGCGCTGGTGCAAGCAGAGCGCCCACTCATAATCACAGGATACTCTGGGCGAGACCGACGGACGCCAGAGTTGCTTGTCGCCCTCGCAGATCTCATACCAGGGATCCGTGTACATGATACGGGCGGTAGTGACATGTGTTTCCCCTTTTCACACATCGCGTCCGAGGGTTCCCGTTTCAGCATGCACGAGTGCACGAAAGATGCCGATGTGATTCTTCTTCTTGACTGCGACATTCCCTGGATCCCATCCCGTAATCCACCACCCAAGGACGCAAAGATATACAACATAGACGTCGATCCTCTCAACCAGCAGATACCAGTTTCTTTCTTCCCGGCTCATGGACGCTGGAAAGCAGACTGTTACACAGCCCTCACTCAACTCGTTAATCACATCAAAAGCAATGATTCACTCACTAGTGCACTTCAAAGTCCGACATACGCAGCTCGCAAAGAGGCACGCACCCTCGTGCATAAAGAACGGCTAGCTGAAATTGCTTCACAAGTTCGCCTAGGGAACGAGGACCGATTAGACATCAATAATATCGGCAGTCTTTTGAAAACAACGCTCCCGGATTCGACGACGTTTGTCGTCGAAGCGGTGACCTCGGCACAGACACTCTTTGACCAGCTACAACCCGATCGCCCAGGCAGCTGGATCAACTGCGGCGGCACGGGTATAGGCTGGAGCAACGGTGCGGTTCTGGGCGTCAAGATGGCGCTAGCAGACATGGCTGAAGGCGAGGGACGTAATAGTTCAAGCCTGGTCTGCCAAGTCGTTGGCGATGGAAGCTTTATGTGCGCTGCGCCGTCTAGTGCCGTCTGGATAGCTAGCAAATATGACGTTCCGATTTTGACAGTTGTGTTAAACAATGGGGGTAAGTCTACTTGATGATCATCAATCCCACCACCGAGTTCTTTGCACCTGCCGAGCTGTTATTCATGACCTTACCACAAAAAAATTCCGTATTTACTAACTCTATATGCTCTATGCCTAGGCTGGAAAGCCCCTCGAAATTCAACTCAAATCGTCTATCCCGAGGGGCTTAACACATCTGCGTCTGATGATGAGATCAACACGTCCTTTCGGCCGTCCCCTAATTATGCTGCTTTAGCAGAGGCGGCAGCCGGATCGGAGGTTGGCAGTGCAAACAACCCTGATAACTCGGGGGCGTGGATGCATGGCGTACGCGTGAAAACTGTAGGAGAACTCAGACAAGCACTTCAGCTTGCGCGGGTTAGAGTAGCCGAAGAAGGAAAAGGAATGCTGGTTGAGGTTTTGATGTAGATAGATCGTGCGTCGAGGAATCGGTTCTAGAATCGATGTTGTGGATGGAGACGCAAGTCCTTTACAAGCATCATTATCACTCCGAGTCGTTACCTACCTAGATGTTCAATAAATCGAGTTGACACAATCGATGCTGATTTTTGTGAGAGCCATTTCTTTTAGTGTCTTACATGTTAGAGTTCACTTCAAGTACCTATTGAGGATTTACCTCATGAATCCTATAAGTCCTCGACCAATTATGTTTTCAATATTCATAACCCTATAAATACATCTATACATGCGACCATTTTTCGGCTAAATCACTGCCATATATATCTCCAAGGATTCTTTGCTCTCTAACTTAGCATCAACACCCGGGGCGATAAAGAAAATGAAACCCGACGATAGATCGAACGTCTTGCCATCAGCGTGCAGGGTGCCTTTGCCCGAAGTGCATATCAGAACGCCAGGCCCATCACTAGAGGTTATCTCCTCGCTTTCTTTGTCCTTCATAACCGTCCTGAGCATATCGAACTCGCTCATGGGCGGCTGGTACACGACCGTTTTACCATTCTTGCTCTTTTCGCTTGGTTTGCTGGGGAGTATGACATCCTCTTTGCTGTGAGCCTTAAATGTCAGTGTGTTGGCGAATGTGTCAACGTTATTACGGTCTGCTGGAGGACAGAACCCGACATTTAGAACGTTATTGGAACGCGCCACTAATTCAAAGACTTAGTATTTAGTATTGGATCATCGTTACCATCACTTACTGCATTCCACGATGTCGCCTGCAAGATAAGCATGAATGCCATCAGCAGGGATGAAGATAGCGTCGCCAGGTTGGAAAACCATGTAGTTCATACACAACAGTGCGACAAGGCTTCCAGCATCTTCGGGCCCGTATTGATCTTGCAATCGTGGTAACAAGTCTAAGATATATGCCGCGTTTCCAAGCTGGCTTCTGGATATTTTAGAGAGATCTATTTCGATCGATCTCACAGTATCAAGATCGAGTTTAAGGAGTTCGCGCGTGACGTTTCTCAATGTCTCATTCGTCCACTTGTCTGGTACGCCAACGTTGAATCTCTTTAGGATCGCGAGGTTAAAGAGAGGCGCGACCTCATCCAACGGTTTAAACCCAGCGAAGACTTCGAATTCGGACAGGGCGACAGCGATCTCCGGCTTGTGGTTGGCGTCAGTGAAGCTCTCCGGGTCCTTCTCCCGCAGCTTCGCCGCGAGGTCCTTGTTGGGGTGGATTTGCAGGGGCAGGGCCTTCGCTATCGACAGTATCTTGGGAAGATAGGGCAATTGCGCATCGAACTGTGTGATAACCTTCTTGCCGAGAAGACGCTCCTTGTCGCGCTGGAGCACGTCGGCCAAGGGCTCGCCGGTCTCAAGCTTGCGGCCTGGGAAATCTGGGTAGTCGCCGAACCACATCTCTGAGTAGTACTTTTCCGGATCGATCTTGAAATCGCTTCCTGGCGTCTTCTCACATAGTCTGGCTGCTAATGAGTCGGATCCTTTCTTGCCCCAGGGATACTCATTGCACGTCCCAGCTAACTGGAACACAAGATCTGAGGACATTGTGATGCTGATGATTGATTTGGGATAAGTATCAAAGTATAAAGGCTAGGGGTATATTATGATCACTATTACACTGGCTCGATGAAGTGACTTGCGTGCGTTAAGAATGAGTATATTCTCGATGTTGGTTCATCCAATAATTTGCCTATTGAGCGTATGTATTGTACGTAAAACACAAAATTGGTTTATTATTGCTCACGTTTGCTTCTATCGCAAGTCGAAACCTCAGATGTATGATGTCTTAATGTCGTCATAATCAAGTAGACGACATAAGAACTGGAGACCTCAGTGATTTGTGGAGCTCATGGCCACAAATGCTCTTCGTGGCATACCGTTCGTATCTCTATATCTATTTGCAAATGCGAAATATGTTTGCAACATGTGAAGTCTATCTGTTCTTGCTATTTGGAACTATAATAATGTATAACATTCGAATCTCGGGGGTCCTCGTTTGTATGGAGAAATAACGTCGCTGACGTATTGCCTCCGACGACAGACCACTAGAAAGCGGAGAGGTCCATGACCGAGTATATAGGCGCAAGTTCAAAACCGTCAATAAATGCTGCTAATTGCAGAAGAAATGCAGAAGAAATATTTAAAAATTAAGAGTAGCCAGTGTAGCCTTGCCAGACTATTTATCATCAAGCCTGGAGGATTCATTTTGATAAAAGATCGTGATCTAGGGAGAAATCGAACACTATTTGAATACACTAAAACCGATTCAACCCGAAGCCCTGGTTGAGATCCGATCGATGAGATCCACAACGGAGATCAGCGGAGCTGAGACATGCTAAGGAAGGAATGAATTATCAAGTCTCAAGTAGAATATACAGCTGTTAACCAATGGTACTGATTTTATAAGTATAGTACGCGTAATTCTTCGGAAGCCGGCGCTCACTAGTTTTGACCCAGTAACAAAGACCATATGATAAGCTAACAAAGAGAACCACAATACGGCTTCGGACGACAATCGCTTCGCACTCGCTTTCAGCGCATCTTCACATGATGGGTCAGTACGGCCAGCCTCCGACGTCATTCCCGCTAGACAATCGAATGGCGCCAACGCAACGAAAACAAGATGGCCCAGCACCCTGGAGTATAGCTGTGACGCATTAATGGGAATAAGAGCTGAACCAGCTTTGTAGAAAAAGTGGGAAGTATGTATATACCTATACGTAAGACAGACAGCTCGTATAGTATTACTTTACCTATTCTCATGTCTTAATTTATTGCAAAGATGTCGGACCTTGAAAAGAACAAGGAGGACAGCGCTGCGTCGGCGTATACGGCAATTACTGATGTGCTACCGGTCCCCGCGACGACAGCGCCCGTTACTAATCCGCACGATCACGACCTCGCAAATAGCCTAGCTGAGAAACCTACGCTATCTCACTCGCTAGCCATGGCCGACCACGATGAGAAGGGCTTCGTTCAGCACCCTCGCGACGAAGAGGTGGCTGATCTCGGGTGGAATAAGAAGAAGGAGAACATACCTGCTCCTTTAGTCGGTGGTTTGGGGAATGAAGATCTCTGGCTTCTTATCCGACGTTTTAATAAGGTGTGTTTCGCATTCCTGTGAGCAAGAGAATTCAGCTGACACATTGTAGCAAATGTATCATGTGAAAGAGGTTCCGCATTCGGTCCCTGGAGATCTCGACCTCAATGTTGCAGATGAGGAGGAGTTTTCCCCGGATAAGCTAAGAGCTACCGTGGAGAGGTTTTACATGACGTACGTGTCCGACCTGGGCTTTAATTTGAAAAGTATCTAATATTTAGATTCCCAGGGTGGTCATCGGTTTACTAGCTTCAGTTAAGCATATTGCTAGAATCCGATCTTGGCGCGAAACTCGAAGAACGACATATTTCTGCCTCGTATGTACCCCTTCTCCCTTATAATCTTAATCACAACAATGCTGATGGACATCTATAGGCCTACTTCGTCGCTTGGCTGTTCAATTTGATAACCCCTCTTTTCATCACAACATTAATCACTCTAATTCTGTATCCGCGCTCTCGCGGGATTCTCTTCCCACCAGCCCCTATCGCGCTCGTCGATGCGAAATCGGGCGGTGTACAGAAGCCTAAGGCAGGTGTCCTAGGGAGTCATGAGAGCGCAACTGGAGCCCCTGAGAATCATAAGGGCGAAGCTGTCGAGCAGTACGTATTTTATCGTCCTAATCGTCGTTACGAACGAGTCTTGCGCTCTTTCATCCCGCGCATCTTGATGCTCTACTTGGTTCTTCCGTATATATGATAAGTAAAGACCCTGACACGGCCTACTAGGGAAGCATCCAATTTTTTCAACGGTTTCACAGCCGTTGTCGTCACTAGCGCCACAGGCAAGAACCCACAGGCAAACCCAGAACCAGTCGAAGGGAGCTCAGCCGAGGATTCTGTGCCTGACCCGACGAGCCTAACCGCCTCTGCGGCCGAGGCCAAAGACATAGCAGCGGGCGGCCAGAAGGGGTCCAAGCACGACAAGACCAAGATTCCCGTCGAGAACGCCATCTGGAGCAAGATGCGGCCGATCATGCACGGCATCTCGGACGTCGCAGATACCTGGGAACGGCTGGGAAACGCGCTGTCGCCGACGGCGCCGTTCCCGCAGAACACGTACCGGATTCGACTTGCGGGACTCATCGCGCCACTCCTTCTGGTATCTCTCTTCGCGACATCATACGCGTTCGTCAAGGGCGCTACATTCGGAATGGGATTTGCATTCTTCGGGGACCCGATCATCACACCTGGTCTACGCTGGTTGAATAGGCAGTATCCGCATTGGCAGAAACTTCTCGAAATGCGCAACACAGTCCTAAAAGGCGTGCCTACGAATGCACAGCTTACAATTACTCTGCTGCGCATCGGTGAAGCGAACAATGCGCCTCTGCCTCCTGCGCCATTCGTCCAGGCACCGCCGCCCGACCGTCCCGCGGAGGTCACAGATGCGGAACTGCGCGCTACGGGAGCTGAACCCCCGCTGAATGCTACCGAAGAAGAGCTCGAGGAGGCGATGGAGCATGATCCTACCACTGCACACGAGACGGCCGGCGCTGACATTGACGCTGCAAAGGGCCACAAGAAGGGCGGAAGGGTCCTCGGCGCGTTGAAGAGTGTTGTTAAAGGTACCGTGAAGGGAGTTATCGCGAGCGACGCGGCACGCGCAAAGGCAGGCTCCCGACCCGCCAAGAATCGTCTCGGCGTCGTTCCTCCGGCCAAGGCCGAGCTGCTGTCGGGCCCCGTAGATTTCAAGGGCAGATATGATGGCCGGAAAGGCCGGATCTACATCGCCACAAAATCGACTATTCCCGCTGTGGGATTCAGCACGGATGTGGTATCAGAGTCGGCAGATGGGGGAGGAGAGCTACATCCTAAATGGAGCATCGCGATTGGTGATATCAAGGAGTTGAAGAAGATTGGGGGCTATGGGTGGAAGGCGAAGCTGGTGGTTGGGTGGTCACTGGGTCGCGAGGTGAATGATGGACTGGAGATCACAGATCGCTTGGGAAATGTTAAACGCATTACTGCTCTCCCACTGCGAGATGAGTTATTTAATCGGCTGGTTGCCATTGGGGGACAGAAATGGGAGGCTTGGTGAGATACTAATACTACTACTGAATTTGATAATGTTTAAATTTCTGGTCTAACTTTGCGTGTATTAGTGCTCGGGCTTGGATTTGATTCCGTCGATGTTCTTTCTTATCCGTGGGCGCGATGGGAGTTTGGTGTTGGGCTTAGGTAAGGGAGTTTAGGCGTATCGTCGTTACTGTCTTGAGTTATTAGACTTCTTGATTTGTGCTAACGATACCCCTATTGAGCTGTTGGAAATGAGGCATGACAGGTATCGAAAACTTAGAAGAATGCATATAGAATTTCTCAGTAATCAGCATGTTAATTTTGACTTAACCCTCCCTTTTCTCATGTTCTGCCATTACTCGTGGAGGATAAACAACGAAGAAAGTGAGCAAGATGCATCATGAAGAACATTCTATCAGACTCGTAGATATATGAGTTAGCGTGAGATAGCTTGAGTCCTAGATTGACTTATCATGCCTCGGCTTTCTCAATATGTGACTACTGCTCTCAACTGTTATGTACCGTATTTTATCGAAATGTGCAAAGGATACTTGTTACTCGGTCTGAATTTATACCGCCCGTGAATACGCTCACTAAGTAACATCTTATTCTCATATTCGTGAGCACCCCAAAGTCTGAGAAAAATGCATGTAAGATCTTGTCACTACACAGGGATTGTGCTGTTGAAAGAAATGCACGGCCCGTACGACGACGTCAGTGAAGAAGTCGAATTTGTGACTGACACACCCAGCGCCGAGGTGCCGCACTTGAGTCCGAGGGCGAAACTCCCTAATCATAGATTGAAGTCAACGAGATTTGTATTTGAATACATCAATAAGAACTCGAAATTGAAATCTGGGCTTTGCGGTTCCAGGGGAGATGTATAAGGGTTGGACAAGTGGTAGACTCACCCGCCATCACATTCGCCATATACGCATCAGTGTGCGTGTGATCATTTGGATAGTGGGCATTGACCGTTGCTGTCCCAAGCTTTTTCATGGCTTGCGCAGCGTACTCGCCATGCGCTACATGCCAGACCCCTGCTTCTGTGCCTCCGAGCTGACTTGCTGCGAGCCTTTTTGTAGGTGGTTAGTCCATGAAGTGATTAGCTAAGGGTTGATTTTCGAGGTTATCCTTTTGTTGACTATTTGATATACGTGACTTAAAAGGGGAAGACAACGACTGACCAGGCGTAATAATCGAATCGTGAAGGACCCCAGCTGCAAGTACCGCTTTCGCAGATGCTATCATGACAAGTCAGGGATTGGGAGAGAAATCTTAGCATGAAAAAGACATGATTGGGAGAATTTCCAAGCGATTTCTTCCCATATATCATGATGAGGGTACTAGATACTACTTACTTGTTCGGTGTGGCGGAGCTCAATATCACCTGAAGACTCAGAGTCAGTTATAATCAGATTTTAGAAGTTTCTAGACACGTTATTCTGAACTAAAACTGAAGCGCGTCTTTTGATGTTTGCCCAAAAAAAGGAAGGAAATGGCTTTGGGAGTCCCTTACTTTCGCTCCCTTGGCGAGGAAGAGCCTCGCAGCATTCTTGTAATAAGCAGGATACGTCAAGACGGTCTCAGCAACACCATTATAGACCTAGTAGCAACACCAATGAATTAGCGTTCCCTTATCCTATCATCCAACCGCACCTTAAACCATTGGCCCGAATATCTTACCGTACTGCAAGTCTGCGCACCATCGCCAAAGCAATCCGTCCGCCCGTTATCCGTCGACAAACTACCACCATCGTTATGCCCAAACTCGACAACGACCCAGTCGCCTGACTTTACTACGTCGGCGATCGCCTGGAAGCGCCCCTCGCGCGTGAATGAGCGAGCGGAACGGCCCCCGATCGCCTTGTTGGAAACAGTGTAGCTGGTAGGTAGACTGTATTTCAAGAATTCACCCCAGCCCTCGGTGCCTGAGCCACCACCGGCTTTGGCCATTGTCGAGTCCCCGGCTAGGTACACGGTGGCTGCCGTGGCGGAGCTGATGCCGAGGAATGAGAGCAAGATGGTGGATAGCATGGCGAGTGACTAAGTGGCGGTACTGTGAGCGTTATGTGATGATTGTAGAAAATATGCTGCTGTTAACTATCGATAGCTATTTCAATTATATCCGGCACGAGCGTGAGCTTGAACCTGAGAGTTCATAAGCATCGTGTTACATGCTTAGTTCATATGTATATAATTACAAACATCTAAAACGCCTATTATGCTATTGGAGCGGCTCTGTGACTATTCTAGGAGCTTGAGGAATCTGAGATCGATCATTGCAACATGGTAATTCGGGGGTTCGCGATAAGATACCCCGTTTTTCCGGCGAAGCCGCAGGCCGTGGTAGAAGACTTGTAACATTACTAGGCAGGTTAAATACTCTCCAGTTGAGCCTCGACCCTTGGTATGATACTAAAAAATCTAGTGAAGTGCCCACGGCTGTGGGGAGTTGGCTGAATGGAGGAAGTTCTTCCGGTGGAGATCGACTTAGGTATAGGAGTGTATACGTATTGAGATGCCCGTTAAGAGTTGCTTGGCACAATCATTTGTAGCAGCAGAAAATTATAAGGGAGCTTATTAAAGTTGCGAGTGCAAAATCGCATGGATCGGGGAGTCTTCGTTTTGGCAGGGCCACCTGGTTGGCCGCCCTGTGCATTTAGCTACTGTTGACTAAGGTATAACAAGAGCGAAGGGCGATATGAAAGTATGCTACAGTAAAAGGTTTCCGTCGCTGGGTGCAATTGAACAGACAACTTGGCAGACTGCCACTGGCCTTGAGTTGATCTGACTCTGGTAATTGATGCCATAAAGGGACGATTGGTCTATAATATTGATGTGTCTTTCTAGAATTGGGGTGAGGAACCTGAAAAAGACAAATTAGTGATGGCAAGTTGTTATCCTCTCATCTCAGTCGACTCCATGTACCCGATGTCGTCCAGCCTCTCCTGCACTGCTAAGTTTACTTCCTTATGCCAATATCGGACGCGGTCGCGTTGCGAGTGCTCGTACTCCGGCATTAGCATTAGGGCCCGTCCAAACTCGCTACGCTCCTTCTCGCTGGCTAAGAAAGACACAGTCTCGTCGACCTGTTTTATGATACTTGCGGTTAGCCTGTCGAAGTAGAGACCGCAGTGTTGCATCTCTTCTAGCAGATTAAGCATCCCTGATATATCACCACGACGCGTCCAGTAGATAGTAAGGAGCTCATTGAAGAAAGGGGTGGAGGCGCCCAAGACGTAGGACTCAAGACCCAGTTCTTTGATACGAGGCAAGATGGAGAAGACCAGAGAGGAGGGCGCCGAAAAGGCAGTGTCGAGTCGTCGAAGTGCAAGAAGCAGGTAGGCCGGGTATAGAGGACCGTGAACGTAGAGGCTTAGCTTTTGAGAATCACCAGGACCAGAAACATCATCTCCAGTGTTGTGGTCACGTTCTGCGGCCATTGGCGAGGCTTCCGCTTCATCGGATTGAGTAACATTCTTTACTATGCCCAGACGAGCAGGCATGGTAAAGACCTCCCTCTCCAAAACATCCCACAGCTCGAAATCAGAAGTTGCGGAAGTGATTAAGCCCTCAATACGAGTCCTCTCGGAAGATCGCTGGGCCTCGAGTTCGATGATCCGGGTGGGGGTGTGGGCTGGCGCCTGCCACTCATCATCAATGAATTCGTCCCTCTCGACGGCGATAGTGTCATACTGCGTCGACTTCGCCTGTTGATTGATGGTATCGAGCGCCTTCTCAGCGGCGCCTCGGAGCGGGGGTGGAAAACGCCGGAGAGCTCTGGCGCGGCCTTTGGCGGCGCCGGAAAGGGAGGCGGGAGCGGTG
This sequence comes from Xylaria flabelliformis, assembly GCA_007182795.1. Taxonomy (NCBI): domain Eukaryota; kingdom Fungi; phylum Ascomycota; class Sordariomycetes; order Xylariales; family Xylariaceae; genus Xylaria; species Xylaria flabelliformis. The sequence goes on from VFLP01000054.1 coordinate 206,594, forward strand.
ACGGTAGCTGGGCGGGCTTGGCCAGCACCAAAAGCAGCTTGCTGCGTCATGAGCCCCGTAGACCGGATTGTAGTAGAATCGACGGGCCCTCCATCGTCTTTGACGGCTGGCTTGAGGCCGCGGGCTTCGATGTCCGCAAAGATGCGCTCGAAGATCTGGCGCTCGGTCGGGGTAATAGTGCCTCTGTCCACGACTTCAGCAGCCGAGTTGTCTTTGTTTAGCTGTTCGAGTTCATAGTCAAAAGGGATAGTGTTCCCTTTGGTGCGGCGGGCGGTCGCATGGAGTGATCGCACGAAGCCAGCCGATGCGCGATGCGCCGGTATGCGGAGGATGGTCCTCGTTTGGTAGAGAAACGGCATTAATGTGAAGGACATTATGATTCTTAACCCTAGTAACCGTCAAGGCAGCACGATCAATACGGAGTTTTCTTGGCGAGTGCTTTGAATTTGGATAGGGAATGTGACATGTGCTAAAGTCAATCTTTTCTGCGATCCGAGAAAAATTTAGTGGGTCCTCTGCTATCATTCAGATTAGAGCTGCATTTCTGCCTGGAGCTGCCTGGCATTGCAAGCAGGTACAGGTGGGGACAGTAGACGCGAAAGCCCATGACTTCGCGTTAATTGATTCTGCGTCGCGAGTCGCCCTCGTCATCATCGTCCCTACCAATTCTTGTCGGGAAAACCTACATAGTTTCTCTGTAACACGGTGTCAACTGCGTTCAGTTCGATTCCGATCTGGCTGCACGCGCTTCAATCTCTTCCCTCACAATTAGAAGATTCAACTTCGCTCCTTCTTTAAGTGTTCAAACCAGATACCATTTTCGACAAGAACCACGCACCCCAACTTACATCTCAACTAATCAAGTTTAACTACACACACCCATTCAGCCAGCTTTACACCAAATCTACGAAATTTATTCTGCTGTTTTATCAACGAATTCTGTTGACTCAGGCCGATTTGTTTTGTGTCCCTATTTTATCACTATAATCTGTCACACAACTATACTCGCGCGTTCTGTACAATGCCACCTGGAAAATTGAGCGCCTTCGAGGCGCGGAGAAGGGAGAATGTTGCCAATAATGCAAAACTTCTTAAAGACACCGCCGACCTGGGCGCAAAGATGAGGAAAGCTGCTGCACCACCCCCCAGACCAGCTGCCCCGCGGAAACGCAAGGCTGCCGAACCTGCGGTCCGCACCCGCGTCATGCCTGTCCGACAGAGCGCTCGCCTGGCAAGCGCAAGCACTGACTCCAAAGACACATTGGTGAAATTAGAAGACATACCGGTCGAGTTGAAAGATAGAGAACCGAAGCGGGTCCGCACCAATGGCGATCTCCAACTTTCAAACCTCCAGGTGGAAGGTAAGAGGTGGTCGAGTACGGACGCTCTGGCTAGTTTTGTCCAAGGGGCGCAGCCGGGCGTCAGGACCTTTACCGATGACGATATAAATGAGACGACCGATGAGAAATTAAAGTCGCTCCGGCAAGACCTGAATGACCTGACATTGTTTGCGGGCTGGCAACCAAATGGTGAGACTTTGACGGAAGATACCGTATTTGTGCTGGGAATATTGCTGACGCAATCGCGCAGACATCAAAATCACACCAGAGAGAGTATACGCCCTCACCTTTCATCCTATGTTAGACAAACCCATTGTGTTGGCTGGAGATAAAAAAGGCACTTTGGGATTCTTTGACGGCTCGCAAAAAACACCAGACTACCCAGAGGACGATGACGAAGACTTCGATGTCCCATTACCTCAAATCGGTGCATTTGAAGTACACAATCGCACCATCACCTCCATCAAAATTCCCATGTTTGACCAGAACTCCGTCATAACGAGTTCTTATGATAGCTCGATACGTTGCCTCGACCTCCAAACGCAGGTTAGCACTCAGCTATGGGCACCAGAGGCAGACGAGGACGAGCTGGGTATTTCATGCATCGACATATCCCCCGAGGCGAAGGATACTATCATATTTTCTACCCTCGAAGGTTCACTAGGTCGAATCGATAGGCGGTCAAAATCCAAAGCCGAAATTTGGGGATTGACAGATAACAAGATCGGCGGTTTCTCCTTGAACCCACTACTCCCACATCTCGTAGCTACTGCATCTCTCGATCGTACCTTAAAGATCTGGGATCTGCGTATGGTAAAGGGCAAAGGCGATCTTCGCCACCCGACTCTGTTGGGCGAGCATACATCGCGCTTGTCTGTCTCGCACGCGTCGTGGTCCCGAGCGGGTCATATTGCCACGTCGTCGTACGACGATACAGTGAAAATTTACGACTTTTCTTCCGCCGCGAAGTGGAAGCCTGGGCACGATATCGCAGATAAGGAGATGAAACCTGCTGTCAGCATCCCGCATAACAACCAGACGGGCCGCTGGGTCACCATTCTCAAACCGCAGTGGCAAGCGAACCCCGCCGACGGCGTGCAGAAGTTTGTGATTGCGAACATGAACCGTTTTATCGATGTCTTTGATGAGCACGGCACACAACTGGCACAGCTCGATGGTGACGGCATCACGGCTGTTCCGGCTGTTGCGGAGTTTCACCCCGTGCGGAATTGGGTTGCGGGTGGCAATGGGAGTGGAAAGTTAACTCTGTGGACGTAGGTTTGGTGTGACACGAAGATCTGATTGGAATCAATAAAGGACAAGTATGTCGGCATACCTCTTATCTATCAATTGGCTGATTATCCTGAACTGGTATGTGTATATCACCTAATTCATTTCTAATGAAAATTGGCATGTATATACTCCTACCCGCGGATATACGTGTTGGATGTGTCAGACGATTTATCTATCGATGGGTTTGTCTCTACACCCCACGTACTATACGTATAGAGATTTGAAGTTCATCCGTTATATGGCTTAACTAAGCTAAAGTTGTTCGCTCTCAGTATTCAAATTAGTACGCATTTATTCGTGACATGGCTGCAGCGCTCGAGTATGAATCTCTTCATACAAACTTATTACAAGGACGAGAAATATTTTTGAGGAACAGTTTTGATAACTAGTATACTTTCTTGTTCAAAGTACGATAGTACAGCATCTACTTATACTGCTAGCTACCATCGTCAGTATATTACATACAAGGGTATCTCCACCACACCGCATTATCATAACATCATGACCTCCTCGGCATCCACTTCCGGCTCCTGTTCGCCTTCTGCATTGACTCGGAGGAAGGGATGTCGTAGTGCCTCCGCAGCACTGATCCGTCTCGTAGGGTCGAGATCCATGCAACGAGAAAGAAACTCAATAGCCTCTTTCTCCTCTGGGGTTAACACGTTAGCGGTACCGTCTCTTCCACCATCAGTGCGGCACGTGGACCACAGCATGATCTTCTCCAAGGAGAACCCCTGAGCGCCGATCGTAGGAATCGTGTGGTCGAACATGCAGCCGTGCAGCTGCCCCGCCATCTTCATGCGTTTACTGCCGAAGATGGTGGCGATCTCGATCATAGCCTCGATGTCGTCGGTGCTGTTGAAGAAGGGGAAGCGTCGGCATAATATTGTCAGGAGGATCACGCCCGCAGACCAGATGTCGATTTTCGTGGTTTGTTCTGTGCATTTGAAGAGCACCTCGGGGGCCCGGAACCCTCGTGTGCCGGCTCGGTTGGCGCGCCGCGATGGACGTGTGTCCAGCTTCGGATAGCCTGGCAAATGCTGAAGCGAATTGAAGGCGACAGACTGTTGTAGACGTTGTTTGCGGACTTGGCGGTCTTCGTGACACAGGCACGGCTTGCTGTCGGTCCCCTCCCGTTCAGCTAACCCGAAATCTACCAGAACGCCGCGCTTCTTCTCTGGGTCGTAGAGGAAGTTTGTGGGCTTTATGTCGCGGTGGATGATCCCCTTTCCATGTACGGCAGCAAGCGCGGTAAACAAGGACTGCATATAGACGCGCGTGTCGTAAATATTCATCTTGGGGTAGTACCTCCGGAAGTCCGGGTGCCGGAAGTAGGGGAGGATGACGAGGACTTGGTCGGATTGGCGGAATGCGGTGATCAGGGGGCACACGGAAGGACAGTCGCGCAGGTCGTGGAGAAGCTCAAGCTCATTGAGAATGCGGGCAGGCGAGGAAGTGACGTAAATTTTCTTGACAGCTACGAATTTTGGCTTTCGACGTCGCGGCCGCGATGAGTGATTTGTATGGGAGGCGGAGGACTTGAGAGGCGGAGGCGTCCACTGACCGTCGTCGGCGTCCATATCCCAGTCGTTGATGTAGTAATCGTAGCGGATGTCCTCAGCCTTATAGACGGTCGAGAAGGTACCTGGATGGGGTGGTTAGCTGCGGAAATGAGCGGTAAAGAGAATGCAAAGTAGTCGAGTTACCTTCGCCAATGCGCTTGATCAGACGGTAATCGTCTCGGAAATGGGGAAAGGTTTTCTGGAGCTTCTTCATGTCCCGCTGAATGGTCACATCTATGGGTTCGTCCTCATCGGACGACTCAGACGCGTCGTCGTCTTCATCGTCGTCTGCAGCTCTGTCCACGTCATCGTCATAGTCGTTTTCGGCGCGCTGGGTCTGCGACTGCGACTCTGTCTGTGATCTCGATCTAGATCTTGATCGTGATCGTGACTGTGATCGTGACTGTGCTGTATCGGTCTGATCATCACTTAGTAACCAGAGATAGTCCTCGGGTCTATGCATGATTATTCGTCGACACAGCGAAGACCAAGCGAGCACCTTCCCGGTCTTCCAGCCCGACCAGGACGTAGATGACTGAGCACGACACTGTTTCTAAAGGGAGTTTGTCTTAGTTCTAATGCCGTAAGGAGTCGTCGTTGTTTGTTTTGGTGTCTAAGTGACAATTGCGCCGTTGTACTATGATATGTATTTACGAGGAGAAAACATGTGGAAAGCACCTCCGGATAGGTATGGACAATCGCTTCGAATGCTGAATTGCAAAACGCCAATTGATGCGGTTGGACAAAGACAGAGAAGTATGGCCGGTGTCGTGTTATTATTGGAATGAAGGTCACATGGGCCGTTGATTACTTATGTTACGGATACCTATTCTACATCAGAATAACTATCGGTGACCGGGCTGATCCTTCCAAGGTCAGGGCGCGTTCTGTAGTGGGGTGGCGATTTTACTGTGCGGGCACCGTACCTTCTACACTCAACTCTGCGCATGTGTACTGTAGCTGCGTAATATACATACTGTACGACTATGAGTTTTGCTTAACAATTTGGCGGGGAAAGTGGATCATAGGTAGGTATACCCACCGCGTCGCAAAAGAGAAGGGAAAACCAATCTAAACAAAAACAAACGGTTGCCGAGGAGGGGCTCCCCACTCTATATTGCGGTGTTGTCGTCGCATAATATCGTGAAGGTCTCTACCATAATCAACTTCCCATAAACGTAGGCCATGACCGATATTGGTTAGAGCTATAACAGCATTTCCATTCTCTTCGACTCAGTTTCATTTTTGTCGTATTATTTAGTTGAATTCCTCACTACTAAGCGAGGAGGGAAATAGCACTATACTGCACAGCCCTGCTGCTGTACGCAATAATATTTGTTTACTTCGAATCGATACCTCTGGCGGCTCAGGCCTCATATAACTTGCAACATCAGCAAGATAGTGTGGGTTGAGGGAGAGCAGCAGGTTGCCACCCTCCCCCTCCCGCCATCATGGAGTCGATCGACTTCGACATCAACGATGCGCTCAAGCACTACATGAGCGATCCGGCCTCGATAGCAACGCCCGAGGCCGACGGCGCCCTGCTTGACTGCGAGTCCGATCCAGAGTCCCTGTCCAACATCGCTGTCATCAATCCCGTCCTCAACCCCATCATCGATGCCGTCGCTGACAACCCCGACGCCATCACCCGCAGCGCATATTTCGACTCGCTGCAGTTCCTACTCAAGTGCGCACCTATCTCCCCTAAACCCCTCGTGCAAGATCAAGAGCCGCAGCGATCCGCGTCTAGTGCCGCCGATGCTGCTTCTGCCAAATGTAAGACGATACAAGAGCCCATTTCTAAGTTGTTCGTGCAATCCAGGTATACTCAGTTCCTCCCCACACATGCCCTCAGCAAGATCTTCGATCTGGTTATGAGCGGCCTAGCTGCCGAGGCCGATGCCATTGCCCACGATCTCGAGAACCCCGACGAGCAGGATATCCTCGCCCACCACAAGTCGCTCCTTGAGATCTACGGCTTCCTCATACAGTGGACCATGGCCTGTGTCGAGACCAAGGCCGCCGAGAAGTCATCAGCCGCCCCCGTATCGCGCGCTAGAGGTAAGGGCGCAAAGTCAAAAGCCGCCGCAAACAGGCATGGAGACGATCACTGGGACAGTGCAGCCCAGCTTCAGTCCGCTCTAGATGTCATGGCCAAGGTAATGAAGTTGAAACTAGGCAAACTCTTCCTAACCACGAGCGAGCGCGACACCTTTGTCGGTCTCCTGACCCGGCCTGTGTATATGGTACTCGAGAGTGAGCAGAGAGTCAAGAACACAGCCATCAGGATGCATGCTTTCAAGGTCCTTTGCATTGCGGTTAAGCACCACGGGCACGGCTATGGTAGGTTCTCAGTAGGAGGCGGAGAGCAAGCAATGCTGAGATGATCGCTGACACTGATACAGCCGCCCAGATCTCCATCGTTCAGAACCTGACATATTTCGAGCACTTGTCCGAACCCATGGCCGAGTTTCTTCATATCTTATCAGAGCAATACGACTATCCACAACTGGCTGAAGAGATCCTGAGAGAGATTGGCAACAAGGAATTCAACTCAAACGACACGAAGGGGCCCAAGTCTGTCTCAACCTTTATTGCCAAACTCTCTGAGCTTGTGCCGAGATTGGTGATCAAGCAGATGACTATGCTCGCCAAACAGCTCGATAGCGAGGTCAGCATTTTAGCCCATCGGTCTGATGACAGTGGACTAACCAGTTATATAGTCGCATACACTACGGAGCTCGTTGATCGAGGTCTGTGGCAACATGATAGCCCATCTCAGCAACCAAGAAGAACGCAGCGACAACCACAAGTCCCAACTAAATGCCTTTTTCGATGTCCTAGAGGAGCGATTTTTGGATATTAATCCGTACTGCCGGTGTCGAGTGATGCAAGTATATACGAAGCTGTGCGACCTGGAACAGAAATTCCCCAAGCGACGGCAAAAGGCTGCTGAGCTCGCTTGTCGGAGCTTAGAAGACAAGAGCAGCCATGTCAGGAGAAACGCGGTCAAATTACTAGGCACGCTGATCAAGACTCATCCATTTACTGTTTTACACGGCGCTCAGCTGTCTCGGAAAGATTGGCAGGAGCGCTTGGACAAGGTCGATGCTGAACTGAACGCATTGAAGCCCCCAGCGGGTGAACCCGGTCTAGGTGAAGATAAGGCTAATTCGACTGCCCTGGTAGACGAGCCAACCCAGGTGATGGATTCACCGCAAAAACCAACAGAGATGTCTGAAGAACAACAGGCTGCAGCTATCCAGAAAGCCCAAGAAGACGCCGCTACATCTGAGGCAATTGAGAAGCTCACTCTCACGAAGCGATACTACACGGACGCGCTCAAATTCATCGAGGTGTTGCACGAGGCTACGGGCGTTATTGTGCAACTCCTCGGTTCGAAGAACAAGTCTGAAGTCATCGAGGCCATGGATTATTTAGAGATTGGTAATGCCTACAACATCGAGGACAGCATGGTTGGCATTCGGCGCATGATGCGTCTGATTTGGACCAAGGGGAACAGTGATGAAGGTAAAGGCGTTCAAACACATCTCATTGACTGCTACAGGCGTCTGTTCTTTGAGGCGCCTGATCAATTCAGTCCCAATGACGCGGCTATCTATATCGCGAGAAACATGATTAGTCTCACGTCAGGCACCACGCCGGCCGAGTTGACGAGTCTAGAACAGTTGCTTGCTACCATGATGAAACAAGGGATGATCTCAGATCGGGTCGTTACTAAATTGTGGGACGTGTATGGATTTCAGAAGCGAGAGATTTCGCGGTCTCAACGAAGAGGCGCCATCATTGTATTGGGCATGCTCGCGACCGCATCACCCGAAATTGTGGTAGGCGAGATGGAGACAATGCTGCGGTTCGGTCTAGGATCTCATGGTCGATCCGATCTTCAGCTCGCTAAATACACATGTATTGCGCTGCGGAGATTGAACCCGACGGGCCGGCAAGCAAAAGACTCTTCGGTCACCTTCAGTCGACTTCCAAATGAGCACGCTGTACTGGCTAAACTCGCTGCCATTACCGAAGTGCCAAGCGAGAGCAAGGAGTGGTTTGGAGTGGCTGAACAAGCCATCAACGCCATCTACTCGCTCGCTAAGCATCCTGATATTTTGTGTACCGATATTATTCGACGACGTACCAAGGTCGTTTTTGCTTCACAGCAGAAATCCCCACCAGCATCACGCCCGGGGTCACGGGATGATGCTACGATGACAGTGGCGGGCAGTCATGGCATAACGCAAACATTGAACACTATGGCGCTGGATGCGCCTACGCAAACCATTAACCAACCGACACCTGAACCACCAGCTGAGCCCAAGGAGAAGGCGGCCATCGCTCTATCACAATTATTATTCGTCGTAGGGCACGTAGCGATTAAGCAGATTGTGCATTTAGAACTCTGCGAGCTTGACTTCAAGCGGAGAAAGCAGGAGAAGGAAAAGGAATCGTCAAAACCAGACGAATCGCGAATATCTACTGGCCGGAAGAGTAAGCGTGCTTCTGCTGCCCCAGCGCATGAGGATCCAGGCGATGAGCTCGACTTAATCGGTGGAACGACCGAGGATGACTTCACTGAGGCCATGGCTCATATTCGTGAGCGCGAACTTCTTTTTGGTCCCCAGTCCCTATTGTCGAATTACGGACCTATGGTCGCCGAAATTTGCTCGCGGAGTGATATATATAAGGATAAGAGCCTCCAGGCGGCGGCCACGTTATGTCTCGCTAAACTAATGTGCGTCAGCAGCGAGTACTGCGAGGCGCACCTACCCCTGCTCATCACAATTATGGAGCGCTCGCCCGATCCCACGGTGCGGTCTAACGTAGTTATCGCCCTTGGCGACATGGCCGTGTGCTTTAACCATCTAATCGACGAGAACACGGATTTCCTATACCGCCGGCTGGCAGACACCGATCTCTCGGTGAAGCGCACCTGTCTCATGACTCTCACCTTCCTAATTCTCGCCGGCCAGGTCAAAGTGAAGGGTCAACTGGGCGAAATGGCCAAATGCCTCGAGGACGAGGATAAGCGGATCGCGGACCTCGCTCGCATGTTCTTCTCCGAGCTCAGCACGAAAGATAATGCTGTTTACAACCACTTCGTGGACATGTTTAGTCTGCTCTCTGCTGGGCGGATGGATGAAGAGCCCTTCAAGAGGATTGTAAAATTCTTGCTTGGTTTTGTTGAGAAGGTAAGTTGTTTTTTTCCCTTGTTTTTAAGGGGGAGGATGGCCAGTTGAGTAATGACTGACATAAATAAATCACAGGATAAACATGCGAGACAACTAGCCGAGAAGCTTGCGGCTCGTCTCCCCCGTTGCGAGACCGAACGCCAGTGGAACGATGTCGCGTTCGCTCTCGGGCTGCTGCAACACAAAAATGAGGATATCAATAAGATCGTGAGTGAGGGGTTTAAAGTCGTTCATACGGCGGCTTAAGTGATGTGTAACGGTACGATTGTTATGACTGCGTACATGAGGAAAACCATTGATACCAGGTCGGAGTCTGGCGTTCATTTGAGTCGTGTGTCAGGGCTGTAGATTTGAAATCTGGTGTAGATTGAATAAGTGGCTTTGCATCGAAGTCATTTCAAAGTGATTCCAATCTCATGACATAATGAGGAAGTGAATTCGTAGCGTTGACACTGTTTGGCTTTATAGACGATACTTGAGTTGTGTCTGTCTATCTAAGCAAAACCCCACCTTAGAGTTCCGGCACCTGACGATCCCGCTTATCTCCCTCCGCGCCTGTTTCAACGATCAATATCAACTAGCTATGACCGTAGAAACAGAGTAGCATTTAGTTAGGTATTGTCGGCCCATGTCGCATACAGACATAAACGCGTAAGATAGTAGGCAATAAAATGGACCGACGCGACTCTGACGATAGCCGGACACGGCTCCTGGCACTGTCCCCGGCGGCAGACACGAGTCAACCGCCGGCCGGAGCAGACTCCGAAGAGAGAGATATCGACGACAGCAAAGGACGTCGCACTCTCAGCCGTATAGATAAACGTATAATACCCTTACTCTTCGCGACAGCGATGGTCAACTTCATGGATAAGACAATCCTCTCCAGCGCCGCGGTCTTCGGTCTCCGGAAAGACACGGGACTCATCGACCTCGACCCCGACCCCGGGAATGGTGACGGAAACAGGGGCAAGAACAAATATGCTTTCGTCGCGGCCGCGTTCTACTTCGGCTACGCTCTATCCAGCTACCCCGCCGCTGCCTTCCTATCTCGGCTTCCCGTGGGGAAGTTCCTGGGCGTGAATCTCTTGCTCTGCGGGGTTGCTGTCGCTGCTACTGCGCTCTGTAAGGACTTTAAGGCATTGGTTGGGTGTAGGTTTGCGCTTGGGGTCTTCGAGGCTGCTATTACGCCGTCTCTGGTCTTTATTACGGGGACGTGGTATACCCGTGATGAGATCCCGAAAAGAACTGGCGTTTGGTTTTCTGGGCACTCAGTTGGTGGGATCGCGGCTTCGGGCCTGGCGTTTCTCGTTGGGATAATTGTGGGCGAGAGCGAGAACGAGGATGAGCATGAGAATGTGCATGCGTGGCGATGGATGTTTGCCATTCTAGGCGTGCTCACCTGTGTCTTGGGGGTAGTCATCCTCCGCTTTCTACCGGACGGGATTTCCACGGCTCGCTTCCTGAGTCACGAAGAGAAACGTTGGGCAAGAGATCGCGTCGTTCGTGAAGGAATGGGCAGCACGAGCAATGCGGAATGGAAATGGGATCAGACACGCGAGTGTCTGCGCGATCCGCAGACTTGGATGATTTGTGCGATTTCCCTATGTTGTCAGATACCTAATGGCGGAACGCAGAATTTCGCCAATCTGGTAATTACGGCGCTTGGGTTTACTCCGCTGGGAAGCACGATTATTAATGTGCCGTATTCCATTATTTGTATTGCGGCTATCTCGGGCTCAGGATGGGTTGCTGGGCGGTTGTGAGTTTTTCCCCTTTCCTAGAATTCTATGTGGATCTGGATAAGCTGGTGAGGTTGTCGAGGTTTACAGTTCGAGGTTTGAGGGGTAAGACTGATGGCTGACGCTTTACTAGCCGCTCCATGAATTGCATCTTGATTGCCGTTGTCGTGATCCCGCCCATCGTCGGCTCGGCACTCATCTCACACCGCACCGCAGTCCCACGTGGCGTTTCACTGCTTGCTTACTTTCTCCTCTCTTCGGGGCCAGCTGCTCTCCCATTGCTGCGTAAGTAAACCTCAGCGTCATTTTACCCTATTTATCTCAGAGCCTCTTTCCAAACTTCGCAAACCTTACAGGGCAACAACTAAAACCTAAGTGAGCATCTAGTATCCCTCGTGCAATCCAACGTCCGCGGTGTGACGAAGAAGAACACTACGACGGCTCTGCTATTCGTCGCGTATTGCGTAGGCAACATCGTCGGGCCCCAGCTCTTCGTCGAAGGCGAGGCGCCCGCGTACGCGACCGCGTTTCGCGGGATCGTGGTCTGTTACTCTCTTGTAGTTGTACTTACTTTGTTGTTGAGAGGTTATCTGAATGTGATGAATCGTCAGAGAACTGCCAAAGAGGGTATGCAGGCCAGTTCTGGTGAAGAGGCGAGGCTGGGGAGTTACGAGGATATTACAGACTGGAATACTTTTGGGTTTCGATATAGATTATAGAGCAGAGTATAGCATAGCTTTGACCACCTGCGTTTATGTCAGGAATCTATGCAATATTCCTAATTATATAGCGTCTATTCGCATTTCACCCTTTCTTTCTTACAAACGGACGTTCACCCTAGCTACTGTATGCAAGATGTGACTACTATCTATTTACTATACACTGTGGCGCTATATCTGGACATCGGTCATGATTCATTTCGTGAGAGCCTTTGATTATCTGATTGGATAATATTATGCACCCAGTACTGTAAACTCGATGCTTTCAACGTGAGAGCAATAGTAGTAATCCGGTAACGGGAACGTAATCTTCTTAGAGCAACGCAAGCATAGCACTAGACAGGTTCAACAAGCACAGGCTCGTAATACGCCCCCTCGTTAAGTCTAGAGTAATTCGTCAAGGCACATGATCAAAGTGAATAGTGACAATACCATTCAACATACCTTATCGTTGATTCTAGTGCCTAACTGGCGTCACAGGTCTCTTGGCGAATAAATAGTATTGTTGCCATTGTCGTCTAGACCAGGCCGTTGTCACCGCTTTCAATTATTGACTTGGTCTCATGATCATAGCAAGTGTAGAGGAACGTCACTGCCCGGTAACCCCCCAAATATGAAGGGCCGTCCCTGCCTATCATCATCGTGAGAACAGAACGTCAGCGCCGTGAACCGGGATATGTAGTGTACCAAGTCAAAGCGTCAAATCAGAACGGATACCACGGTCGTCATCCACGATCCTGCAAAATTGCAATTGGGAAGATCATGATTGGTCTGCTATTCATAGCATATGTCGCAAGAGGTAGGAGTGATGCACTTTATGCCATTTACCCCAGCTCTGGTATACACAGCCAATATACGGCTAAATGGGCGTCGGGTTCACTGAACGTCACGTCCGACAGGGCCCGATACCATCCCAACGGCAATACTTCCCAAGATATTGTCCCACTGTTCGTTTTTAGCCCTCCGTGTCCCCAGGAATGGTTCCGTATCTCCCACGGAACCACCTCGACAACAGGCTAGCTCGAGGATAGAGAGATTTGTATTGCGACTCTGCGGGCTTGCCAAGTAATAGCCGTAACTTCTTCCCACCTACGTGCGGATCGACCGCCGATGAATTTCTCATTCTTGACGTGATGTTCTGGCCAGCTTCCGCATTTCCAGGGCCTCACGATAAGCGTCTGGATTGTATTTAATTTTCGGCGTCCTGCCTGGATATTTGCTCATGTGAGTGCTCGTCTTTCTCTGTTGCTTCGCTGACGCTCTACACTTAAACGCGTCTATCTACAGTAGGTCGTAACGATCAGAAGAGAATCATTCTTTTTAGGGTATATTTCACTTACGTCATACCTACGAATTAGTTACCGCATCTCACTCAAGGGCACACATTTGTCTCGGTGTCGTGATTAAGTCGCCAGAATGCGCTGGAATCTTGGTCTTGCCTATCTGGCAGCGTTGTTGGGATGTGGTAGGTACCATCTTGGGTGTTAAGGTCAAATTCCGTCAAGGTATGCTAAGAAATATTTGTTAGCCTCCGAGAGCTTCGCCGCGGATACGTCCGTAGTCCGTGACGGCGAGACAGGTTTTACCTTTTCGGAGTTCCAGGCTCAATACCAAATTGGACAATGGGTCACATTCCGTGTTGCCGTTCCCAGCCCGGCTCCGGCGAACTACGATCTCGTTTTCCAAATCATCGCTCCGAATGCTGTCGGTTGGACCGGTCTCGCCTGGGGCGCATCGATGGTCAACGATCCCCTTACTATTGGCTGGGCATCTGGAAGCACGCCCGTAGTCTCTGTTCGACGCACTAGGTAGGTCTATATCACGAGAGGGCTTGCCAAACTCCCTCCATTCGCAAACAGATAGCTGATATGGCGGTAGTGTACGAACACAGCCACAAGTTTACGACGGCGCGAAAGTGCAGCTTCTGAAGACGGGTAGCAAGGTCAATGGAACACACTGGCAAATCACAGCCAAGTGCAGCGGATGCAGCACCTTTACCACTACCGGCACCACTACCAAGACCCTGAACCCGACCGGTTCCAATCGCCTTGCTTTCGCCTACTCTAAGACCAAGCCTAGCAGTGCGTCGACTGCAGCGATACTTACCGTTCACGATGTGTACAACTACTGGGACCACGATTTCTCGGTGGCTGGAAACATTGACTTCGACCAATTGGTGCAGCGAAACGCGTGATGGGAAGTTATGCTAAAGAGAATGGACCGACGGCCCGAGAGATACCTTACCAAAAATATTATACACAGCAGAGTTTTACTGAATAATATTCTCCTGATTTTCCTCTATAAGCTAAGTGAAATGTTTTGGATATCAGCTAGGTAGTTTGCGAACCCTAATTCATTGAGGATAAAATGTTACTTAAATAATCTGATAAACCGTCAGGAAAAAGAGGGAATTCTTGGTTATTCTGTGTCACAATTCACATGTGGATGGCCTGCTATGTCGGCAATATAGTGGCTTGAGAAACCTATGAGAGGTTGTAAGGGCAGATAACTATCGTTAAACAAGATAATCGGCAAAGAATCCTCGCCAAGTAAGCCCGGTGTTATTACATAAAGTCCTCCTTTTTAACCAAACACGATAGTAAAGTTAATATTCTAGCTCGTAATAACAGTAATTCAAAACGCATCATCAGCAATAGTCCATTAGATTTTATTTTACTTTTGTGCAATTTATCATTGATATTTATGCTGCGTGCGCGTGATAAGAAATCCAATAGCTGCACGAGGTGAAACAAGTTTAACAAGCTTCTCACTGAAAAAGATTACAGCAGTAGCCCTCGGCACCCGTAGGTTTATCCCATGCTCCTTTAATTTGAACTTATAGTAAGTTGGCTGCAGCTAGACACTTGCTGTATCTCCTACTATTCTGGCTTACATTCTCAAGTTGGTGAAGAAGACAACAATGGGTGGTATTTAGTAACAGAATGCATGCACTTGGTGACTATAGGAGAAAAGTTCTAAATACATTCGGATTTGTATGTATGGCGAGTAATCAAAGTACGTTTCAATCTGACCATCAGGTGCAGAAGAAACACGAACAGCTACGTGAGCCCCCACCCGCAAAATACCAAGAGTCATTGAAGTTTGAAGGAAAAGCTGGCATTCATTGTAACGGCGAATACTGATCCAACAATCCCCTTGCTCGAATTAAGCTCGCGTGTGGAACCAAAGCCTTTGTACAAGTGTCTTATGCTTTGACAGCCATCTCACCCATTGGGAGTGCGGCCAACCCTATAAGTCCGATGAGTCAGCATTTTCGGGTTATTGTCTAGCAGGAGAGAGGTGAGGGAACTAGAGGAAGCGGGTTAGACATACAGCCATCGACATCCTCGGGAGCCTGTTGCTGCATGGTGCAGGCGCTGTAGGTGGATTCGGGCTGTGCGGTGATGCCTGCGCGAGGGCAGTCGGTGTTGAGGTTGCATTGGTTGTCCATGGCCTTCTGGAGTGTGTCGCCCTCCCATCCGAAGACGTAGTCACCGTGCGCAGCTGAGCCACTATGGATGAAGCGGTTAGTCTCCCTCAGTTCGCCTATCTCAGCTACTGTAGGATCTCCTTACCCAACGTTCATACTGTAGATGTAGGGGTTGGATCCGTCGGTGGGGAAGTCGGCAGAGTCAGCAAACTCCCGGACGTCCCACATTAGCTCGTACATGATCTGTGGAAGTTTGACGGGGTGTGTCGAGGGGCAAGCACCGCCGCCAGTGGCACCGGATCCTGAGCTGTAGGCGACGTGGCTCTGGTGGTCTGGGCTGTCGAGGTTCTTGCCATCCCAGCATCTGCACAGTTGGTAAGCTCAATTCTATGTGAAAGTGCTCATCATTTCTCATGTGAGTTTTTAAGATCAGCGTAAACTTACGTGGGGAAAATAATGGTCTGTCTAATCATCTTGCAAGTCTTGGAGTGGGGGATATCAACGGTGTCAGATCCAGTACAAGGAGCACCACCAACGAAAGGAGTATCGGTATATCCAGTCCAGCAACGGTGGCAGATGTTGGCCTTTGGTGTCTTGTTGGGGTCAGTGTTGGCGGCGTTACCAGCCAGCATACGGAAACCCTATGAATTTAATTAGCCGATCATTCATCATTTCTTTCTCAATGATTTCTCTTACCTTCTTGAAAGCCGTGACCTTCCCGCTCGGAATGTAATAAACATCCAGACCACCCTTGTTGATGAGCTTGCCCTGAGGACCACCGTTACCGGTCTGGGGCACACGCTTATAGGTACCGTTCTTTGCCTTGTAGAACATGACGGCGGTCCAGTAGTTGGACTTGTCTTGCTTGAAAGAGCACGATGTGCACGTGGAGGCTGCTAAGTCGTGGGTGTTTGGGTCCATGGTGACGTTGAATGAGTTTCCACCGACAATCTGGTGCAAATGAGGCGTGTATGTCATACCCGGGTTGACTAGGGGATCGACACGGTCGACGACGAGCTGGGAGCACGCGAAGCGCAGCATGTTGAACTGAGCTGCGGCATTCTGCGCTAGCAGCGCGGCGGCAGCGAGGGCAGTCAACTGCATCGTGAAGCTTTTTTAGTTCGCCTTCGATGGTGTGATAGCTGGTGCTGGAACGCTTGGTAACAAACGATGGTTTGGCTACTCCTAAGATTTCCGATTCGAAGAAAAAAGAGGATGTGCTCAGGGAGTTAAAATACGAAACTGGTCGAGGCTCTCATGCTGTATTATCCTGATGCATCATGACAAGGTAATGTGCAGCTAAGCGCCCCTAAACTGCCGAACCGACCGAATATCGTCGAAGACTTCGTATCATTAGACTGATTGGATTGGATGTCCTGTTTTGATGTGTTAATTGATTTAATTCCCTTTTGAGACAGACTTGTCATCCTTCCGGGATCTGATTGATCGGCTGAGCTGCTTGGGCACGTTCTGGCTGTATCATGTTTACCCGGCTATTAAACCTTCCAATGACACACCACAAGGTAAACACGCCAAGCCGTCGTGAACCTCCCTGCCCCTTGTCCGGATGCATGGACTCCAGCCTGACTATATACGATCTTTCCATAATCGCCACCACCTTGTCCGTACTTGCAATGGGAAGGTAACCTTGTTACCGGTCATCACCACCCAAAATTCGCTTTTCTATGGCTAGGGCAAGGCCCATGAGTTTCTTTTTTTATTCTGTTTGTTAGAAACAAACCATTCAGCTAGCCTCATGGGAGTCATCGGTGTAATTGCTAGATATTTGATTTGGACATAGCAGTATTTTCAACGGTGTTGATAATCACGATCGTGATGGGATCAACTCCCGAGGTATTGATGAATATTCTAAATCGGTCCGATGAAACCCTCGGCCGCTTTGATAGGACTTGACTACCCGATTGTATTCATTATATGAATTCTTTGGCCCCTATTAGGTGCGTGCGGGAAACGTCCGCATGGACTGATTCGTCTCCTAATATTAACACAATGCCAGGGCTGTCGTGACTTGGCCATTAGAGAGCGATGGTAGCTATCATATGTGTGATGTGAACCAGTTGATCGCCAGATCATCTGTTAACATAGCCTGGTCTTATGTAACCCGTAGCTGGTTCCATACCTAGCCGTAGTTCAGTCTAGATGATTGCAAATTGCCACATGCCGGTATCCAGTCTAGTACTGATGTGATATTCTTTTAATAACGCTTTACTATGGGCGCCTCGCCGGCACTGGCTCCTACATAGACAAGACTTTAAGTAGGAGAACTCTCACGGCATGTTCAGGTGCACGTCATAATGCGTCGAGCTTCCACCCGTGCCGACAAAGTTGATGATGATTGTAGATTTCCTGGCTCCTATCATGATAATTACGGTGGCGATCTATCCATGAATAAAATACTGTATACTTAAAAATCACGCAGAACAGAGAAAAGAAAATTACCGGCATTTATTCCACAGTCAGGGTCTAATGGACAAACCGATTTGGCTGATCGTTCTAATAGAAATGTCCCTTCGCTTTTACGAGATGGCGTTCATAGGCCAACCCTATGTTCAACCTCTAGAACATCATACTGTACGAACAAAAAAATCGGGACATAGATAGCAAGCTGAAATAAGGCCAGCCTCGTGAGACGTGTCATGTAACAATGCTGCAGACTATGCCACGACACTACAGAAAGTAGAATGGAGTAAAGCCAAGTCCTAGACATATCTCCTAATATGATATAAGTTCTGTACTAAGGCATGGCAATAGAACAAAGTGGAAGGTAAGCAGCTGTAAGATGCAAAACTTTAGAAGTAGAGTCAGGAATAGATCTAACAGGTATCAACTAGTATTAACAAAATTTGTAGATATTTTTCCCGGACTGTTATGCTCGGAACTTAGACTGACTAAACATTGCCAAGTATGTTTCTTTCGTGGCCCTCTATAGTCTGTCGTAACTTGAATTTATGTAAATTTTGCCTTTTGTTCATTGCTGAATTTGATAAATTGCTCTAAGGGGAGTGCGTAAACCAAGATGGAGTAGGTGGTCTAACTCCTATTGCCCTAATCGAAGTCTATGTACCGCACGCACTACTACATGCCGAAATGTAAAATGTGCATTAAATCATAAAAATGACGTTTCTATCTCGTCAACAAGTCGTTTGATCATCATTGAAATCTTACCTAGTAGTACACATATAAACAAATTCAAGTATGTTCCGCTCAAACTAACCAACTATCTCGCGACAAACATAGTACAATTAAGTTTTAGCTTGACATAGAATGAAATCACTCTTACAATCTATTCTAGCCTGCTGGTCTACAAAATTGGTTATGGTGATTTGTTTTCTGTCGAGGCGGTAATTTGGTACACACGCGTGCAGGCCAGAAAGACCACTTGAATGAATGAGAAAGCACTCGATCAAGAGCAATAAAAGAAGAATCGACCGAACAAATAAAAAAAATTGAAAAAAAAGCTAAAAGTGTATAACTAAATAAGTTGCAGGTGGCAAGGTTCCGGCGTTCTTCCTTCGGTGTGGCTCGTTCAACTTCATCCATTTTATACATGAAAGCCTTCCCCTCTTGCTCGCTGAATTTTGCAGTCAACTATTGGCGTCACTTCAGCGCCGAAGCTTTACCGTGTTTAATATAATAAATAAGGTCTTTTTCAGCCAACATGTTGAAAGCTATTACCGAGCGAATGTATGTATGTGGTTGACCTGCCGACACTGTCTGAAGAGTCCTTATATGAACTGTCCCTTGTCCTTGCTTGGCATATGTCATCACATTAATCGCTTTTATTACAGATGCGGTAGAGGGAACAAGAGAAAATTGAAATGGAATAAATTTTAGCCGCTCGGATTGAAACGGCCCGGATGGACTGGCCTACCCCTGAGCCCTTGCTATCATCACATGTGAAATCCATTACGGCCCCTGAACATTCAGAGTCCGACAAACAAGCGATTCTCAACTTCTCCTCTACGAAGAAAATATAACATGATAGAGTTCACAAATGATAGGAACGGTACACGTCACCATAGCAGCTAGGTAAGATACGATCTTAAGGGGAAATTGGGTGAGGAATGGGGTAATGAATAAGGTTCACCAAATACCTTTAGAGTGTGATGTGGGACGAATACCTCATAGTTACGTCCTACAACTACAATGTTTGCACCGATGCTGACACTCAAAAGTATAATAGTCAAGGCGGCTCTCTTCAGATGTTAATCACCAACTTCATCGAAAAGGGAACCAATGTTGAATCGTTTGTTCGGATATGGGTAGGTCACTGAGCAGAGATATCCCTTCAGTAGCATGCGACTAATTAACAGAATTGTCTAGGAAAACGCTGCTACCTCGTCTCTAGGCCAATTGACGATGGCAAGGTGTCGAAAACACTCGAGTGGGAGACGATTGGGAATGGCAAAGCCGTTCCCAGCCTGTTAGATCGCAAGCCATTCCTCGAACACTGGGCATTGTGTGTCGTGACAGCTGAGAAATTTGACCCCGCTTCACGAGCCGGCAGACAGGCATTCCTCGAGGGGTCGTATTTTGATATGGGTGTTGAGGCCTCTGAACGAGGATGGTTCAAAGCATCAAGTAATTCTGACATGCATAACTTAGGCAACGCTCCAAAATGGACGCCAGCCTCTAAAATACTCTGTACCGCCAGGCAAGCTGTCACTAAAATGGAAAGCTTTGCCGGCGAAGCTCCATTTTAATACGCTGTAAATCGAAGTGCTAAAGCACTTCGATTTAAGAGGTATCTCACGTGATATTCCCAGGGGGTACCCCCCTGGACCCCCGAGTACTAGGGGCTTCGCCCCTAGTTACTTAAAGTATTTATTTATCTATCTCCCTGTGGCGGCCTCCCGTCGTATTCGTATTTAGACATAGTGGCCGTTAGTGCCCATATTCACTATTGCAGTACGCAAGCCACACAGTCAAATGTAGTGCAAATACGTTGTGGTTGATGCCTCGATTTAACGTTTGACCAATCAGATGCTTGCAGAGTCCCCTCTGACCAATCAGAGGCTTGCAGAGAATGTTTAGAGTTTCGAGGGTCACGGTTAGAACTTCTCAAGCTCCGCCTTCCCTCACACTTAATTGTCCTTGCTAATACGTGTTCGGGAAAGGCAAAGCTTTCCAATCAGGAAGATCACGTGCATAGAAGAGTTGGGTTCTACTAATAATCTTGATTTTGTAATACTCTCGTATAGTGAGTAAATCTTAGGAGCTCATATATCTAGAACAGATACTGATAATGTTATAGGGAGGGTTCTGGTTAGGGTGTGGGGTAAATATCGGCCCATGGTTTGGAATTGCCAGCACTTTGCTATGGTACTTGCTTGCTTAGCAGTGGGCTCTCCTAACTGCATATCTAAGATTCGTCTCTTGCTGTCTATGCCATCATACTGGTTAAGATCAGTCAGATCTAAATGGAATGAAAGCCTTATGGTTGCTTCCAGTATCGTGGCCTGGATTCCTGTTATAGGACCCATTGTAGTCGGTCATCTTGCGAATGATGGCGTGAAGGACGGCAAGATTCAGGATACATGGCAGCAGCTAGTCAGCTTCTTCCCTAAGCTGGAAGATGTAACTCCGTATCATTGGTAGAAATTTTCAGGCAAGCTATCTTAAGTAAACCTGAGCAAAATTTTCACAATTAACCCCTATATACAACTATTTACTTGAGAGTGCTACAGTTTGGCATTATAGATACACAATATATAAATTGGCCGCGTGGAGGTGTGTGTCATAATAATGGGTTGCCGATATTCCAGTACAAGCTGAATCCAATTAATTACCATTGGCGTAGAGTATGGAAACCGCTGCTCGATAGTAATTACCCACGAGATTGAAGAGAACATTAAGTAACTGAGAGCGATAATCCCAGAACATTGAAATAATCTCAGGAAGATGCATAGCAGTATTCATGAACGAGCTTTCCATGTGTCTACCTCGAATGCTAAAATGTGGTAGCTATTTTCTTTTTTCGTTTACTATTTGTTACCCATCGTGGAGCTACTCAAAGATTGGATGTACCTCAGCAACTATATTTTGACCCAGATATCTGCCGTTAATGTGGACTTCCTGATATAGACATTCTGGAACTTTGCAGAGCGAGATTTTCCATCTTCAATAATAGGACCCAACTGTGCTGTCATTCGCCTAGCTTTAGGAGTGCCAACGCATTTCTTCTTTATCCTTTTCAGAAGGCGTCTGTTGCTGCTCAGTAATACCAAGTTGTCGCTGTCATATTCTTGAAAATCATCCTTTCGGTATACATGATATTCCATCAAGGCTCGGTTAAGCCTTCGACAAAGTTCTTCTGACGTGAATCTTAGCACAGGATCCTTGAAAGCACCTTCAGGTGATGCTAGAATTCCTCGGCAGATGAAATCTTTCAATGAAATCTCGAGGGCAACGGAGGCGACTGGCATGCCTTCCTTATCTCGAAACACCTGCTGACATGTCAGAATATAGAGAAGAGTGAAAACTTGACATAATTACCTGATTTGCGACGGTCTGTATTGGCTCGCCGTCGTCGTTGGCCCGCCACACCGAAAACGTGGCTACATCCGTTTCGAACTCCTCATCTTCAACGCATTTTCGGCGTACATTCCTTTCCTCGGCCTGATATATCCTATGCATTCCGAAAGTGACGACGGTTCGAGTGATGCCATTGGAACCACGAATGTATGACTTCGCTGTCTCCGCTAAACTTGTGCTGTTTTGGGCCCACCCTATCTCAAACACTAAGTTTGGAAAGCTGCAATTCAACTCGCATTTTCTGCAATAGAATGATATATCTGGTGTTCTTACATCTTGGCCATCGCCAGTGAAGTAATGAATGGGTTTGGAGCTGATTCCGTATATGCTGAATGCAGCATCGCCAATTCTTTTGTCATATCTTGCCGAGGACTCAAATATTGCATCAGACCAACGACCTATTAGCCCATATAAATCCATACTCAATCTCTGACAGACATAGATAGGGATTTTGATTTCGAAGGATTCGTTTGAACGCGTATAATGGTACCTACATCTATAATGTAAGCTTTCTCAAGGGTCATATTGACTGTAACACTCACCTGAACCTATCGTAGAAGTGTCCCAATAAGGCTCTATTTTCTGGCTGCTCTAAACGCTGTAGTAGGCGCTTATATTCTCCAGCGTTAAGTGTCAGATTAAGCTGTTTGAGCCTGCCGTTATAGTGACTCCATAGTGTGGCCAGAGCGAGTTCTATTCGGGCCGGAGATGTTCGGCGCTTTCTTTGGGTTTGCATGCCGACAAATAACGTGCGAGTTTCCTTGGACGGCGTAAGAGATCTAAAAGCTGTATTTGTTATTGATCTCAAATCGACAAGACACCCGGCAAGGCACAGAAATCATCCACCGACCCAATCAACAGTCGATTCCCGAGAACCGTGCCTTTGTGGCTTGGGCGAACATCAGTTGAAAATTATCATTGGGGATGAGGACGTAATGAAATTACCATTAACTTGGACTTCGATAAAGCTAAGCTTTGAATCGAAGTCTCATCTATTAGTGATAATTTGAAGAGAAGCTGGGTTAAAAGGAGTGGGGGTCTAGTATTCTCAAGTTTTTATATTTTGTTTGTGATGCGTCTGTTGGACCTCACAGATTTGACTATAGAAGAAATGAGAGAAAGACACCAAGATTTCCCAAAAAGACGCTCTATTTTTTTAATCTTCTGTGGATCAATGTAAGGGATGCTTATGGTATTACACCAGACACTGATAGGGCGCACTTTGGTGTTTGAATTGTTTCACAATTTCCCTCGGAAGCGCTAAGAAATAGTCCCAAAAGATGGGGAGTGGTGTCACAATTTGTGCTTATTTTCCAAGCTTCTTCGTATAAACAGCGTGTAGTAGTGTTGCATTCCTTTCGTTGCCTACTTTCATCGTTAACAGCTGCAACGTTTGATGTCCATCATCGTCGCGATATATTGATATCAACTCATGTGCTTCCTACCAGCGCTTTGTAACTTTAATGACATGCTTATTCAGCTGGGGTTGGTTTGATATTTGTAGGCTACTTAATCCTTCCACATCTATCAGTACCTTCCCTTGTCTTCACCTAAGTCATGCTACCAGCTGTTATATATGAAGAGACGCTGTTGGTCCTAAATCACGCCTCATATACGAGTCTTTCGAAGTTGTTGAATAACAATCGTGAATTAGTTCTAGGTAATTCCTTATTCAAGACCACCTTGATCATTAGAACCGTGTCAAACAGTTGACATGATGCTAGAAAAAAGAAAAGTATCGTCTGTGAGCAAAGCATGAGTGATACCATCCGTCATCACACACTGTATTGAAATATAGAAGTTTCTTGAGAAAGTTCTCCTAAGCTTAATATTGACATTGGAATGTTGAGAAGCGCGGCCTGCCACGTCCTAAACCCGGGTCGCGTCGCCAAGACCTGGAATTGGAGATGTATGATTTTCGTTCGGACTATTCTGCACCGAGATGGTTCATCGCATGGCTCGTTACTCCATCCAGTCGGGGCCGATGCGACTCTACGAAGGGCTGTTTGTTTGTGATCTACCGGGCCTGTACTAGGGAACAGAAGCAGAAATGGTAGTGTTAGGTTCGATAGAATGTTCATTTACCATCACGAGATTAGAACAAGCTGAAATTTCGTCCGCTGGTAAGGCTATAGGATGTCACGTAGAATATTGAGTTTATTATGCGTTCTAGGATGTTTTGTCCTCGTTAGTCGTGCCGGGGTATGTGTACACCCACCTCCTTGCTACTTTACCCTCAACTTCGTATTATCTCCTGGTCTCGCCGTGTTTGTGTCGTACATGAAACCAGCGTGATACCAAGCTTACAAAACCAAACAGTCAATCTCTCTCGACATTAGCGCCCACTTTAACAACAAAGCTTTCGGAACTTACCCCGGCGAAGCCTCCTTCGACGGCCTAGGGCAATCATACCCTCCACCACTCGCGGCTTACGCGGCATCCTACACCTCTAGCAAATCCGGCATCGTGTACGATTTCCCAGGTTACACAGGGCCAAAGCAACCAGACAATGTAGTCAGCGCAGGGCAGAGGATCGATATCCCGCACAATCTAGCCGGTCAGATTTTCTCGGCGTCCTTCCTTGTTTCTGGAGATGTAGAATTCGCTACAGCTACGGGAAACGTCACCTTCCACTATGCGGATAACTCGACTTCGAGCTACGAGCTGCGCGCGCTTGATTGGTTCTCCTGGCTTACGCTGAATAGAGGCGAGCTCGTCTTTCCGTTTCGGTTTACGGAGACCGGCGTCAATTGGAATACAAGCCATGTCTTTGAACGCACCGCGCCGCTTGATCCTGATCGGAAACTGAGCGCTATTACACTGCCTGATGCGGCGGACGCGGGAGATGCGCGTTTGCACGCCTTTGCTATCTCGCTTTGGGGCGCAGATGAAGGACATGAGGTGGAAGTCCAGGCCGTAAGGCCGACGCAGAAGTGGTTCGACGCTGGTGAGCAGGTTGTTGAGGTCACGGTTAATAATGTTGGACGGGAATGTCTTGCTGGTTCTGGGGTTACGGTTGAACTAATTGGGAACGGGTTTGAGACTACGAGGTTGGGAAAGCTGAAAAGGCTTTGTCCTGGGGATCAGAAGGTTGTAAAGATTGGGGTTACAGGGGTTTCGGATGGGCCAGTGAATGTTGAGGTCGTTGCCGATGGTGATATCGGTCGGCAGGTAACCAGGTTCTCAGATATCGAGATTGGCTTAACGGACTGGACTCCCGACTTGAATAATCTTGCTCGGCATGAGGCTCCCGACTGGTTTGACGGTTCTAAGTTTGGCATCTTCATCCATTGGGGTGTCTATGCCGTGACGGGCTGGGGCAACTCGACACCACATGAGAGTTACGCTGAATGGTTTTGGTAAGTCTAACTGACTCTCAAATCATGCATGGCAACCGTGACATTTCATGCGAATGATCTAACTGAAGGGTGATGAATAGGTGGTATTCTACGCACCACCCACAGGCAGACCCCTCTGATTTCTACGACTACCGACTACGCACATACGGGCCAGAATGGGCCTACGACGATACGTTCCCGGATTTCACGGCATCGCAATTCGATCCTAAAGAATGGGTTGATCTATTCGCAGATGCCGGGGCGCAATACTTCGTAATTACCTCGAAACACCACGATGGGTTCGCGATCTTCGACACTGATAAAACGAGTAACCGATCGTCGCTACACTACGGCCCTAAGCGGGATATCTTGCGCGAACTCTTCGACGCCGCCACCACATACCAGCCACATCTTCGACGGGGAACATACTTCTCACTTCCCGAGTGGTATAATCCCGACTTCGGGCCATACGGCTTCGATCAGCTGCCGGCCGCGTCCGTGCCAGGAACGAACTCTTGGCCAGGCGTACCAGCGCGAAACCCATACACGGGCGCTATCGAGCCGTATACGGGCCACATTCCCGTAGACGACTTCATCGCCGACGTCATGCTACCACAAATGAGGATCCTGGCAAATGACTACAAAACCGACATCATGTGGTGTGATATCGGGGCCGCGAACGCGACAGCCGTGTTCGCAGCAGAGTGGTGGGACGCTACACGCGCGGCAGATAGGCAGGTGGCTATCAACTCGCGATGCGGCCTCGCGCAGGCCGCTGACTTCGATACTCCCGAGTATGCGACCTTCGCCTCGGCGCAGGCGCGCAAGTGGGAGAGCAACATGGGCATGGACCCGTATAGCTACGGGTATAACGCCGCGACCCCCGACGAGGCGTACATGAACGCCAGCACGCTCATACGCACGCTCGTCGATGTCGTGGCGAAGAATGGCAATTTGTTGCTGGATATCGGACCACGTGCTGATGGGACGATCGTTCAGGCTGAGGTGGATAGCCTGCGTGAGGCGGGACAGTGGATTCGGTCCCATGGCGAGGCCATCTTTAATACGACGTATTGGTTTGTGAGGAGTGAGGTCCTTGGAGAAGGGATTGATGTTCGTTTTACGCAGACGGATGATGCATTTTATATCTTGTTCTTGGAAAAGCCCGTTGCCGCCAACGGGGTCGTTAAAGTACCGGCACCGTTACCAATCGTAAAAGATGATGAGGTGAGTTTGCTGGCTGTCGATGGCGGTCGGAACTTAGCGTGGAATGTGAGCGGCAAGGGGGATCAAAAAGTGTTGTACATCGAGGTCGAGGATGCGCTTTTGGACGAAGACGAATTTTGCTGGGTATTCAAGATCAAATACGCTTGAAGTCAATTAGAAACTTGAGTATATCCTTTTTGTAAAAATATCAGAATCTGGGTATCAACCGCACGTCTATACATCTCAAGAATCTCCCTAGAACAAAAAATACGTGCCTATGTACTGAGTCAATATACCAGCGATTAAAACGTCGCTCCTCTAACTAAGCCTGGTGGGATATCAGGTGGGCTACGTCCATTCCTGTACTGCCACAGTCGACTAAGATGCTTGACTCTCACCGTCCCATCGAACAATTCTTCGTCATCGCTGTGAATGCTTCCGCGGAGGCTTCCATGGAGGCTCCCGTGAAAACTCCCGTGAACAGCTACTTGTGATGGGATCGCGCTGTCAGGATCTCCCGCAAGCTCAATCATAGCCCAACTGTTGTCGAAGCCTTCACGCACATCCTCTTTCTCGGTTCCTTCTTTTGCTATCTCAACGACACTGTCCATGAAGTCGTTGCGGTCTGCGCAGCCCGTGAACTCCCCTTCCTCGTTTCGGGAAAGAGGAAACATTCCGTTCAGGTAGTGCTGGCAGAACTGATGGCCGCCGCGGGTAGAGACACGATTAAACACTCGACCGATGAAGCGCGGCATTTCTGGCGATGCCCGCTCGTTGGTAACAAAGTGAAGCAGACCCCAAAGTGCGACAAAATCAGTCGTGTGAGCGTAATGTTCCACATGGCCGATAGCCCTGTCATTAGCCGCGACCGTGAACGTTCGTCGCGGTGGCATTCTCGTGCCGTTAGTGGCAACAGTCAAAGGTTGAGGGTGATTCATATCCTTGGCAGATGATTTGGAAATGTTTGACAACCGTCTTTGCAATGATGAGGCTCTTGTCTCGACCGGTGAGTGGGTGATGGGGGCTCCGGTCATAGCCTCAGGCGCCTCAGTCCTTGTACCAGGGTGCTTTTGCTCCTCTTCCTGGGATTGCACATGACGATGCGGATTATTGAAGTGATTCGCTGCGTTTCCGAAAGTGTACACTTCGAGTTTTGCGAGCAAGTTCTGGGGTAATTCCTGCAGAAGCCAGTCCAAGACGAGACCACCTTCAATACCCCCCTGAGAATGAAGGATAAATACAACTTTTGAGTACTGCGGATTATAGAGTTTCTCTTTAAGAATCTTATAAGCCAGCCTTACATCGCTTGTTGCATAGCCAAAATTTCGCTGAATGAGGCACTCTAATACGTCAAAAATAATACCTGTAGTGCGATTGTGTATACCAAGAACGGGCCGCTTAAAGGTGAGGGCCAAACGATTAATGTTACTCTTTAGCCAAGCCTCGCTGGTACATTCTCGTCAGCTCATAGTGTCTTGACTACCGGTATCATAATAGTCGGAAAATTGAACGTACCCTACAGCTACACCATTCAAGAATATCCATTGCTCGTGCTGATGTTCCAGCAAAGCCGGCGCATATTTTGGATCTGACTCATAAGTAATGGTTTTCCCGTTCAAACAAAGACAGAGTAACCAGTTGATCAAAAAGAATACGCCAAGTGCAGCTATAAATAGATACACAGGAAGCAAGAAGGCTATAGGCAACGTGATGAGGAACATCAGCTGCAGAATGAAGAGAACAATGTGTATAGAAATACACCAAATGTTATCGGCAGTAGAGGACAACTCGTCGAAATCGCCGCCATCGCAGGGCCGCAAAGGCCATATTATCCAAGGGAGTGCCCAAGCGAATGTGAAGAAATACTTGATATCGTAGGCGACCAATTTCCACGGCAAGTCGGTGTAGCTGTAGTTGATGACGGACTTACCGCCGACCTGAGAGCCGAAAAACTCGGTGCGATCACCGCCATCTCTGTCAGTCTTGTGGCGGGCCATATTGATAGACCATTTGGTGGGTGATTGTAATTAAGTACCCAGATGGAAGAGGAAACGCAAAGGTAACAACAGACATGGCGATACCCTGTGGATGGTATAAATAATAAAGAACGAACCCAGTTGTCAGAGTTGTGTTCTTCTATGGTACGGCCCGCTGATCTCCTTGGTACGCCTTGGCATTTGCTAGGACTTGTAGTGTATGTCAGCCTACCTACTAAAAACAGTATTATGCATCCAGCTGACCCATGCCGTTAAAGCACTCGTGTGCAATAATATCACGGCACACTGCACCGCTAACCTTAAGGCGCCGATAGGGCTGCCTAACTCGTTACATCGGCCTCTGTTAGTTCGGATGAGGTGTGCCGGTAATGCGCCACTATAGGGGGCTAACGGTTGTGGCACAGCAGTACCTAGGCAGGTCACAAACACCTTTCCGTGGTTACACTGCTACACCTGCCGCGCCTCTAGTGCGGCAGATGAGGCAGTACCGAGGCAATACCTATGGGGGCTTATCCCAATGACGCAAGTGCTACAAGGTAGGTAGCGTCGCTACCTAACAACACAACGTGCAATTGTTCTGTGAATAGGATCGTGCAATCCCTATTATTTATCGTTAGCAGGGAATTTTCAAATGAACGACCATTGGAACTCACCTACACCAGAACTATCAAACATGGAGGAACCACAGATCATAAATCCCGGCACAACGGTTGCGACAGCGAAGGTCATTTTCATCATGGCCGACTATGGACACGATCCCACAGGTGCGCGCGCACCTATTACTCGCTATCGACTTGGAATCACACGCTAATCGGGTAAATTGGGATTGCAGAAACTGCGGTTCCTTGGGGGGTCTTCAAGACGGCTGGCTATGAAATCAGTTTTGCGACCGAGAGTGGGAAAGTTCCCCAATGCGACAAGAAGATGCTTGAGGGAGTGACTCAGAAGCTGCTCGTACGCCACAGCACCCCCCATTCGGAGATGCCGTACGTTGTAATAACCCCCCGAGACAGGGCGCAACGAAAGAGGCCGTTGCCACATACCGGAAGATGCAGCAAAGCGACGAACTGCTCCATCCCCTCTCGTGGTCCGCGCCCGACTTCTCCCTCGATCCTTTCGACCTCGTCGTCTTGCCCGGAGGACACGAGAAGGGTGTTCGGCAGGTTATCGAGTCACCCATTGTCCATAAGCTCATGCTCGACTACTTCCCCAAGACAAAGAAGCCCAGCCGGAAGGTTGTTGCGGCCGTATGTCATGGTGTCATGGTTCTGTCCGAGTCCAAAGACGCGAACGGCCGCAGCGTCATACATGATTGTGTTACCACCGCACTACCTACAAAATTTGAGCAGGCCGCGTACTGGAGCACGCGTGCTTTCCTAGGCGACTATTATAAGACCTTTGGTCACGGTAGCGAGAACGTCCAGGAATCGGTAAGATGATATGACACAACACGTATTTGACCGATGGCGGTAGCTGGTTCTGATAACGTCTGTCATGGCAGGTGACCAAGGCTCTCGCCAGCCCGACCCAATTCAAATCAACCATGAATCCCGGCCCGTAAGTGCTTCCCATACTGTAGAAAGTGTAACACAACTCGATAGAGTAAGCCTGCTCACATTGCCCAATAGTTTCGTTGTGGAGGACGAGAACTACAATTATATCAGTGCTCGATACCCGGCTGACGCAGAGCTTTTTGCCGAAGAAATCATCAAGCTGTTTGAGAGTTTCAACCGGATTGTATGATATTGAGAATCTGTTATGGGGACTGAACGGCCAGTGTATAACTCATGATGTTACGAAAGTCACGATCATGTTATGAGATACCACTTGTTTCATTATTCAAAAATCTTGGGAGGTAACTAGCTTAATACTTCAAAATTGACTGGACTGCTTTATCGACACTATCAGTAGCCAACGAAGGCTTTTGCGTTTCATCCAGCCGGTCAATCCAACCCTTGCCCGTCCGATCAATGAAGGCGGCTTGCAGACCGGCTGCTTTGGCCCCAGCAATATCGAATGGGTTCGCGCTTACGACCCAGACGTCCGCGGCTTGTCCCTTTTTATCGGCCTGCTCTACTAGATGTGCGTATGTCCTCGGATCTGGTTTGAAACATTTCAAACTGTCAACCGTGACGAGTGACCGAAACATATCGGCGTGGGGACCCAGTTCCGGCGAAGTCCGGATAGAGTTTCCCACCATGTCGTCCGTGCCATTTGAGAACACATACGCATCGACAGCTCCACTGTTTTCCTGCAGTAGTTGCATTGCCGCCGGTATCTCGGGAAAGACATGCAGCGCGTCATATGCATGCATCAGTGTTTCGGCATCGTCTGCCGCGAGCGTCAAGCCATGCTCGGCAACTGCGTGCGCAAGTGCGCTGCGGGTGATTTCGCTAAACGTCTTGTATTGTCCTAACACAGATTAGAAACTTGTCGAGATTGCGCGGGGGGTAGATAGATGTATGTATGTATGCTAACCCATGCTATTAATACGCCAGGTGTATTCGAGTTGATATCGACGCCAAACTGCAGCCAGTGACTGGGCTTTCTCCTCCCCGTAGATCTTGGCCAGCTCGCTAGCTATGGATTCTGTGGACAGTAATGTTCCGTATAGGTCGAAGGCGATTACGACCTTCTTCGACGCCATGATTGTTGCTTCAGCACAACCCGCTCCAAGGATGATTCAGTCGGAGAAACGAAGCTGAAAAGTTGAGCATAGAACATCTATTCGTCTAGAGAATGTATAACTTTATAAATAATGCAATCGAGACGCAATAGGACAATGCTATTTTTAAGGTATGTATGGGTGCTTACAGATCACGTATACCATTTTAGGAGACCGATACATCTCCCCGCTGCGTCATCACCATAGGAGCTTCGGGATTGCGGGGTAGCTTCTTACCCTTTCTGGAAATTGGGTCACTTTTTCAGCCAACCACAGAGATCGCCAACAAATATCACGGCCTCACTTCTTGCCACATCCGAGTGAGCATAGTAGAGATTTTCATAGGGGTAGCTATCTAAGGTTTTCAGAAGTATTATAAAGCCATAGTGAGTATTAATGATTCACTTGATTGTGACGATAAGCTAATTTTAAGTAAAGTTCGTTGAATTGTGATAACGTGTACACTTACACTTGTATACTGAAGCTCCAATACGTCATTTAAGAATCCACAATGGCGACAATAATACCTGAAGACGAGCAACGGAATTATGAGTTATTCAGGGACTGTCTTACAACAGCGCTTCTCGAGAAGATCTCAGAACCGCAGACCAAGCCTCGTCGTCGGACCAAGGCTAAATCAAAGAAGAGGACTACACATCATCTACCATCTCATCATCGGAAGACACCAAATGTTGAAAAGGATGAAGAAAATGGCGCTGAAGATGGGAATGAATCCATAGAATCACATATGGGATACGCCAAGGATAATGGGGATGAGAACATGATACAAGGCGACGACCTGGCCGACTTCACGGACTATATCGCCACTGAAACATTTGCCTGTCTGCCCCCTGAGCTCAAAACAATCGATTATCACGATTACATCGCCTCACCAACACTGCAAACCCAATACGCCCTACCGCTCACCGGCTCAGACATAAACACACACCTGCCCAACCTAGACCCAGAAATCTCAGACTCGCTGACCGCGTACGGGATCACGCGGGAAGAGAAGCAAGGCATCGAAGAATTCCTCGCGCCCGTGCTAACAGCCTTCCTGCAAGCCCTTTCCACCCCGCCCCCTCCCCCATCCTCTATGCGCGCCGACGCGTGCGAGATTTGCGGACGCGATTGGATAAATCTCACATATCATCATCTTATCCCCCGCTTCGTGCACGCCAAGGCTGTGAAAAGGGGTTGGCATCGCGAGGCGGATCTGCAGAATGTTGCCTGGCTTTGCGGTGCTTGTCATCGATTTGTGCATCGCTTTGCGAATCATGAGGAGTTGGCGAGGAAGTATTATACGGTTGAGTTGCTTTTGGAACAGGATGAGGTTGTGAGGTGGGCGGAGTGGGTTGGGCGGTTGAGGTGGAAGGGAAGGTAGGGACATATGAGATGTGGTAGGTTCAATAGGGGGGGGACTTGGATTCACAAGATAGATGGAAGATCACGTGGGAGATATCATAGGATAAGTGCCATTGTAGACACCTTTTGCGCGACAACTCTATATAGATGTGTGTTAACATCATGAGGCTGTTCCTGCCGCGTCTTTTCTTGTCCTGTGCTTCGTTTTCCCCCATTTCATCGTACATACCAGCAAGCAACAGACCGGAAGAGACAGTCTTCCTTTTTTCCCCAGTTTCTCCCAACGAGACTTCTCCAGCAATGTGAATCACAAGTGATTCCTAATCATACAAGTCAGATTCCTCCAAAGCAACCCATTGCTCCATCCCATGCCACTGTGGAAAAAAAAAAAAAAAAAAACAGAAATAGAGCAAAATGTGTCTTATTCGCCCAAAGGCGCCATCGTAAACACATGAGATCGTCGTTCTCATAACAATGATCCGTGAAATGACTTAGGACCAGCGCCGAATCGACAAAACGATATATAGCTTCCTTCGACCATATAAAGCAAGGCGCCAGCAAGGATACGGAGCTTTCAAAGAGAAGCCAAGTTCCCATCCCTTGATGTAGATGTGATGCTCCTGTGTACCCCTCGTACACCTGTAAGTGCACTTTACTTGAAAGAGTTTCCGCTGCCTTTAGACTCTTGACCTTGCTTCGATGTCGCGGTCTCACGCACGAACGTACGTCTTGCTTCCTCTAGGCGGGCGTAGTCAAGATGAACTGCTTCAATCGTAAACGATTCGGCGTGCATTACGTGAGTAACTCGACGCTGACTCTGCTCATCGTGATCTGCTTGGTAGTTGCTAGCGATATTCTGAATCCGGCGGTTCACCAATTCCTCTGCTACAGAGGCTACGGAGGGCTGTTGGTTATGATAAACGAAGGGCTGCTG
This sequence comes from Xylaria flabelliformis, assembly GCA_007182795.1. NCBI lineage: Eukaryota > Fungi > Ascomycota > Sordariomycetes > Xylariales > Xylariaceae > Xylaria > Xylaria flabelliformis. The sequence goes on from VFLP01000054.1 coordinate 239,944, forward strand.
GTTGTGATGAACGAAAGGCTGTTGATTGTGGTGAGCGACAGGTTGCTGGTTATGATGAACGACAGGCTGTTGGTTGTAGTGAACGAAAGGTTGATTGAGAGCAACTTGGCTAGGCTGAAAGCCCTCTCTCTTCAAGAACATGATCTCACCACCGTGGTCGTCGGGTACATAGACGGGGAGGTATGACGGAAAGACACGAGGCGGTTCTTGCATATCGCTCTTCTGGAACATTGGTTGTCCATCATACATGTAATAGTCAGGCACGTACGGTACGGCCGGTCGAAGGCGAGGGGTATCAGGAATAGTATCACGAATGGCTTGAGGCAGAGTCTGGGCGAGGAAGTCCGGTCCCACGTGTCCCGTGAACTGGGGGGTAATCTGTGGTGTCGCTACAGGAGCATATGGGAAGTTGGCATGCATCACAGGTTGCGCTACTGGTTGCTGGATGACTTGGGGTGCAGCTTGGTCAAGGGCCTCATGATGTCCGTTTCCAATGGCATCGTGGCGATGGGCGAGGACGGCTTGCTGAGCAGGCACATTGTCGGGGGTGACAGTTTCATTATGCACGGTTCTCATGTGCTTCCGATAGTCATGGAACCGTTTGAAGCCTTTGTTAGTCTGAGCGCAGACGGCCTCTCGACACCAGAATAGACTTCCAGAGGCATGTGCGGTTCTGGAGTGTCTGACTAGGGCATCGCGTCGTGAAAGAATCTTGCCGCAGTCTAGGCAGGGAAACTGGCCGTTCCTCGAGCTGCAACACCTTACTTAGTACACCTTACAGACCATAACCATCCTGGCCTTTGATTAAGCTTACTTTCGTCGTGCGGAGTTGTTCTCGGAAGCCATAGTGGCATCAGACGGAGTGGCAGAGTGTTGAACTTGATCCTGCATGGGTGTGAATACAAAGGCAATAAGAGTTCAAGATGAGAGGCTGGAATACTAACCACCGTGATGTGCTGTTGATTCAGTGCAGAGTACAAGATCTCGTGAGCGAGTATGAAGCGCAAGTAGATGTGCAGTCTGGTGAAGAAAGTGATGATAATTGTGAAAGAAAGGGAGAGATGTTTCTACAGTCGGTTGGGAAAGGTTGAATTTATAGATAAACAGAAACTTAAGTGTGCAACTGTGTGCATTAACAACAACTGACATGCCCATTGACATGTCCATTGACATGTCACGTGTATAATGAAGTGAATAAAAAGGTCGGTCATTATATTGGTTGCCCCTGAGAGGTGTAGTTAATACTGATTATCCTCTTGCTACAGAACATTACCCACATCATGCCATTCAATAACTTGAGATATTGAGCAGGCCAGAAGCGACCAATCCCAGCTACCCGCCTTTCAGTGAATGCTTGTGTCCTACCTGCTAGACTACAGACCATGGGTCACATACACACTGTGAGAGATAATCATGAAATATCGCCCGTTGCCCTGGCTGAAGTATGAGTTGCTTAGGATACCTCTTTCTAGTCGATAATATCATTACTCTGCTATTACATAAACACAAGCACGGATTGACTGTGATCCTCACTGGCGCAGTTGCTTAAACCGATAGGTGCACAGGTAGAGTGCGAGAAGCTTCTAAGATATTTTCATGATAGTATTTCGCCTTCAGCACTAGCCAGTGCTGAAAGTAATCCAGATTAAAAGCCGCATTATGAAACCGAAATGGCATGTAATATCCGATGGCATATATGTACACTGCAAGACTTCTTTAAACGCAAAAGCAAGTTATATGTAGCACTGGTATAAGACTCCATCTTAGTAACCTGAAGTTAATTTTGTTGGCTATAGTTCAGACATTGTCAGTTATCCTTATTCCTCTCCGAATCATCCTTGTCTGGCAGCCCGCATAGCAACTAAGTAACTTAATGAAGTCGAAGGACTCTGTTGGGTTTTTTGCTAGAATAGTAAATACCAACAGGATGGTTCTGTTATAGCAATTCTTATGCTTATTTATTCCTATGCTCAGCTCATTTAGCAGCTTAAAAGATGACTTATATCAAAATACTATCACAGCAAACCTAAAGATATAACAATAGATGATAGTTTGGGATTCGATAATATGGCATAGTCAAAATAAACTTTGTGTGTAGTTACACTGAAGATAAATTTGTCTCAGCGCGCCAAGCAGATTGAGGGCGATACCATGGGTGTTCAACTCAAGAAGATCCAGGTCGGCACTTCCCCTGCCAGGTTTTTAAGCACGGAGAAACTTGTCCGAGCTTTATATTCGCGTTATAGACTCAGATAATCTCGTCTCGGAACAAGGAAGGAAGAAATTGACTATCTGTATAACTAATTACATAACGATTGTTCAAAGGAGCATGCATGTCTAGATTTTAAGAATTCAAGAGCTCGTTATAAGATGAAAAGGGCATTGAAAAACAGGGTGTACTCTGATTCGCGTCACGATGTTAGAATCTCATTTACGTTACGTCATAGTAATACCTGTGATGAAGAAAATGATACTAGATACTGCAACATTATCAATCGTCCCGTTATCCCTTCCCATCAATATTCAATTCATCATGAATCCCATCATGCAGTGTCCTCAAAGTTTCTTTCTGGTTCATAATAATGGAAAAGGAAGAGAGGCGGAATCGACAGTTGCGCTCCCTTCACTGAAACGAGTTGTGGGAGGTGCATCTACGTTGACAAATTCTCTGTTTAGTTAATAATACCTATTATATGGGTTTTGCACAATTGATAGTTTTGATAGACTATTTTGGGTTACTTGAGACGCTCCAAGAAATTGTACACAACGGGAAACTGAATAGTGGTATATACTCGTAAGCCACTCACCAATATATGGTCTACGCAAAGGATGCCTAACTAAGTAGGAAGGCCTTGAAGTAAATCATAATTCCTCCTTCGGAGCAAGCTGGCACTAGATTAACCAGTTCCCACAACATGATAAGCGGTTATCTATTCCTGTTAGTGTAAAGTCGCGTATATCATCTCTGAGACTCCGGCCGACAATAACGTCGTTCTGAGACCTTGGTCGTTGAGATCAATGGGATTGGCATTGTTGCTCAGGGAGTTTCGAAGGAGATGTCCCTACCCAGTGTCGATTTGGCCTGCGGCTGATGCCAGACATCATTTAGGCATTTTATCGAAAAATGGTTTGTCCGGAACTTCTACACTTATGTTGAAGAATGGGTTGGAATTTGACCTGAGCTCGGAATGAGACCCAGAATAAAAGGCTAGGAATGCAGCAGGCCATCCTTGCTCAGCACCACTTTAAGTCATGTATAGAATGTCCCCCCCTTTTTTTTCTACAATACGTATGTACGGATCTGAATTACATAAAGCTGTCGAAACGCTATCAAACCAAAAGTTGCTACTGTCTTTCTTTCTAGTGTGATTGTTACACCGGAGATTGAGGGTTAAAGCAAGCGATGTTGGCATCCCATTACCAATAACCTTTCTGCAAGGGTATCTCTCCACATGCCACGTGGATAACTACAGGTCTACAGGATGATAATTGTGTAGCGTCGCGCTAGGCACTAGAAGAGAAAGAGTACTGTTATTCACAAGGCTGCTATACAATTTAAGCAGAGCATTTGCGGTTGATCAGTCTCGAAGCTTTTCGCTACTTAGTAAACCCCTGCTCAGTAAGTAGATATTGCTAACATCTAACCAGAAATTCCCTGTCTGTATAAGTCTTAGCGCAGCGCTACACAATTATCATCCTGTAGACCTGTAGCTATAGTACCGTGTATCAATCCGATAGGAATTGCGATAAGATGTTTACGTTTATATTTTAGTTCGGCAATTCGAATTTTATAGCTGTTTTTCAAATCTAGCACGAGTGTCTGAACGTTGGTCTAACATCATTCGTTTCATGTAATTTTTGGTAAGAAAGGGAACGTATCGCGACTCGAACCACATTTTCGTCTAACTGTACCATACTCAGTGTATCTTAGAGAGCCCACAACTCAAGATCTACGGCCTTGCTGCATAGATTCTAGCATGAAATTACCTAGGCGGAGTTTTTAGTGCGGGTTGGCAAGGGGTCTTACAGGGAGTTACTACTCCCCAAAGTTCAGGAGAGCCACTAGAAAGCTAGTGAGCTAAATTTGTAAGCCCTCCATGACTTTCGATACACATATACGCGTACGCAGGAGTGACTTTACAAGATGAGGTAAAACCCATACATTTGGAGACTCTGCATGATAATATGCTTAGCGCAACCAACAGAGCTGTATACTAGATTTAAATAAAGCACCCACTGTTGACATAGTATAGTTTTACTGGCCCGCCTAATAACAACCGAGGCGAAGCGCTACTAAATGGATATTTATAATCGGAAATATGAAGTACATACTCACAACAAGACTACTCGTCATAAACTCTTTCTCTTAATACACATGCCTAGGTCCTCAAAAAGCCATCTACATAAAAGCATTGATCATTTGAATAGTGCTGTCAAAATCAGTGTCCTCTTTGCAGGGCTAATTCAGACATGAGACCTATGTAATGTCGTAGACAAGACATCCACATTTTCTCCACAGCGCTTCGGGCCGCGGCGGAGCTAGTTAGTGAGCCAGGGTCCGGCAACAGAAGAATCCTGGTTATGTCTTGTAGACGGGACTTTTGTTTTGGTGAATAATATTTCGTAACTACGAAGGAAGATGTAACGATGAGAATACCGACCATATCTGCCTAGCCTGGAAGGCATCCTCACATGGACACTGGTAGCGCTCGCTACAGTCCCGCGAGTAAGTCATGCACTGTTGGAAGACTACCGAAAAGCCGTTGGTAGCTGGATAGTCTAATGAAATAGATGCTCGAAAAAGTTGAGACAGAAGTGCATCAAGCAAGTCAGGTACCGAAGTTAGATCCGACAGGTTGGTAAGTTAGTTAGTGGACCAGGCTACTAGCTTTCGCCAAGTTTGTGTACTGCTTGCTACCTTGCTTAATACACTAAACTCTGAAGAGTTTGGGGTCAAAGGCCTGATTGTTGTCGCTGACTAGTGCTACGCAATTAGCAATATGTCTTATTAAACACGATAATGTTGGATCACTTATTCGATATTGAGGAGAGTTCACATACCTGTGATGTTGGGCGTTCTCGAGTCTATTAATAAGCTAGTTCGGTGAAAGAACAGTAGCTAATCTACCTCGGGTTCTAAGCTAAATTGGGCTGTGAAGACGACTCATGTGGTCAATCCAAGTCGGCCATCCATAAACCGAAGGGCAGTGGCTATGACCTGCTTCAGCCAGATTTTAAAATGAGGTAAGATCCCCCACACAGCGAAGGGAAGAATAAGCCTACATCTGTTTCCGCACTTCACAACGTGTAATTTGATATACCAGGTCATATGATGAACACCACAAAAAGCTGGTTTCAAAAGGCCAGGGCTCAGACCCTTAGGACCAACAGACACACGCAAGAAAATAAATCCAGCAGCGACACGGGCAATGCGAACAGCGATGCAGGCCACCCAAGTGATCCAGCTACGGCGCCCGCCGTAGAAAAGACTCCAACCGAGTTCTTATACAAGCCGGCGACAGTGAGAGGCCTTCCTACCATGATTCCCGAGGTTGTAAATTCCTATAATCTCTATTGGTTCGAGCTGGAGCCTTTTCTGAAACAATTACACCCTGGAGTTACCTTTCAAGAGAATGTTAGTGTAACGAGGCCTGTTTCCCTTGAAGAAAATCTCCCCAAATGCTAACGAGTGTTGTTGTTCTAGTTGTCCGACGATCATTACTTGATTTACGTCCCGCGTCCATTAACCAAAGTGAGTATTGAACGAGGAGATAACTCTCTTTTGCTATAGTATGAACCTTATTTACTGATAGCCGCATCTTGGTAGGAGGAGCGAGACAAGATCAACGAGATTCGGAAGCAGCATAGAAATAGGGTAGCCGGAGGAGGCCAATTACGAGCGCGGGTAGAACACAGCCCGGATAGCCCTCGCAGGCAAATCGAAGATGATTGAACATGCATAATTGGTTTTCTTGGGATCTTCAGCTTGGCTGAAGGGATTTAGCAGGCGCGGTCCTGCGCCTAACTAGGGATGTATCACCCCCAAACTAGGGGCGAGAAAAATAATAGGGTTAGCATTCTTTTGGGGACTTTTAGGCAACCCTGCACATTTCGGTGTGATAGTGGCTGTGGATGACTATACAGCAACGCCCCCCTTCTGGCTTGGACAGGCTCATGCGACCTGCTAGTGAATATGATCACGGCAAATTGCTAGGCTTTCTGCTGTTGATTAGGCGCTCTTAGACGCGCGATGATTTTTGGTTAAAATCCCGATGACGCGAGGGGTGCTTTTGCTATCTTGCGACCATCTATTCTACACTTCAAGAGCAAATGTTATTTATGTCTTTTACGCTCCAACGCATTACATATCACCGATTTATATGACAATGGCGATAAATCTGCCGACCGACTTTTCCGACTCGTATCTGATATTCCAGAAATATCCTCAATTTATAGTCTCTCGTACCGCGTACGGCCCCGCATTATGGGGTTTGCGAGATAGGCTCAATCGCAAAAAGAGTATACTCTTTACTGAAAACCCCAGCGACATTGTGATACCTGTTCGAGAAATCCAGAAAAGCGCGCAAGGGCGTTTTAATATCTCGAAACGTAACCTGCTCAGCGAGCAGAAGTTGAAAGAATGGCTAGGCGACACTTATGAGCGCGACGTCAATAATCCCGCCAAATTTGTTGGCGCATTGGCGACGAAGCCGGATCCTCAATGTCGCTTTATGTAAGTTGCAAATACCCACCCAACAAGCTCCGCGCGATCTATACATATAGCAATACTGATGAGCGCCGTCTAGTTTTCTTATAACCGATAGCTCTTTAGCTCCGCTCGAGATGACCCGCGATTGTCTTCTTCGAATTCTAACCTATCACCAAGTCATGCCGACGTACATCGACTTCTTGTTGGTGTATGGCGCAGAGGAAGAGGATCGGGAGCTTCGGTATAATGCTTTCAGGACTCGAACGACGTTTGTCGATCCCGAACCCGGGAATATTATTCCAGACCTGAATAGGTCAGGTAGGCAACATGAGATTTGTTACAATCTCAAAGCTGTGGCGCGGAAGGATCCCACCAAAAACCAACTAGCCGGGGATCGCTGGCGAATACGTCAGGCTGCAATTTATCACCGCCTTGATCTCGGTAATACGGGATCAGCCTTATGGATCATAGCAGACCCTCGAGAAACTGTCAAAAAATTGATTGGCGAGATCCTACCGGAGGGTCCTGTACCCAAGAGCTTTCATTTCGATACTTTCTCGATGTCTTTCGATTCGAGTCTTGACACACATCTGTCTCTAGCACAATGGGCATCGGATGAGTGGCGGTGGCATCTACAATCCCTTGAGGCAACCATTGACAATTTGACGCGCCCGGCCCTTCTATTTGACGACTTAAATCCACACCAACCTAGAATCCGCCCGCGCGCTGTCACACGGGTGCAAGAATACGAGGATAAGGTCAATGAAGCGGTGATGGTAATGGAATCCAATATTAAAATTATGGAATCCCTCTTGGGTTCATACAAAACGCTCGTCGAGGACCCAGACTTTCCACCCGCGGAGGTTTCTGCATGCCAGAAGGCGTTCAAAAGGTTCTCTGCGCGCATGGGAGAATTTATCTATGATCTTCAGACACAAGTTGAACGCGGCAAGATTCTGTCGAAGATTGCTAGGGACCGTAAAAACATTGTTCTCCAGCAAGCTCAGATGCATACAGCTGCGAGGCAGGAAAGACTCGCGGACAGCATGTGGCAGTTTGCCGAGCGAGGTCAGAAAGAGGCTATCGCAATGCGAACAGTCACGATAATCACGCTTCTCTACCTACCTCCAACGTTCGTCTCAACTTTCTTTAGTACAGATGTAGTAAAGTATCAGGGAGATGGGAAAGATCAAGTGTACTTTTCAAGAAATGCATTGAATAGCTTCCTCTACGTTACAATTCCACTTTGGGCTATTACGATACTTGTAGTCACCTTCTACTACAAGTGGGAATCGTGGAGAAGAGAGCAGCGAGCGCGGGGTCTTCTGTCGACCGACCCAGATATCGTTGAATATTGGGAGAAATATCCTGATAGTAGGGCAAATACCGGTGATCAGACAGTATCGCGATCATTCATACACCATCTGCTTGGCAAAGAACCCAAGTCAGCTTCTTAGGCTAAGTACATCGCTTAACCCCTGGGATTATCTTCCTGCCATGGGTTTTTTATAGGGTTAAGGTATGAGCACTGTATGTGTAGACGGTGGCATTCATCAAGCGGAACCTACCTTAGAGGAAAACTGCGCTGGTCTGATAGGCGTTAGCTTGAAGTCAGTTTTTGCTGCCAAAATAGGAGACCTTGTAAGCCACGGCTGGATTGGCGTCAATAGCGTTTTGTTGAATATAGGTTCAGATGCGTTTTGCTTTTTCCACATCCGTTACCGGGTTCGCTTACAGCGGTGAATATGACCAATCACAATTTTTTAGATATGCAACACTTACAGCTCTGGCTGTGCTAGCTTCGCCCCAAGATGCTAGGTGGTTTCTGCAAGTCTCCCACACCTAGAACCCTTGATGTAGGCAAGATGAACATCTGGCCCAGCACTAATGCGACCATTCCTAGTCAACCGATGTAAACCAGTTAGTATAGCTGGATCTGCAGATAGTAGCCAGTCCCCAACGCCGTATACATAGGTCAAATAGAGGCTCTAGTAGAGATTTCTTGCTAAAGTCTATGTAGCCTTGCTCCCTCTCGTCTACTCAAAATTTCACTTTTCGTTCCCATTGTTGTATCCTACTACTACTCCTATATACGACAGTTCAATTGTATACATCACCGCTACTTCAAGTGGCGTTTCGCATGTCCTCGGCGTTGCATTCTACGTACTGATTCTTTGACCTCCCGGCACTTGTTTACATCCACTCACTCGTTCACCCCGCGATGGAACCCCACTCGGTTTCCAATTCCCGTCCCTCACCGGCGCAAATCGAGTATCAGTCAGCCATCCAGTTCTATTCTACCGTACGAGATGAAAATACCCTCAAAGAAGCCGATGATATAGGGGGTCGCCCCTTTGTCCTCGTCGAGAATGTGACGTTTATACTCCTAGGTCATAAACGCGATAACAGCGGGGAGCACGGCCAAATCTCGCGATTACTTGAGGCCTCTTACCGACGCCGCGATCACAACCCGCCATTGCAGAGATCATACCAAATTCTTGATCGCCTGCCGATATTCTATACACTTTTAGATCTAGACCTTGGAAACAAGATACACAAGTTCGTCGAAGAGGGAATCAGCAGACTGCCAATCGAGCTTCCAAAGCTGAAAACACTATTCCCTGCCAAGAAGTATGACGATGCTGCTGAAAGGTTCTATAAACAACAATGGCGATGGTGCGCTATGAGGTTCGAATGGAGAATGAGTAGGAAGGCTCCCTCCCATGAACATATCATACCTATAACCGCGAGACTTCGGATCGAACCATCTAGGGATGGGCTACCTAAGACTGATAGAAAATCCTCATTGTGGGTCGTGGAAGTCCCAACGAGTCTCGTTGACAAGAAAATTGAAGAGAAACTGGGATTGCCAGACGACGACGACAACACCGAGGACAATCCTACTCGAGAAGCAAGCTCGGTATGTTGCTTTCTCCCAGCCAATAATCTGTAACGTGCTAACTCAGGAGGTGAGCAACGATTCGTTGTCAAACGTTTCAGCGAGAAGCGAAAAGAAGAATTTGATGCTGAGAAGAATATATATAATACAATTGGCGAAAAGAAGGGGATTGTTCAATACATCGGGTGGTATACGCATCGTGAGAAGAATCCTAATTCAGATACGGAGACTACTTACTACAATCTCGTACTCGAATTGGGTGCTCAGGATCTTTACAGCGCATTTCAGAAGGAGAATCCGCCCATCACTTTCTCGGAGATCCAGGTATTTTGGAAGTCCATGTTTAATGTGGCAGACGCCTTGGCATCGATCCAAGTCATGCAACATGGTTTATATACCACATACCTGTACTGTTCCCAATCATCCTAACAAGCTTCGTTAAACTAATCATTTGTGGGCTTAGATGGCACGGTGACATCAAGCCTGAGAACATCTTAGATGTTAGAGGTCGTTTTAAATTAGCGGACCCTGGCGAAGCTCGAGTGAAGATTGTTACGAAGCCACCTAGCGGAGAAATACCCAAGATATCTGTCCCTGGGGGTACTCGAAGCTTTGGTGAGTTTTCCAGTTTATTTTTCCTAACTTCTTGCATAAGATATGAGTTCTGAGTATCTTGTTTTTATGATAGCGGCTCCAGAAAAGTTCACATATCACCCTGATCGTCACGTGGAGCCAGAAGTGACCCAAGGGAGCGACATCTGGTCACTAGGATGCGTCTTCTCCGTTGCAGCAACATATGTCGTCCTTGGAAAAGAAGGTGTAAAGCAATATCGACTACTACGCCAGAGAAAGATTGAATCTCTGGGGACCGGCATTGGTGACCCCTTTCACGATAGGGAGCAAGTTCTGCCAGTCGTTATCGATTGGCACAAGTATCTCCGGAACACTCTAAGAAGAGACGACTGTTATACTGCCAAGGTGTTAGACCTCGTCGATACCAGAATGCTGATAACACCTGGTGAAGATCGAATTAGCGGTGCTAGCCTCAGTCAAGAACTCAAAGGCATTGATGAAAAAGCAACCCAGACCGTCGACGGGTTCCCAGACTACATTGCCGAGTTCATCGATAACGTTACTCATAATTTCAAAGAAGGTATCTTCGAGCTTGAGGATGTTCCCCGGACGATCTCCAAAAGCGGAAGAGAACTATTCTCAGAGGAGCTTCTTTATCGCTCACGACGTTCAGAAGGACGCCCTATGGCTCGTCATATGCAACCTTCTCCAGGAGACCCTCTACGGGGCATTGGAACAAGCCTTGACCCCAATCCAGTGCTGACCGTCCCCGAAAGGATCTCTGGATTCTTCACGAAAGATCAGCGCGGCGCATTGACATCACTTGATCATACCCCACAAGAGACCCCTCTAAAGCCGCCAGATCCTCCTACCACGTTCTGGGAGGTAGAAGACCACATCATGGAGTATCGCGCACACCACAAAGACTACTTCAATCTCGACCATTATCTCAAAAAGCATAAGTCAGTGTACGGGAAGAGTTTAGGGGGCAAAGAAGACCAGTTGCAAGATCATTTCAAAAATCGAGACATAGTAAGAGATCCCCGTAACCTCCAGCTTTGGGAAATTCCGGTAATTGCAACGGCTAATAAGCTTCTCAGGTATATCTCGTTGATAACGCGTCGTCTATGAAACGTTTCTGGCAACACGCCAGCTACCTACTGAAAGTACTCGTGATGCGATCGTTAGGCTACGACGACAACGGGATGGAGCTTCGGTTCACAAACGATGTAGATGGGAAGTGGACGCTTAACCCCAAAAAGAACCAGAAACCGGAAGATTTTCTGGCTAGGATGGTTGACGCAGATCCCAAAAAACGGAGATTTTCTATTACCGAAACGGATATGACCGCGAGTTTGACTTTGATTCTAGAGAATCACTTGAAGAATAATAGTGATGGGAGAAGATTAAAGAGACACCTCACCATTCTCGTACTTACAGACGGCTTATGGGAAATCAACAAGGAGTATGATGTTGACAATTACCTCGTCACCTTCATCAAGCGGATTCCAGAAGAGAATTGGGAGCCGGAAACGCCAGTTGGGATGAGTAATAAGCTACCTTCGCGCCCCCGGCCCATCTCCATTCAGTTCATACGTTTCGGTCACCACCCAGACGCCATATTGCGTCTTAACCGACTAGACAATGAACTCAAGGACAGACCTGAGCTCTTAGGAACCTCTATCCCGTACGTATTCCCCACAGGTAATACTTTTGATCGGTTGTACTAATGAGGCAGCAGGGACATCATCGATACCGAGGATGCTAATATGGATGTCTATAAAATGTTTCTTGGTAGCTTTATCGAAGACTTCGACAACAAAGCCATCCAGGGTGCGCCAGTCGTCAGTAGCACGAGCGGTCGGAGTGTTACGTTCCCCACCAATGGTCCAGAGATGAACGGGATGTCTCCAGGGGAGTACGACATGCCGCAGACGCCAGTTCACACATCCGCTCGCACGAGTGCCGGGCCGTTCTCTCCCCCCGGAATTCATCGTCAATCGTCAGTACCGGGAAGGCCACCGTTCCCGTGGTCTTCTCCGCCACAAACATATACGTCATCCCGAGCCCCCCCGTTGTCCAGCGAGTCCAGCCCAGTAATTCCTGAACTGGTCCAGGCGCCACTTGCACATCGTTATCGTCATGGGTCCGTTGACTACACGGCTAGCTCTCCGGCGAGTGGTGCGTATAGCCATTACACGAGACCACGCGGGGAGTCTCAGGGACAACACAGCAAGGCATCTTCTCCTTTCACATATGTGCCTTCAGTGGATCCTTTCAACACAGGGTAGAAGTGCCGACCATGTCATTGGAAACAACCGCATCCACATCCAAGTATTACGAACAGTCCCGAGACGGCTATCAGATGCTGTTACGGCTCCAACTATATAAGTAACTGCAGACGGTCAAGTTTCCGACTTGACAACGTTCTATCTTTTGATAGTGTTGTGGTATAGCGCTGCAGTTCTGTTCCGTGACAGATGCAGTGCGAAGATGGAATCCCGGTGAGGACCATCGAACGCCTAACAAGGGCGACTATCCTGTAAAAGAGGAGCTAAAACCTATACCCTTATGTTTTTGAATTTCTATACGAAACATGAACCCTAAACATCCTAAAGGAGCCGTTGGCATCGCCAGGCTCAGTACTCACACGATTGCCCGACGTAAGATAGCTCAAAGGTACTACCTCAAGACAGAGGCACAACTTCAGTCTATTCAAAGGTGTCATTCCGAGGCCGTATAGGCCCTGGCATTTCTCCGTACTCACGTCTTGCCACGACTTGGGGTACCAAGATCTGGGCAACGGGCTCGCCGCTACAACTTCTATCGACGGCATTTGATGGCCATAATAACCAAAACAAAACGTCTGGTCATGCTAGTCGTAGGCAGTACGTATTCTTCTTGCCAATTCCCGAGTAGTAATGCTATCTTAACACTTACTTATTTATACCCAGAACCACTACTACGATACCACCGCATAGAGCAACTAGTTAACGATACCCCGAGATCGCATTTCTCGTCATTATACATACAGTTCAAGATTTGCGGAGGCTGTATAGCACATATCTACAATAGAAAAGACTAGGAGCCGTTGTGCTCTTATCTTATCCTTATTCACACTCATCTCAAGCGTGTAGTATACGTGCATGTTTATTTCAATTAAAGCAGCTATATCTTATCTGATTGCTCACCCACGGAAATTAAAATAAAGTGACGAACGACAATGATAGATAGTAAACATGAGACTATTGCTGACAAGTAGACAAATATAAACGGCTTGAGCTACGCATACTTACCTGTCCACAGAGAGACCAATACTGAATTACATAGTTCATCAACTATTACGATATTTAAACTGTGATGTATTCACCATCTACGAGGCGCCGCCGCGCTTCCCGACGTAAATGTGCGAGAAGTTATGGCGGATTTTGCCCTCTCCTTTTCTAGCTTGGCCAACCCCGTCCTGTCAGTAATAGGGGTCGCGTCGATGATGTTGTCGAACGCATCATCGGCATCGGCATCTGAGTCACCGTTGTCGGAGTCCGGCTCCATATCTAGATCAACTTCGTATCTCTGTGGTTGCGGCGGTGGGATAGCTCGCGGTTTTGGTTTCTTGTCCGCATCGTCGGACTCAGCAAAAGGCTTTGATGCTAGGATCTTGCGTCTGATCTCTTCCATTTCTGCTTCGTCGTCTTCATCGTCCGTTATGTCAAAGGGGCCTTTCTGCTTTTGTAACTTTTTCGGCTCTTCTGTCGCTCCACCAGGTTTGGGCCATTGAGCAGGCTTCTTGCCTAAGTAAATACCGTCTATGCTGTCTTTGTCGTCTTCGTCATTTTTCTCATCATCATCATCTTCTTCTTCTTCTTCGTCGTCTTTGTCGTCATCTGAGTCAGAATCTGCTATGGCTCTGCGGTTGACATTCCCCCCTTTCCACAGATCGTCATCGTCGTCATTCTCCCTACTTTCGGCATGTTCGCGCTCTAGGCGCTCCAGCCACTCTTTCTCCGTCTTCTTGACAGCATCCTCGTCCTCGCACGCGGCATACTTCTTAAGTAGCTTCGAGTTGATGGCGAGAAACGACTCTCCATAGTTAAAGGGGCGCAGGACCTGCTCAGCCCAGTCTGGGTGACCACAGATGTAGAAGCTGGCGGCCAGGGCCTCGACACAGTTTAGGCGATAGGGCTTGCCGTAGTTGACGGTATTGGCGGCGACGAGGTAGGGCAGTAGGCGCTCACACTTACCACCGACTTTGTTCCACTGAATCTCGCCGGTGCGTGCCCAAGAGCACTCGACGACGGCGGCGCCATACTGGTCCATGAGCTCGCGGTCAGCAGGCGACAGGGTGTGTTTGCCATTAGGAGTGATAATGACGCCGTTGTGGCGCTGACCTAGGTGCAGGTCGCGCATGAGGCCGAGGCGGATGAGTTTCTTGCCAGAACAGCGCTTCGGGTCGCAATGATTCAGATCCCAGCAGGCGGCCTTGAAAGGAGGCCTCGCGTCATCGATATCATCCGCATCATCGACGTCCCGGGTCGGGCGTGGTCGCGATCGCGGGGCATGTTTGCCGCCACGATAGTTGTCTTTTTTGTGGCGCACCATGTTTTGTTAAACTCTATTACAAAACGTGTGCTGGTTGCTATGTTCAATGTGGGATGACAAAAATAGAAAGGTAAGAATCGGGTTATTTATCTAGAGATTTTGAGTTGGTCTTTACGTGACCAAAAAGGTTGTTCCAAGCTTTGATAAGTAACTTTATTAAGACTACAAGAAAACTGGAGGGGTTTGATGCTCGCGCGGGCGTTCAATTGAGGCGGGGTCGTGCCTTGTTTATGCAATAACCCAGTATTATGCACTCACACAATTTTATAACGTTTCTATTCCCCCGCTTTTGTCAATACTTAAACCCCACATAACGGGCGGCTGTGACGGATCAGAAAAGACGGGTTGTCTCCGTATCTGGTTCCATCTCGTAGCGACCAATGGTGGGAGCGGGATGGTTTAGCTGCCTACCCTTCAGCCATCCATCTCATCAACACAATTCCAGTTACGCCACAGTGGTGTGGGTGCAGTCTCGTCGTCGTCAACGTCGTCGTCATTTTTGTCCGAACAAAAGACGACACTTGTTCATTCGGTGTTGTCCCGATTTCCAGGGGGCTTACGTCCATTTCGTTTGCGTCGTTCTCGTCGATGATGAATGATGGTATGGCGGCTTAATTCATCGCATTCACAAGCAAGCAGGCATCAGGTCTATCGCAAATTGGTCTTCGGTTATCCTATCTCTGCGTCGACATTTCACGATAAAAACACACAGCCGTCGACAGCGACTACGCCGGCGACAGCGATAAGACAATAGCATCCCCCACTACTCCAACCGCCACGACGAGAAGAGCAGAGACGGCAGCAGCATGGAGGCTGCCTCGGCCCGCGCGGCTGCCAGGGACCGCTGGGGCGAGATGGGCTATCCGCGGCCCTCGCAGCTGCAGCGCTTCATCGCCAGCGCCTGCAGCCCCGAGAACTACGAGCCTAACCTCGCCCTCAACCTCGAGATCGCCGACCTCATCAATAGCAAGAAGGGCACTGCCCCGCGCGAGGCCGCTGTCGCCATCGTCAACTACATCAATTCGCGCAACCCCAATGTCGGCTTACTGGCCCTGAGCCTACTCGACATATGCGTCAAAAATTGCGGCTACCCATTTCACTTGCAGATCAGCGCCAAGGAGTTCCTTAACGAGCTGGTTCGCCGCTTTCCTGAGCGGCCCCCCCTCCGCTACACTCGTGTCCAGTCTAAGATTCTCGAGGCTATCGAGGAGTGGCGCAGCACCATTTGCGAGACGAGCCGCTACAAGGAGGATCTGGGCTTCATCCGCGACATGCACCGTTTACTGAGCTACAAGGGCTACAACTTCCCCGAAGTTAGAAGGGATGACGTCGCCGTGCTAAATCCGAGCGATGTAAGTACCTCTTGTTGCGATAGAGCTAAAGTTAGGAGAAAGCCCCCCAAACTAACACAATTGTAGAGCCTGAAGTCAGCCGAAGAGATGGAAGAGGAGGAACGCGAGGCGCAATCCGCCAAGCTCCAGGAACTGATTCGGCGGGGTGCGCCCGAAGACCTACAAGAGGCGAATCGATTGATGAAGATTATGGCCGGCTATGACACAAGGTCCAAGACGGACTACCGCGCCAAGGCCGCCGAGGAGGTGGGAAAGATCCAGGCCAAGGCCCGCCTATTGGAGGAAAGGCTGGCCGCATTCCAGCCTGGAGATACCATGGCCGACGGTGATGTGTTCGATGACCTGGCTGCCCAGCTCCAGAGTGCCCAGCCTAAAATACAAAAGATGTGCGAGGAGGAGTCAGATGACCACGAGGCTGTCGCTAAACTATTTGAGATTAACGACAGCATACACCGAACTGTCGAGAGATGGAAGTTGCTAAAGAAGGGCGACGTTGAAGGAGCGAATAAGCTAGCGCAAGGGGCGCCTCTCCCCACATCCTCAGCCACTCCCGGAAAATCCAAGTCCTCAGCAGCAAACGAGCTGTCATTAATCGATTTTGATGGCGATACTGGTACTAACGGTGCCGGTAATGGCGCTGCTTCCTCTTCTCAAGTAGCGGGGGTGGAGAATGATTTGCTGGGCTTGTCTCTAGGAGAAACCAATAGTACTTTTGGACAAGGCGGTGGCATATCTCTTGGTTTTGGTACCAATCAAAGTTCGTTGACTCTTAATCATTCCTTTGCTTAGTATAAGTATCTAACTAGCTTTTATCGCAGATATACCTGGCCCTGCGCTTTTATCGTCATTAACCCAGAATAGCACCGCCAAAGGGCCAACACCAACTCCTACACCACCTCCCTTTTCTTCTTATTCGGGATTTGCCTCCAAGCCATCAACATCACAGTCTACAACACCACAGCCTCCTCTAGGTCAGTATTCGGCCTTCTCGCAACCTCAAAAGGCGAGCGATCCTTTTGCGGCTCTCAGTTCGTCACAATTCTCGTCGAAACCCGCTACACCTCAACCTCCGGCAGCACCTTCCGCATCCAACGACGATGACGAATGGTCGTTTTCCTCTGCTCTCCCACCAGAGGCGTCTGCTCCACGTGATCATCAGGCTGTCGTTAGCAATAACCTTCTCCGTATCAACATGAAGGCCGTTAGGGCACCACAAGCACCTAACGCGTTGTCGCTGTTGTTTTCCTTTTCCAATACGTCACCGCAGCAGATAGGTGATTTACACTTCCAATTAGCTGTAACAAAGGTAAGGATTCTCTCCCTTTCCCTCCCCATACAAGAAAGGGGGTTATGTCACTCAACTTAAACTGACGAGCATCAGGGCTACGAGCTTAAACTTCAACCACAGACGGGTCGCACATTACAACCCAACCAGGACAATGGAGTAACGCAGGTGATTCAAGTGTGGCACGCGGGTGACGCGACGAAGAAGGTTGACAGCGCGCGGTTGCGGTGGCGCGTCAGTTATAAATGGGGTGCGGAGACGAAAGCGGAAACAGGCGAGATTCCCGAGTTCAGCATTTCGTAGAGGTTATCGAGGCAGCGATAATACAGTGTTTTGAAAGAAAAATCGAAGATATCAAATGATTGAAGTAACGGAGAGAAGTATCACAGGGCCTGACTGTTTATTTCTATGAGAGTAACATGATTGCCGGGTACTATGTAGCTAGAACGAGAAGGTGGGAACTAGTGTTAGCGACATGAGAAGTAGAAAGGGCAATAGATCATGCTTTTTGCTCTCAGAGAGCTTGATGGGATTTAGAAGATGTATGAGAGTTATAGGCATATGTATCACGTCTCGTAATGAGGTAGGTTTTTTATTACGGTTTGAATGAGCGATAATACTCAAATCCATTTTTACATTGAGCCTCAAGAGTTTCGGATTTTTTATTGTGGGATGGGTTGACTAGATAGTGGCGTGCTTGATGAAACTTCTACCGGTGTGGATTATTTTAATTGAATTTCATATGTTGCTTGTTTGGTCATTATGCCGATTCATGCTTACAGCGTCTTCATCTTCTAGCGTGTTTTTATAAGCCGAGTGAGATTTACGTCCGAGACAATGCGAAGATATGGAGATGTGGATGATAAGGAATTGAGATGTATACTGTATGAGGCTAAGTAAGATTCCTTACTCTTGTCCTTACTGTTTGACCTTTGGTATTAAGCTCTACAGTAACCCTGTACACATATTGATTTGCATAGCTTTGTCAGGAGATGAGACCAAGGTCACTAGATTATGTTGTTCGCATGACTTATGTTAACTTGTACTCACGACACCTCGTGCTTTAAGCAAGTATCATTTGAATAAAACTTGCATGAAAGTGGTGGTGAGACAAGAAGTGACAGTGAGAGTAAAGATGAGATAAGTTGTCCATTATCTTTATACAGTATAGGTTTCAGCCCGAGCGCCCATACCTTGGTTAGGCTGTATATCATCAACAAGTTTTCGTGTCTGCCTATGCATCTCTATACCTTCCTGTCTTTGTGTCTTTGATTTACCCATACCTGCTCCATCTATATGCTGGATTCTCTTCCTCCCGGGTATGAGTACAAACATATCTTACACGCTTATCGCACAATGATTTCGTACATGCATGTCTAAATATACATCAATGACCCAGGTCATTCGTTATCTCGTCGTATCCGATTTTTCGTGTCCAGGCCGTGGACGCCTCCAGGGAACTATTTAGGCGCAGAAGCGACGAGTTGGCCACAATCAACCGACGTCAAGCAAGACTTATAAGTTACGCGATGTGCGCACTTCCTCGTAAGCCTGAATTTGATCGCCAACCTGTAGGTCTTGGAATTCTTCGAAGCCCATACCGCACTCGGTTCCCTTACGCATCTCCATCACGTCTTTCTTGACGTGCTTCAGGGTTTCGAGTTTGCCTGCAAGCCGAGTTAGTAATGTGGAATCTTGTGTATATACAGAGCAATATATCGTCTTCAGGAACGAGAAGTAAAAAAGCAAACTTACCGTCGTATATAACCTCTCCCTGCCGCGTGACACGATAGAGATTATTCTTTCCAACGACACCGTTTCGCACACGGCAGCCAGCAATATTCTTAAACACACGTCCTCGCAGGTTAATGGGAAAGACTTGCAGAACCTCGGCCTCACCGAGAACGCGCATGCTGATATCAGGCGCAAGGTACTCGCTCAGGTTGGCTTTTACATCATCGACGAGATGGTAAATGACAGTATGATCCAGAATGCGCACGCCCTGACTCTCTGCTAGGTGGCGGATGTGGCCCGGCGTAGTCGTGGCAAAGTTCACCAGCACCGATTTCGACGTCGCCGCATGCTCCACGTCAAATTCGCTAATGGGCCCCGTCGCGAAGCGTAGGACCCGTGGCCGCACCTCGTGGCTGCCGATCTCTTGAATCGCAGCGCAGACGGCTTCCACGGACCCATGCACGTCGCCCTTCACCACGAAGTTGACCAGTTTGGTCCCGTTTTCTTCGTCTGGAAGAATCTCTTGCACCCCTGTACCGCCTATGCCGCCTTTGACGTTTTTGTCGCCTTCGCTAGCAGCCTTCTCCCGTACACGCTTCTCCTGAAGGGATCTGCGCGCCTCGGAAATAGTTTCGTATTCGGCGGCGTCTTTTTCTCGTTCATGGAGACCCTCGCGGTAGGACACGGCTGTCTTAGCCTTGTCTTCGTCTGGCGACTGTATGACTTGATCACCTGCGGCAGGGAGATCCTTCCAGCCGAGGATCTCGACCGGGGTACCAGGTGGCGCCTCGTCGATATCAACACCTGCCTCATTGCGGAGTTGCCGAATCTTAGCCCAGGTGAGACCCGCCGCAATATAATCGCCGGGTCGCAGGGTGCCACGTTTGACGAGCACAGTGGCAACCTTGCCGGTAGGTTTCAAACTGCTCTCTAGAATCCATCCCTCGGCCGGACCGTCAACTTCAGACCTGTGATCTAGAACCTCGGAAAGAGTGAGGATATTCTCTTCCAGGTCGTCCATGCCTTGGCCCGTTTTGCCACTAACACATACAACTTGGACATCGCCACCATAATCTTCAATTTCAACGCCAGCTTTGGCCAGATCAGCCTTCACAGCATCAATGCGAGCACCATCCTTGTCGATCTTATTGATGGCTACGATGATCGGCACTTTGGCCGCACGAGCATGTCTCAGTGCCTCGAGGGTCTGAGGTTTAACACTATCGTCTGCAGCAACGACTAAGACGACAATGTCAGTGACATTTGCTCCACGTTGCCGCATGGTTAAGAAAGCTGCGTGTCCAGGCGTATCGAGGAAAGTGATTGGTTTGCCTGATGATAATTTGACGGAAAAGGCACCAATATGCTGTGTGATACCACCATGTTCCTGTGCTGCCACGGAAGATTTGCGTAGGTAATCAAGAATCGTCGTCTTGCCGTGATCAACATGGCCCATAATGGTGACAACAGGTGGTCGTGATGGTAATTTTGAGGGATCTTCTGGTGGAGGCCGTGGTTTAAGATCTTGTTTATCACCAACATCAACAGTTGGTTCGTACCCGTACTCTTGCGCCACCAAAGCCGCCGTCTCTCCAGCCATAAGACTGTCCAGCGTTACTCCTTCGAATCCAAGCTCGCCAAGCTGAACCAGGAATTCTTCAGGCTTAACCTTCAGTGCATTGGCAAAGGCCGTAATGCTAATGAGCTCTGGCAGGATAATGGGAATGGGCCCAGTCCGTTCAGCTTCACGCTGTGCCTTGCGCAGTTCTTTCTGCCGACGCTTCTCCTGTAATCGATCATTGGCATCTTCCTCGTCATCATCCTCGAAGCGAGATGTACGTTGTGAGCGCTTCCCGCCGCGTTTTGGAGCGGGCTTTTCCTCTCGTTCAAAAAGCTCCCATCGTCTGCTTTTCTCACGATCGTGGCCATCATTCCTGGGCAATGAAGTCGTTGGGGGAGGGCGATTGGTCGAGTCATCAGCAACAGGGATGGATTGCGGAACGGCCCCAGAATCCGACGATGCGCGCTCCACCTCTTGGTAGGCAGCAGGTTTTTGTCGAGACTTAGCCCCGATGTGCATAGCGCTCCAGAAATCATCCTCCAGGTTCGGCTTGTTGGTAGACTTTCGCGTCAGTTGGCCCCATTCCTGAGATATCCCAGCACCCCGTGAACCCCTTCGTCCGGCATCTTTTATTTCAGCATCGCGAGCACCGGCTGCATCCAGTGCATCAAACCCACTCGACGGTGTCACTACATTGTTTGCTCTGGATGCTGACTCCTCTAGCTTAGCAACATGTGGCTCAGCTGTAATCTGGTTGTTCTCTAGCATCTTCGACTGTGATGGACTCTTCCAATCATGCCTTTTGGTGGCTGGGCGCTGAAAGGATCCAAACCCCGTTATGCTTGACAAGCCCGACACGATAGAGTTTCCACCTACACCGGGAAGTTGTGATGCCGCTGGCGGCGCCGGCTGCGAATCTGTCCGCGTGG
Source organism: Xylaria flabelliformis (assembly GCA_007182795.1). Taxonomy (NCBI): domain Eukaryota; kingdom Fungi; phylum Ascomycota; class Sordariomycetes; order Xylariales; family Xylariaceae; genus Xylaria; species Xylaria flabelliformis. Next base: position 261,585 of record VFLP01000054.1, read on the forward strand.
CTACAGGTGCTGCGGCTGCTTTACGAAGGGGATGAGCTGCACCATGGTTAACTTGCCTGTACCTGGATATTGGCTCATGCTTCAGGTGCTTCTCGATAGGCTGGTGACGGTTTGCATGCACATGCGCAGGTTCAATCCGACGGCCAACAGATTCCTGCTGAGGTTGCTGATCCTTCTTCAGGGCGAGGAGCCTCTCTCGTGCTTTTGCTTCGTGAGGGTCGACAATGTCTGCCGCTCCTGATCTTCTGATTGGGAATCTCGGCCCCAAATTAGCCCAGTTTCTAGGACCAGAGGTGGTGGCACCTGTCGACGATTGGGAAGTGTCTGCAGATTGCTGTGAGCCACTTGAGTATAGAAGCCTGGGGCTACTCGTCGTCGATAAGCTTTGCGTCTGGGAGATGGGTGTGCTCGGCGAACAGCTACCGCTGCCGACACCAGCTTGAGGAACGGGTCGCAGGGGTCGAATACGACTCGGGTCATGATGGGTTGTGCATTGTGTGGTGGCGGAGAAGAGGCGGTGCTGCGGCGGCCCGGGTCGTCGTAGGGAGAGCCGATATTGACATAATGCACAAACGGAACTGTCACGCTGTAGTCCGAGGTGTCAGCACCCTTCTACAGCTAGCTTGACTAGATAAGTTCTTACCTTTGCAAGTCGCCCTCTTAGCATGCTGAAGTAATGTGACGCTGCAACATCGGCGATGTATGGCAGCGAAGCAACGACTCGGGCGAAACTACACGTGGTATGGTGATAGTGTTTCTCGGAGTGACGATGGCGACACAAATATCTAGTAAAGATTAGATTAGATACTACAAGTCAATCTAATGACATACATGCATATACATGTTTATATGAATATCGTTGTTCACAATATCATCTGTATCAATAGAATATCGTGTATCTTGGTACATAAGGTCTCGACTGGACAAACTTCCATCCTTAGTTTGCTAGAGGAGATAACTCAAAGTCTTTGACATACAACGACTATTGAATCAGGATGCCATGAATTAAGCTCTAGGCTCATAAATCGTCGGGACTAGTAATATGAATCGGTCACCGCATTGTCCAGGTAGAATAGATCAAAACAAAATACAAGATGTCTAATTGTATCCATGATATGTGTTGCTTTTATTCTATAGACAAATTCTCCGTGTAGTTTACATATCAAGGCATATTCCCTTACGATAATCACATCCGTTATATCTACATTATATATATTGCTTCAGCAGATAGCGAGTGTGATTACGAGAACCATTCGCTCCCAGCCAGGTAATCAACATGCCTCACCCACCATACGCAAAGATGCCGCGCCGTTTTCCGATACCCATCCTGACGAGATATTACGCACACATCATCCCTGGATCCCCTCCGACGAATCCGTACCGACACTCTCCTTCCAAAACTCATCGAAGTCCACGCCCTCCTTAGAGAACAGCTCTCTAATCTGCTGAGCGGCCCTCTCCTGCTTCTCGGGTCCGAATCCGCCCGGCTGCGAGGATTCATACTGTACAATCTCTATCCAGCGATAGAATAGGTCCTCCTTCCCTATATGAGCGAGGGCATCCCGGAAAGCAAGCACCTGTCTCCGTCGGCCGTCCTGCTGCGCCTCGACCTCGCCCTTGAGATCCGCCACCAGCCATCCCCACTCGTCCTGATACACAAGGATGACAAGCGTAAAGGCCTCAATGGCCGCCATCTTCTTATCCACCATAGTCGTAGCGTCCATCATGGCGCCCCAATCGAGGTCCCAGTCGCCGTCCATGAGCACGTATCCCGTCTTCTCGCCCAGGACCATCGGCGCCGTGGCAGCAGCCACGCGCGCCAGGAAGAAGCTGCGCGCCGCGTTCGTGCCGTCCTCGCCGTCGTTGACCACGTCGCCCAGCGTCTCGCTCCACTTTCGGCTGCGGCGCACCACTACCTCGCGGTCACGGAACCCGACGGCCCGCCGCCAGGCCACGGGGTTGCCGTGCTGCTGCCCGAAGCAGAACTCGATCGGCCACGGCCACAGGAACACGGTGAGCAGCGTGTCGAGCATGAAGGTCGCGGCGCGACGGCCGACCTCGGGAATGATCTCCTCCCACGACATCTCCTCGACGAACATGGTCGTCTCGTTCCAGTAGCCCATTGCCGACGTCACGAGTTTGAGGTAGTGAGGTGAGATGTAGTACACGCGCCAGGCGAAAAGCGCGACGATGGCAATGTTCATCAGCACGGGCACCATGAATATCTTTTGCTTAAACTGCCGTGGCTTAGTGTCGATATGCATGATGTACACGTTCTTCTCGTTGAACGTATCGATGAGAGGCTGCAGCACCTCGGGCGGGCGCTTGTAGGGTGTAGGCGGACCTCCATCTCTACGTTGGGCCGGTTTGGCAGACGCTGTCTTAGCCGCTTTCCGTTGTCGCGCCATGACTGCTGCGATGGAAAGATGAAGAGCTCATCCGGACGTCCTCGGAAATTGGATGTTGTAAAGCATGAGAATTGGGCCAGGTCCCTGTATTACCTGTATATGCATATGCACCTATAACTGGGTCCTTCTTTCGTTTAGTATCATGACTTCAATAGAGAATATTAGGCCAGAGTAATCACCATTTGTAAGTACGTCAAACCATTAATCTTTACGATCAACAGTTTCACCACTACCACCAAAGATATGCTTCCAGATACCCGCATGATACGAGCGTCCAAACATGAAATCAACAACAGGAACAACGCAAAAACAAATAAAATACGGGTATTCACGTTGCCAATAAGATAGCAAGTCATAGGAAAAACATCTATTGTGATGCAACGAATGAAATTATACGCTGCCGTACCAATATCTACTTTCCAGGTCTCCATCAAAACCTCGTCATACACAATCGCTATTGACTAAGGACTGTTTTATTTCTTCCCCTTCTTAACAGGCTTTCCGAGAGCGGCCTCTCGCCTCTTGGCCTCCTTAGCTTCTCTCTCTAGCCGTCGCTCTTTCTCCAGCGTGTCTCTCTCTTCTTTCTCAGCCTAGAATCGACATATTGTTAGTACTTATACGAGAATCCATTCGTAGGTTATTGATATGCATTTAGGTATGCCACATGCGGAGGGATTAGGAATCACATACCAGCTTACGAGCAGCATCGGCTTCTCGCTTTTCACGGATTAATCGTAGACGTGCCATGTCAGCCTTGGCCTCGTCTGTCTTGCCTTCGGCGTGCAGCTTGCGGTAGTGCTCGGCAGCTTGCTTTTTCTCGAAGGCCTCGCGCTCCCTTCGGCTCAGGGTGGACTTGTTTACAGACATCTTGCTCACTGCCTCAGCAGCGTCATCGACCTCTTCGGGCGCGGCTTTCGTCTGTTGTCGGGCGGCCTTTGAATGGTTCGGGTTGGCAGGCATGTTGTCATCTTCTTCTTCTTCCTCTTCCGATTCACTCGGTAGGTCGCCAACCTGGACTTGGCCCTTCTGTCTTCTCGCTATGGCAGCGTCTTTCTGGGCCTTCTTGGCGGCCTTGCGCTCTTCACGCGTCAGCTCTTGTTGGGCCTGGGATGGGCCGGCGTCCGAGTCGTCATCCTCGTCTTCCTCAGAATCCTCTTCCGAGTCCTCTTCGCTATCGTCTTCATCCTCATCGTCGCTGCCTTTGTCTTTCTTGGCGTTTACACTCCACATGCTAACCTCGTTTCCATCGGCGTCGAGAGGTCGTAGATCGCGTGAGAAGTGTTTTCCTCCTAATTTTTTCCCCAGTTAGTCAACACTCGTAGTTCGTAGTAGCGCGCCAGCTTGGATGGCAAACAAACCTCCTCTAGTGAATTTCTTGAATTTGCCGCCGCGACCGCGGGAGTTGGCGCCTGGCGCTGCTCCTCGTCCTGGCATTTTTGACTGATAGCTAGTAAATGGGAAGGATAGGTGAATTGAGATGACTTGAGCAGGTCAAGAAACAGGCAGTGCGCGTGCCAAATATAGGTACGAGATATGGTGGGGCAGAAATGAAAACAATGTCGAGTAGCAAACAGCCCTAAGATGACTCCTTTCAATAGCAGGGGGGATAAGGAGAAGGGAAGGAACTGAGATGAGTCAGAAGATTAGGCCGGAAAGCAAAGTAGGCAATCCAGAGGAGAGTTTGTCTGATCTCGAGGCAGAGAGGCAGGCTACCAATGTTCAGGTTTGATGAGTTATGGCGGGGTAGACAAGACTCGATTTGCGATTTGCTATTGTAGCATCGGTATTGGTGGTTGTTTGTTGTCAGCGACCAATAAAACAGTCTCGATTCTAAACCTACCAACTCATGTACCTACGCTATTAGTGGGACCAAAGGACCGTTTTATCGACTTCTCAGAATGATAAGTTACCGTCCTCTCAGCAAGCACATGCACTTTGCGTAGAAGCTACCAGGTAGGGAAAATAGCTAGGTAGGTACCCAAACCACTTTCAGTTTCTCATGGTGAGTATTTCTGGTATAAACAACCCCAAAGACATCTTTAATCTTTATTTCCAGAAAGTCCAAGAATAATTTTCAAGCCAGAAATGAAAGTATTTCCTTCGAGTCAATGCCCAGTTACAGGTAGGTACCTACCTACCTACCTAATGTCTTATTCATTTGGAGGGGCACTTAGCCGCATCCCAAAGCCACACTCATTCTGAGCCACTAAAGCTGCTGATCATACTCAATCAGGCTTAGGTGCTGATTAGTACCCCACTATTGCAGCCTCTTTAAAAAAAACGCGTCGCATGTTTGTTCTTCCTCCTCTTCTTCTTTTTTCTCCATGAAGAACAATCCTTCATATTCACTCTGGCTTTCGCTCTTCTCAATGGCAGGTCTTGGAGGGGAAATTGGAGGAGAGAGGAATGATTTTAATTCGATCACTTACCCTCCGGCCCGTTGTAGCTCTGCTGCCGTTGGGTCCCGGAGAAATTTTTGCATCGACACATAACTACCTTGCATGTCTATATTTTTGCTGCTATTCCGTGAATCTTGACGACGAAGTTAGTACTTACGTATCAACATGCCCCTACATTTGAACCTGATGCGACTAGCTGTGCTACCCGTTTTTCATGGAGGCGACTCATAGAGCAAGTCGCATTACGGCTAAGAGGGCATCTACATATGAGAAATGAAGCCAGAAATTCAAGTAAAATTGTGGAGGTTTGGCTCTGTGAAGTGGGGTAGATAAATACCTTGGCAGCAGTCAAGATAAGTGGGATTAGTGAGTTGATTGGCAACGTCAACTCCCAACATCGACAACGAGAAGCATAATTGACCTAACAAAGAATGGCTTATGGCATACCATTGTTGACAGAGGGTGGAATCGGTGCGAAAAATAATATGCGAGTTTTTTCATTAGGCAGACGTTGGGTGGCAACAGCTGTGCATACGTCGCCTCTCTTGTACGTTCGTCGTTTCTGCGCACCATGTGTGTAAGCCGTCTTTCTCTGTTAGTAGTCTTCTAGATGAACAGCCACACAAAGCCAGGATCTAGAGCATTTAGATAACCCTCCCCCTTATTAAGTGTCTGACAATGTCTGCTCTCCAACTTGGATACGGCATAATGCGCCGTATGCACTCTACGTTTCAAGACGTGTCGGGTGTCATTCTACTAGCCAGCAAGTCAAGGCCCGTCCTTCCCGCGCTATAGAGAGAATGAGTTTGGTCTTCCATAAGATCATACCCCGGGTGAGTTAGGGTATCAAGAACGTAAGCTCATGGACTCTTTCTTAACGTCGCTGAAAGACTATTCCAATAGCTTGTTAATCAGCGAGCTCTTGATCCGCTCCCTTGATTTTCAATGCTCAGATCCTCAAGATCAGATATACAGCCTGCTAGGCCTAACAACCGAGAAAGCTCGGTCTTCAATCTCCGTAAAAGACCATAATTCTTGTTCAGAATCAGATGCTTCTATCCATATCATAAGGTTCTCCCTTACGGACGAGTCATCCTTCGAGCTCCTCCACCTGTCTGGCATGAGTGCGGATCTGCCAGGCTGAGGAGCGAGCGAAAGAACATCTCAGGTCCCGGGCTGGCAGAATCCTCATATAGCCAGGAGAAGAGGGGCATTAGTTCACGCCAGGCCACACAAGACCGCTACGTATCGTCCGTGTTATATCAAATCTCCGCCTAAGGAGTGTGATGATACCATGTCGCTTCATATTGAGGCAGTAATTATGGACACAGTCGAAGATATAGTTGCCCCAGCCTGGATATTGCCCAAAACATGTGACTTCCGTGACAAATATAGCACGGCCCAGATTGATGATTTTTCTCTGAAAACTTAACATAGCGTGCGAGATAGCTCGCGGGGACAAGATACTTACCCCGAGCATCACGGAAAACGTCCACGATGCAATTATGCGAACCTCGATGGATTCCGATTCTATAATTAAGGCAGAGTCGCCAGACTTTGAGAAGTTGCGCGTCGGAACGGGGCAATTATCACAAACCTTACGAGCTCGACTTCGACTTGCGGGTAAAAAGATCGCGTCCAGCGGAATAGAATTGCCGAGATGGACTTTAGGCATTGTGTATTAGGCCTCGAGGAATATATGCCATTGATTCTTGGGCGGAGGCTCTACGTTACGGAACAAGTGCGCTTTGCTATCGTCCCTCCTGCGACTCAATCTGGTGATAGGATCTGCGCCTTTTCCGGCACACCTGACCCCTTCGTGCTCCGTTAATACAATGTGTCCAGCACCACTCCAGGGGCATATCAAATTATCGGTGCTTGCTGTGTGGATCGAGATATGAGGGGGGAGGGGCTAGCGGGAGTCAATTTGAGTTGAGAAATCTTCCATATGATGTAGGCCGGGATCTGTCAATCTTTTAGGCAGGGCGAATTGGGTGAGATATGATTAACGACATCATCATTATCAATTCACCTCATTTTCTTCTTATAGTAAGTTGCAGCTGTTTTGGGCAATATACACATATTTGGCTTGTCTGAGAGATCTTGAATGTCAAATAGCTAAGCACCTGAGCCACAGAACACAGAGTCGACCTCGCCATTCAATTAGCCTGCAATGATTACAAGGCCAGAGGGACTCTCATCAATCAATTCACAAAGTCTTACTAAACTGGTTCTGGAATGTTCATCGTCTCATTTCTAACTAAGGAGAAAGGAATTCACTCATATAACTTGATACGAACCCCCTAGCTCAACTGTAATACAAAAGAATGGGTGAGCAGCTAAGCCATTAATCAGAATACAATTCCAATCATCATAGGATGTACTATGTACATCGCTCAATGTGACAATGGCTTCTCATCATGTAATGGCTAAAACGTGCTGAAAGCAGCGCAGGAGCAGGTTGAATTCGATACTTGCTGGCTACTTGTGTGCGCAAGAGCATGTGCAGGTCGACCACTATGCCGCGGGGCTTTGTTATTAAGACTCTGTGATAATAATCGACCTTATCCTGCATAGGTGAACACACTTGGTTAGGTGCGGCTGGTTGAGCTGGTTGAGAGTGCGGCTTAGACGCAAAGGGCAGATGTGCAGCTTGACAGGATGAAATGCTAAGGGGGCGCGTTCACGAGAACTTGTCCCTAACCTTTGCATCTATTTTAATGATGCATGAAAGATGAACAGATAGATATTCGTAGTCATTTATCAAGAATCTTGCTAATACTGCTTCTTTATAGCTCGTTAATATTTTATTGCAGAGCTGGAAGACGGATATAAACGTAATGTTATAACTTCTAGTTTTTATCATAGGTAATGAAATGTCCTTTCTGGTCTATTCCTTTGATTTTGATAACTATTTATTATCGCAGTAATGCACGTAAGCTATGAAACAAAAGTTTGTTCAAATTTACATGCTGAGAAAGCTTGATAATAGGACACAGTTTGCAGGCTCCAAGATACTTGGGCCTCACTTCATGTTTGGAGAGGCTTTATAGCTGGCAAGCATTGCTCCTTTACCTCGAGCAAATCAATACTATACGAGCACTATATTTGCTCCTAAGTTTTCCTAAATCTTTATTAGTACGACGCCAGTTAATATTCCTTCTGCAGATATCGTCGCTAGCTTCATGGCCTTCATTCATATGTTACCCTACCTTACTGTTTGTGCGGTGACCATGAACTAGGTAAGTCATGATTACTTGTGCATCTGGATCGCGTACCTAAGGCGGTGTGGCTGTGTTGAGGCAGAGTTTTGGATGCTGAACTTCAATTGGTTAATCCTACAAGAAAATGTATATTGATGTGCTGTTTCACTGCATTCTTAGCCCTCCGCGCGGACGTGATCCATCTCAAAAACCTAATGGTTCGGGAGTGAAGCTGGCTAAGCCACATGCTTCACTGCATTTTTAGCACCGGCTGGGCAGCAGTAAGGCACAACCGAAGGGGGTATAATGGAGAACAAATATTTCCAAGATAACAGGGTACAGATGACCTTGCGAACACACACGTCTTGAATCGATATGACCATAAAGCTTATACTGCCTTATAAGGTACAAAAACATCATGAAGCAATTGGAATAAAGTGTGAGATTTAATTTTGCGAATCACTGATTATGGCAGGAATGACGCTAAATTTATGTGTGTACACCAGGCTAGACTCAATTTGCAAGATAGGCCGGGCAGAAGATACAGATAGGGGGAGGGTTGAGGCGAGGGTGAGAGTGTAGTCATAGCATCAAGGTCTTCCAACTGCCCACGATGGTTGTAAACAGTGCAAGACAGAACACTTGACGTAGCACAAGTACGGGCAAGTATAATAAAGCGCAAGTCATGGAGATAGACGGGCGAATACTCCGAGCAGGTACAAACAGATATATCAAACAGACACACATCACTAGAACACACCAGAGAATGAGAAGGATGATAAAATCTATACACTAGTACAAAGGCGTGGGATCAACTCATAGACATCCGCACGCCGCGATGACTACGACAGCCGCCAGTCATCGCGACTCTCTGCTCCTCAGGCTCCGGTAAAACTAGGCGTGACATTTGCCGGTTATCGACATGTTCGACCTCTTACACACATGGTCGTACTATCAGCATGTAGCACCAGATCACCGTCGTAGGATCCCTTCCCACAGTCTAAGCACGGGTTCGTTTAATGGGTAGTAGGTGTACGAGTGGCATAGTCTTTTAATGTACAAGATGGGAGGGCATTTAGTTGGCGTCGGGTTGGCTAAGGATGTAGTCAACAGCCTGGTTAACTATTGAGATAATTAGGTTAGACTAATGATTAATAGGCTTATATAAGGAGAGGGGTGAATTGTATGCACGTACCACTGTGGATGGTATCGGCCTCCTTATCGGGGATCTCGATGCTGAACTCCTGTATGGTGTCAGTCACTGATTTAAATCTCAAACCACGTGCAGCAACGGAGTCCGAAGAACTCATTTCGCTCGATTATCATAGTAGCGCCATACCTCTTCTATCGCCATAACAACCTCTACTGTGTCCAAGCTGTCCAGAGCCAGGTCGTTTGAAAAGTGTGCAGTGGGCTTGACCTGCTCTGTGTCAGTGGGATCGATATACCAGTCGAATTAGGTCGGCATTGCGCCGTTAGGGAGGTCGTACGTTGCTCGGGTCGTTGACCTGCACAACGGAAAGTTAGCATCGGATTCTCTCATAGTAATCCCTGTCTCATTCTGCATGTGCGCTGATAGATCCACTGCCTCAGCCAGACGTCGCTATTCTGTCCCAGTCCCCTATTGCAATCATTATACCACAACCATATCCGCCTTAAGCCACTGTAGTTTGAGATAAAGACTGGGTCGTCTCACCTTATCGAAGCCGGTCAAGATCCCCATGATGCGGCCTTCGACCTCTTCCCTCTTCAGACCACTGGCGGCAGAGTACATCCGTACGGCAGGGATGGCAGCGATTCTCGACGTAGGCGCGACAGCGGCGACTCTGGGGAAAGCGAGAGCAGACCGAGTGGCGATGGGTCGCGCAACGGCGCGGGAGGCCGAAATGGCAGTTCGGAGGAGGGCAGTTCGGAACATTTCGACGGTCAATAGTACTCAATTGAGTGATATTGGGTTGTGAGGAAGAAGCGTGTGTATGCGTGAGTGGGCGGAGGTGTTGGTGCTGGTGGTGGTCCGGTCGGAGGATGGCGGATTATCGAGGACTAGACACAAAAGACAGCTCTTCCAATGATAGAGGTCATGATAAATTTCTCGTCCCCAGCGTTATCCGAGCTTGGGCCCGCGGAGCAGCGGCGCTAGCGGTCCTCGGGGGTGGCTGCACGTGACTGTAGCAACCTTCCAGCAGCACTTACCTAATCATAATGACGACAAGTTTAGAAAGCGTCAGGTGGTTGCAGATGGAATTTAACTTCGGCCATCTGCCATGGTCTGGTCAGTCAGTGGTTTATTATTGAGATGGGTCGTTGGATATTAAACATAGACTTGCATAGCGATAAAACTATAACTGGAGCATTGCTTTTATTTGATACGTTACACGGATCTTGTGATTGAGAATACCCAGGTAGCTTCGCAGGGAAGACAGGAAAAATAGCCACATACGCCACAAATGGAACGAAAGTTGCTTCGAGGGATTCTATGTTATATATATGTACAGGACAGCGCACCTCTCTTGGCTGCATTGCTTTTATCTGTAAGGAGCGTCCGCTCTGATGTTGGCAGCCAGCTCAGGCTCCCACTTGTCACCATTGGCTAGGAGCTTTTCCTTGTTGTATAGTAGCTCTTCACGCGTTTCCGTCGCATACTCGGCATTGGGCGACTCGACGATAGCGTCGACGGGACATGATTCCTGGCAGAAACCGCAGTAAATGCACTTGGTCATATCAATATCGTAGCGGGTCGTCCTCCTCGACCCATCGGCTCGCTCCTCGGCTTCGATTGTGATAGCTTGCGCCGGGCAGATCTACGACTTGTGTTAATACCTCGTAAAACGCAGTGTGTGGCCGATGTAGTAACATGGTCAGATGGTTATGAGTTCCTATGACAAGGCAAAAGGTAGACCTACGGCTTCACATAGCTTGCAAGCAATGCAGCGCTCTTCACCAGAAGGGTATCGTCTCAGGGCGTGTTCACCGCGGAATCGTGGAGAGATGGGACCCTATGAGCCACCCAAATTAGCTTCAATCGTCCTCGTGTCTAAAGTTCTTTCATCGCTTCGCCTCGTGTTTGTAACCCGTCTCGTAGCATCCATCGTCGTTGAAGGTGGTACCAACCTTTTCGAAGGGATAATAGATAGTATATCTGGCGACATGAGAGTACATTAGTATTCCGTCTTCACATTCCTGCATCGTCGTACGGTAGACTCACGGTGGTCGGAAGTACTGCTCGAGCGCAACGTACATGCCGCGGAACATCTCGGTCATGAGGAAGTATCGGCCGGCACGGTCGAGGCTAGTCTCAGTCTCATCATCCCATCGCTTTGACTTGGGTAATCGGAAGCCCGACGGCGGGGGCCCGGACGGCGTGGCGTAGGTGCGTTGCGCGACTATTCTGGCGATGGTGGCAGCAGGCAGAGGTTGCCGGCGCACAAGCTGGCGGGACAGCATGGTCGACGTAGTGAGCCCTTGCATGATAGAGTGCAATTGGGCGACGAAACGGAATGGCAGATGGAGGGGAGAGGGTCGACGGCCGAGCTCAATGGCTGGTGGGAGAGGCGAACAGTGATGTGAGCTAGCTTTGAGGTCATGGCCGAGTTTGGGGTTTTTTGGTGGAGTCCAGCACTGTTCATTACAAAAGCGAAGCTGTGATTGGTCCATAATTCAAATACAGGACAACCTTACCTGTACGGCGTGCCAAGCCACTCCGTTTAGCCACAATTATAGCATCCGTATCCCGGAGGTGCTGCCCGGAGCTTGTGTCCGGCATCCCATGTCCGTATGGAACTTAGTCTACGCCCCTACCCAGACCCGATATGAACTTTCCTGTTTCGTATAATTGACTTTTTACAGCCTTCTAATAAAGTAACGGGAATTTGGTCGCGATTTCAACTCATCTACTAATACACCACGAGAATAGCTTCATTCCATAGAAACCAGGCTCGTGAGAGGTCAATAAGTAGAGATACAATGATAATGCTTACCCGCAATAATACAGTTTCATAACATCTGTTTAGCCAGGCTTAACAATCTTACCCTTCCCTGTAAGCCGAATCCATCACAACTCCATATCGATGTCTTTACAAATGCCGCCATCCCCATCCCGTAATCCATAGTTCCAACCTCAAGCCAATAATCATCTAATCCTCAAGTCACCCGAATACCCCCCGACCCTACGTCGTAGGCGCATCAGTTAACGGAACATAACGTACTCCAAACAACCTCTTCTTCTCAACATTGCCCTGCTCATCTTTATCCACAACCCAGATATACTGCTCCCAGCGCTGTTTCTCGTCTTCCACGGGAATAAACATCCTTCCGGGCTTTCGCAGCTGCGCCACGAGCTCACCATGTAGCTCCGCCGCAGCAGCACCGACGTGGATCGCATCCCAGCCCTGTGAGTCGTCCTCATCCGCCGCACCACCCACCTTCTCCTCTGCCGAAGTCGAGTTTTCTTTCACCGTATTCCCCTTCCCACTCGAAGACCCGAGCGTCTCTGGCTCAACCCATCCCTTCCGTCCATCGCCCACGCGAAACCGCACCCGGCCAGACGAAAGGAACGCCCTGCCCTCAGGACTCTTGCTCATATTCGCCTCCCCCAGCGTTCGCAATGCCTCGATATGTTCCACGCCGACAACGACACTGTCCTCGCCCGCGAGCTCGGCGAGTATGTGCGTGAGATATCCGCTACCACTCCCGATATCCAGCACGCGCCGCGGGCGCGATTTGGAGGGCTGGAGGTATGGTAGAAGCGACTCGGCTGCGTTTGCATGCATGTGCGGCGCGCTGATGGTCGCGCGATGTCCGATTGCTTGCGGGCTGTCTTCGTAGGGAGAGCTGGGCGCGTAGTGCGCTCGGTCTACCGATAGGAATGCCGCTTTTATAACATCGCTCGTTATCATCTTGTTTCTTACTAGGTTTTCTACGAGCGCTTTGTTGGTGCTTCCGGAGCTGCGCCAGGCCATTTTGGATACTTGTCTTGCGAGTGATGGCGATGCGGATGATAATAGCGTTGATATGATTGCTTTGCTTATTGGAATTATTGAGGTTTGTTAGATGCGATTAGCATAATGTTGTAGTGTTGGTGGCAAAGATGTAGGTGATTGAGTATAAGGTGGGATATGCTGATGTGGGGTTGATTGAATCTGGGGTAATTTGAGGTGGGTTGATTGTACTTGTCAAAAGCCATGTGGTTGATCAAAGTGGGATGAGCATTTGTTGAATCATTCGTCCGGACTTTTGGATACCTCGAGTAGGTACATATATTCCCGAGACACGAACTGGAAGCACAATCGGAAGGTGAAAATGGCAAGTTACACACCGTGGATGGCGGGGTTGATTGAGTCTTTCGTCATACGTACTTCATATTACACGAACGGTAAGTGATGGTAGATGTCTCTTCATTCTCTTCTTGTCTTTTAAGTGCCTGGTACTGATTTCAAATTCAAGTTCACATCGACCCCTAATTTTATCTTCTAATACTGAGCAGCGTATTTTGTATCAGTATTTCTATAGCTTTCTAGCATCAAATCCACCAATAAGGTCTCGTTTTGAATGCGTACTTAGGTTATATAGGTTGAGAAGACAGAACCACCCCATCACAACAGATCTAACTTCGTCATACCCTGAAACTCCTCGATGTTTTCCGTCGTCTGATTCCAGCACCACATCGGATCTGGTACTTTGGGGATAAACATAACGAACTCGTCACCCGTGTTACTACCGTACAGGCGGACGACAATAGATATTACTGTGATTAATTGGCGGTCTATCGCCTCTTGGATATACCCATCCCCGAACATGCGGTTCGCCATGTTGACATCTCTCTGCGCCGCCTCACGGTACCGGCTCGACTGCTCCCATGTCATCGTCCCTCTCCACGCATATGGCTTCTCCTGTCGGAATATAGCGTCGAGGTCAGTGGGTAATCTGTAGTTGAGGGCTTCCTCTCTGTTCAGCTGTCATTAGTGCCTGAATGAACTCACCATTTTTCATGTTGGTTGTGTTTAAGCGATTACAATCGAGGTTAGGCTAGGGACCGGGACCGGAATGTTACAGATCACCAAATTGACGTACAGGTTCTTGCGTATCAAGATTTCGTCGTCCATCGTCACGCACGTGGCGCCGACTTCTTTGTGCCGGTATGATTCGACAACAGCATGAAGATAGTGCATGATGTATTTGGCACGGTGCCGTCGTATGTCGTCCTCGATGTAACTGATCTGCTCAGTGTGGGATGGCGGGTACTCGAACAACATCTGGTCGTGGTAGTGTTCGGCGTGCGCATAGATGATCCTCGTGATGTCCTTTTGCCATTGGTGTTCCAGTACCGACTTAATTGTGTCGAAGGGCGACTCTCCGAGTACGTGCAGTGCCGATTGGTGGTCCTCTAGGGGAAGTCTACAGATCGCGCAAGCCATTTTACATGTGCATAGATTGTTTATGTGCCTGGGTTTACTGTCGTTTTGGCCTTTTGAGGTGCAATGAAAAATGATCAAGGCAACTTCAACTCGTATCTAAAACTTCTCGTATGGGAACGACTTGCGACTGGTTATTGCACTGGGAAGCCCCGGTTGTGAATGCGGAAGTCTCGACTTGTCCATGGCAAGTATACAATAATACGAAAGAAAACATATGTCGTTAAGCAGGGAGAATCTGGAATATCGTCGATGAAATGCGGCCATAAGACAGGAAGATTGTTATATGGCCAGATATTGTTGATTGAGTGCGATACATGTAGAAGATGTGATGGAATAGTTACATTCTCTTCAGTTCGAAACTATTGAGTCTTTATTAGGTACATGTAGTGAAGTTTCTATCCTCATGTAAGTGATACATTCAAATTCTGAGACATCCAGGGTCAGACAGAGCGGCTGCTGAGCTTCAAATTGACACCGATGCAAACACTTTAAGTAACTTAGCTGGATAGTTGAGCGTAGTTCGAATCCCTGAAAGAAGGTCTGGCATTAGGTAGGTATTTCTTGCAATTAATTGTAGGTAGTGTATTAGGGGATGGCTCGTGCGTCCCTATAGGTACCTGTTCCAACCAATTGGAAAAGCTATAGAATTCAAGGTACGTACCTCGGTGATGCGATGCAATTAATACCTCCGTTCCCGGAGTTTCACAACTTTTTAATCGTCACCACTAGCAGTCGCAAACCAACGACGCGGGAATCCATCCAATAAGTGGTGGTTCACCACAAGGACTTCCCAGGAAAGGAACTAACCGACGAGGGCTGAGAAGATCAATTGGAACCCGGGCTCAATATCCCGAGCCGAGATACTATTTCAATATCACATGACGTACATCATTTACACGAGAACACATATCTCAGCGACAAGCTAGGTTTACCTAGCCAGTTGCAAATAAAGTGAGGAAAACAAAGGAAAAAGGGGCATAATAAAAGAGGTTTAAAAAAAAGAAAACACGATGTCGTCACAAGCGCAACCTGAGAAGCCCAGCGCACTGCGCTCTATCATCGCGGGCGCCACGGCGGGCGCAATCGAGATCACCATCACATATCCGGCCGAGTTCGCTAAGACGCGCACACAGCTAGATCGCAACTTGGCAGCGTCAGGCGCGAAGAGGCAGCCGTGGCCGCCCTTCGGTCCACAGTGGTATGCCGGCTGCACCACGCTCATCGTCGGCAACTCGGCCAAGGCGGCTATTCGCTTCGTCTCCTTCGAGCAGTACAAGCGCCTCCTGGCCGACGCCGACGGCCGTGTCTCGGGCCCGCGGAACGTGATTGCGGGGTTCGGCGCTGGTGTCACGGAGTCTCTACTTGCAGTGACACCTACCGAATCCATCAAGACGACTCTCATTGACGATCGCAAGTCTGCGAAGCCGAGACTTCGAGGCTTTCTGCATGCTGTGCCCGTCATTGCGCGCGAGAGGGGTATCAGGGGCTTCTTCCAGGGCTTGGTCCCTACTGCAGCCCGGCAGAGCGCGAATAGCGCCGTGCGCTTCGGCAGCTACACTTCCCTGAAGCAGCTCGCCGAGTCGTACACGGCGCCCGGGGAGAAGCTGGGTACCGTCGCTACGTTTGGGATCGGGAGTGTGGCGGGTGCTATCACGGTGGCCGTCACACAGCCGCTCGATACCATCAAGACACGCATGCAGAGCATCGAAGCGCGCAGCGTCTACGGAAACAGCTTGCGGTGCGCGGCAATGATCTTTAAGCATGAGGGCGTCCTGACGTTCTGGAGTGGTGCGCTACCCCGGCTGGCGAGGCTCGTGCTGAGCGGAGGCATTGTTTTCTCCATGTATGAGAAGAGCATGGAGTTTATGAATCGCTTGGATCCAGAGAAGAGGTATATATAGAGGGCTTGAGGGATGGGGATATGGGGAAAAGAAAAGTGTATACGTTTAGATACCCGGCAAAAAAGGCGTCGACGTGGGGCCTGTATAGTACATTATATGTGATAGAGGAGTCACACTACTTCTGATAGACAACGTTTACGACATGAATGTTTTAACCAACATTACCTACTTTGGGATATCTCTTTTTGCTTTATCGCCTTTTTGGCGCTATCTCCCGTGGCCCTAACGGCTTTTTATCTCGTCGATGTCCTGATTTCTTATACATCGCCTATATGCCCTTTTACAAATATCGTACACGAAGCCCCTGACAAGCCCGAGGCTAGTTTCGATTTTTCCTATTGTAATCGTACAACACCCTTTATCCTTAATAATAATCTATCGAACCACGATCGACTCGGGGCTTCTTCGAGCTCTTTTAGTAGATCAGTGAAGTAAGTCGGATTGCTCTTTGGCTGGAGTAACGTGCCCGTAATGGGATACTGGAGCTTCGTTAATACCGTCATTGAAGACGAACTGCCGCTGACTAGCCGTCTATCGTATGTACTGACCGTCCTCTTATACCGGTTCTCGAGCAGTGAGTAAAGAGCATTAGCTTGCCGCAGCTGTTCCTCCTCGGATATATCGAGTTTAGGCTGCTCGAAGCGTTTTTGCAGAACCGTCTGGAACTGAACCTCAGGTCGGATGGTATCCTTAGGCCATTGGCTCAAGGCTCGGAGGATATGGCGTTGTCCGCTCTATTGGGTGTGCGCGTTAACGATGTTATCTTAATGTCAGGCTAGGATATAGCACGTACAATGGCTTGACGCGACATGATGAATTGTGGCTATTCGTGCAGATAGGGCTTTTAATGCTGCGACTTGAAAGCGCTGTCACGTAGCCGACGGATCAGTCAGTTACTGGTATATGGGAGCTCGGTGAGGGCGCATCGATGCGGGTTGAATGGTGAAAGACGTCAGTGAGGATGATAACGATTAATTTCGAGCTTATCATCCCAGTAGCAAGCGGTAGCTGTCACTATAATCGTACGCTAAACATACCTAGGTAGTCTAGAACCCTGAATAGTTTCTACTTACGTTTCCAATATCCAATCAGAGACCCCGCATGATAGTTGCTTCAGGCGGCAACTCTGCTAGCGTAATAGTATGTACATAACTTACGGACCCGTACTGCACTCCAGCATAAGTCGGGATCAGTGGGTCGGGCTTCCGAAGCTACTAGTATAATTATGGATCGCCAGTTGGCGCGCTCCCGCTATTATTGCGCTCGTGGTGCTATGTTGTGACCCCTTTGTCACATGTGCCACCTGTTGGCGGCTTGGTATGTTACACTTGGGTACGTACCGTCTGGCAGCGCCTCGCTTTCATTTCCGTCTCTGCCGCGCATCCTGATCTCACGCAACAGCGCCACTCTGCTGCAGGCCCTCCTCCAAACGGCCCCTGATACCGTCACGAACCCGCCTCTTTCTCTCAACTTCAATCGACGACGCCATCATTCATCACTGTTGGCGCCCAGGAGGCATCCTAAACCCCCCCGATCAGCCTTTCTCTCCTTTTAACAAGTTTCTCATGTACCTCCTTTTTGCTTTCCCTCCTTAAGACTCGACATTCATCTAAGCCATCTCTTCATCTTACTAAAACAAGCAGCGCATTATTGTCCCACCATCGAGCGACCCGTCATATTTGCATATTTGTTCCCTTCAACTCAGCCTGCGACCCTATCCTGCCTATTCCTTTCTCTTCATTGACACTATGTCTGGCCGTTATGAACGGGTGAATACCCAAGACGAGGACCCCGACACGCCTCCCTCTCCTTCTTCGCTGCGACCACAGAGGATACCCAACTCGCCGCCCCCCTCGTTCCATTCGCGCTCGTCGTCCGCCGATAGAAGGAGGCATAATGTTGACTCGGACCTCGCTGAAGCATTTGACACCGACGGCGACGACAGTGATGACGAGCCTGACGACAGGCAGCGCTTAGTGCGCGGTAATTCTTTCCCAGCCTCTCAAAGCGGCATTGCTCCAGCCGCGACTTCAACGACCGACGCCGAAAATGGACACTTTGTCCCCGGACCGCCATCCATACAGTCGCAATCTTTCGCCGCGGGCCAAAGAGCGCAACCCACGACCAACTCGAGAATCTACGGTGGTGGAATTCAGTCGGATGGTGTATTCTCCAACATGACAGCAAGACCCGAAAGGGGCGAGAAGATCGTCGAAGAGGCGCCTCCCGTACGTACTTACGCTGTTGCTACTTGTACGAAAAGAATATAAGCTAACATATACCTTAGACATACGAACAGGCTGCTGCCGATGCTGCCCCGCCCTATTGGGAGACCACTATTCTCGCTCCTGGGCTCGGCGGTCCGGATGATGTTTACATTGATGGCATGCCCGTCGGCTCCGTCTTCAGCTTCTTATGGAACGGCATGATTAGCCTGTCATTTCAGCCTCTTGTTGGTTTTCTACTCACATATCTCCTCCACTCGACACACGCCGCCAAGAACGGTTCGCGCGCTGGTCTCGGCATATCGATTATTCAGTATGGCTTCTACATGAAGTCATCACCTGACGACGATAATATGGGTGACGGTTCGGGAGATGGATACGCCAACCCTCCCGACCCCAACAGCCACGACTTCGACCCCAATACCGTCGGCACAGGCAACGATAACAACGGATCAGGCTGGGGTGGTCTCGATGGTAGCGAGTGGATAGCGTATCTTCTAATGATCGTGGGTTGGTTTATCCTCATTCGGGCAGTTAGCGACTATATTAGGGCGCGGAGACACGAACAACTCGTGCTGCAAAGCCCTGACAGAGGCCTAGGTATTCCTATCATCGCTGAGGGGGAGCGGTCCGAGACGGTAGTATAAATTTGCGATGATTGCTGCTGGTATGTTACTATTACGTGGTTCGTATCGTGTCTAGTGGTCGAATATCCCCATCGGGCCTTTTCTTCTTCGGTATATATGGTTTGGCGCAGTTCATGAACGTGATCTGGTGTTCTAGCTTGGCGTTGGTGGTCTGATAATAGATTTTTTATCGTGATATACTTTTCACGTCTATTGATTTACTTGTCACTGAAGTGACGGCAAGGGCTATAAATGACTTAGAGTGACTTATGAGGAGAGTGTTTTTCATGGCGAGGAAGATATCATCCCTTGCCAAAGAGCCGAAAACTGAGCTTAAGGCTACGGCTGGCGTGGGAAAATGAAATGGAAGTCTACAGTTGTGTCTTGTTCAGGGCACAGTTACGAGGTCAAACTCACTAGAATAACGTCTCCATCTATGTACGCCTTGATTATAGTTCTCGAATACGGCTTTTGTTATCGTAGAAATAGATCCTTTTATCGTACATGCTTCCTACGTCGAGGTATTAGTATGTGAACATTAGCCTTGAAGGGTTCGATCAAACTGAATACTAAGCTCACAGGCGCAGTCAAGACTCACGGGTTTGTAGCTGGTGTTCCTGTATATCATTTAGAATGAGGTGCTTACTCATCCGAATTTTCCGTCTCAACGGAGGAAGAGTTTCCCGTCTCATCGGACTTAACGAATGTATTTACCGTGAGACAGTTGCAAGTAACACGCAATCTGGACACAAGTAACGTAGATTACGCTGCGAGGCCTCATTCTAACACGGGAAAAAACAGCAGGCACCAAGACGGTGTAATCATTCATGGCTTACTGATTCCCCTCCCGTCCTTGGTACATAAATGCGTTCCTGAGATCTTAGGTACGATGGACTGTAGCTGTCACCCAATATAAGTTCCTAATGTAATCAACAAGAGGACTCTCAGAATCCGCTCAGTATGTCGTCCAGAATCGGTACTATTTTGCTCATTGGGGCAACTTCTGGCATTGGAGAAGCTCTGACACATCGCTTTCATGCCATGGGCAAGAAAGTAATCGTGACCGGACGAGACAGGGCTAAGTTAGCCACACTTGCGGCCAAGCTAAATGGTCTCGAAACACGCCAGGTAAGTATGAGAATAAAATAGCTGAGAAGAGCGTAAATCAATATGTCACATACTGACAGTGTGTTCGCTTATTAATAGCTCGACTTGGCCGATCTGGCCTCTTTTCCAGCCATCGTGACGCAAATCCTGAAGGACTTTCCAACTCTTGACACAGTCTTTATCAATGGAGGCGTCCAGAAGTGTTACGATCTATTCGATCCGGCCACTACCAGCGCGGACAAGATTATTCATGAGATTACTGTTAATCTTACAGCACCAAATCTGCTTGCCCAGCTATTTGCACCGCACCTCTTAGCACTGGCAAAGTCTGGCTCAAAGTCCAACATCTTTATCACGAGCTCATCAATAGCATATATACCCCTTAGTTTTTACCCAACCTACTGTGCGGCCAAAGCTGGCGTTCACACTTTCACCAAATGCTTTCGACAGCAGTTGGGCTTTGTTAGCGAGGAAGCCAGCAAAAACATGAATATTGTGGAAGTAGTTCCGCCGTACGTGGATACGGGTTTGGACCACGACCACCGGGAGTTCACCGTTGCAAGGCAGGGTGGTGAGGAGAAGGCCACTCCGCCGATAGCATTGGACGACTATATTGATCGGTTCTTTGCGAGTCTCGAAAAGCTGGAGCCGGATGGGTCTTTCAAGAAAGAGATAGGTGTTGGATTTGGTGAGATGAGTGCCGGTCTTTGGAGAGGCGCTTTTGAAACAGTGTACGAGCAGATGGGATTAACAGTATAGCTCCGTAGATTTGGTAAAAATTGACGAGAGCGAGCCTGCTTAAACCTTAACCAACAAGATACAAAGTTCCTCAAAACGGTCAAGTCTCCCAAGACTAAAGTTCTCCCAATTTCACAGCAAGGATAGGAGGTTGGTTTAGAGTGCTCGAAATAATTCCTGAGTCTCATTATATTGTCACCAGTTACGTGACTGATCTCATTTTGTATTGAACTCTGCTTCTAGCAAGGAGATGAACATGCTGGAAAGCTTAATAAAGTTATAAAGTTCTGTTGTGATATAGTTCTAATCTGGAAGAAGATGCCTCAATTGAGTAAAAAAAGGTCTGAGTCAACTGTCTTTCACTATCTCTTAAACTATATAACGAAGATATTTATCCTGTCAAATAAATCTTAAGGGGCATGATTCATGCGAGTTGGCTGTACTGCTCTTGTATAGCTGCCTACTTGCTTAAGATGAGGTAGACAATTATAACAGTTACAACTCCAAGGTCGATGTACGCTCTAACCGCGTCGATTAATTCTTATCACAGCTTATCGCTGCTAATTTGCATGATTACTTCACCGATTAACCTGAGTTACACACTACATCTACTACTTCATTTCCGGCATCCCCGGAATATGATCCAACCCTGGCGTGAAAATGTTAGTCTTTCAGCTCGAAATGTGCTTGGTGAATCATGAGAGGAAGACGTACAGCCATCCACATCCTCGACTGCGACCTGCGAGTTGGCGCAGCGCATTGCGTCTTCTGAGGACTGCGTCTTGAGCTCCTTGCAAACGGCGTTGTTGCAGCGCGCATTTAATGCCCGCTGGAGAGAGTCTCCTTTCCATCCGAAGACATAATCACCATGTTGAGAAAACCCCTGTACTTATTGAATACGCATACATGGCGAGCGCGTGTTTGGCTGGGGGGGGAGGGGGGGGGGGGAGAGAGCCGATTGCAACTTTGGAGAAAGGATTTTGAGAGGCATTATGACTTACCTTACTGAATTCAATATCAGCTACGTCCTAGGTGTGTTCTAATATAGTATCGAATTACGGAGCGCCAACTTACCCATCGCCAGTGCTCCACACAAAAGGTTGTGATCCATCTTCTGGCCAGAGCTCCGGGTCATTGAAGGATTTAGTCTATGACGATTGTTAGTGTTTCAGTTCTGAATAAGTTGTCATGAAGAAGACGCCAGCTGATATATGCACATATACCACCTTGCCAATATATACGTTGACTATGACCATCGACGGAATACAATAATACTGAGGTTATATAGGGCTGAGAAAGGCTACTTACATCCCACATGACTTCGTACATAAGTTGAGGCAGCCGTACGGGATGAGTCGATGGGCATTGGCCAACGGATTCGAACGTTCCCGTAATCGGGTACGCTACGTGGCTCTTGTGATCCGGCGAGTCGACATTGACGCCATCCCAGCAGGTCGGAAAGGTAATCGTAGTTCGAATGCCGCCAGGGCAGGGCTCGCTCGGAAAGCTTTGCGTGTCAGATCCCGTGCATGGGGCACCGCCCGAGACTCCGGAAACGCCGGCATTCTCTGCGGTCGTGTAGCAGCGATGGCAAAGCTGCCGTTGCATGCCCTCGGACGTCTCGAGCGCTGCATCACCTACAAGCATGCGAAATCCTTCCTTGAAGGCCGTCACCTGGGTTTTCCCATCGTACGGCGGGATGTAATAGACCGTGATGCCACCTACAGCCCGTAATCCCACATTAGCGAATTGGGGTACGCGCTTGTAAGTGCCATTTCTAGCTCTAAAGTACATCACTGCTGTCTGTTTGATGTAAGCGTCGCTCGTTTTTTCCTATGCCCGCTTTGATGCCAAGGGCAGCATGATGGTAGTCAACATACTAAGAATTGTCAGTATAACAAAAGAAACGGCAACACGCGTCTATACTGACCCCAGTAGTTTGAGAAATCTTCAGAAAAGGTACAACTTGTGCACGTCGACTCGGCAACTGGGTCATACGATGACGGATTCATGGATGCATTAAACGAGTTGCCGCCTACGACCTGATGAACGTGAGGCGACATCACGACACCAGGGTTCACAAGGGGATCGAGACGCTCGATCGTGAGCTGAGAGCAGCCGAAGCGCATCATCTGCTGGGCTGCGGCGTGTTGCGCGAATAGCGCCACGGTGAATGCTTTCCACTGCATCTTGACCAGATATCGGGTTGCTGAACTAATTCAAGAGACGAACCGGAGAGGTGATGCGAATAGTCGTCGCCGCTAACTGCTGGCTATTACTATATACATTGTCTTGTAGCCGAAGTGACCCAAGGTTGATAAGCTAGCTTGTGATTGATTCCATATCAAGATTTATCGCCTCGCACTGCCGACATAGTGCCCCATACGGTGAGAGGCTAACGTCGATTCATCTATCCGGCTATTATCCATGCCAATCACCGCATTGTCTAGATCCTCGAAGCGAAGTTATCGATGCGGGTAATTTAGGCGGAAGCGCGGCGCTCGATTGTGCTCTGTTGGTCGTATCCCGGCGTATGGAAGACATCGCTAGAAGGAGAAACTGACAAATTGATAGCAGGAATTCATTTGATTGCGTAGAGCTTGTCCATGATAAGCGAGAGAGTTGATAATGAATGAACTGTTCGGAGTAAGACAATGCCCTCAGTGGCTCGCTACATCTCACATGCTGCGATACGCTTCGTATATATTTGTTTTCAGTGAAAACGCTAGGATCCCTGAGGTTATCTCCAAGCTTGGGCATTCGCCACTGCTTTAAGGTGGTGGGTGGTCAAGCAGGAATGGAGAGCCGAATACCCGAAAGCTACCGTTCTTGAATAAAATTCCCAGGAACGCGATCCAAATATTGAAAATTCCTGGTTATAGCCCTCAGTTTAGTAACTACTGTATATATTGAGGGTGGCGCATCACCTTGGGAATCTGCTATCGTTGATATAAATCATAGAACACTTCACCATGGGCAACTTATCAATAGCATCTACGCTCGTCGGAGGAGCTGTACTCCTCGCCAAACTATCGAACGCTGATCGAGCGTGTAGCTCAAATGTCTCTCCATCCTATCTGTGGCGCGTGAGCGATGCGCGATTCGATGGCGCATCTCCAAACGTTAGCAATGGGAAAGCGGTCGTGGCCGTCAGCAGTGAGTCAATCCAACCTGGTTTTCTACTTCCTAATCGTTCGAGTTCCGTCCCGACACAGAAGATCACTAAGTTAGATGTGTAGTTATCCCTAATACGACTAATACTTTTTTTGAATGCGTCACGGAATGGCCAGAATCCTGGGCAGGATTTGTAGATGGCAACATCATCTGGAGTGACTGCATCTGGTCTGGAGCTGGACCGACGCTCGATAGGGCTGTTGCCTTCGCCGTCGATTGGAAAAACCGTACAATGTATCTTTCTCACACGTTCTCATGTTCGGATAAGAATGGGTCAGTATCCTGAACACCTTCTGCGTCTCGCGTTTCACGAAAGCCTGCGTATATATCAGTATTATGGAACTTGCTGACTTGCCTTGCACGAAAGCTCGGATTCAATGGCAACGGGCTCCTTTAACCTCGATTTAGACTGCAAGAATGACGACGATGGAAGTACACACTGCACCCTAAAGAGCGCGACCACTACTCCTGCTCTACAAGCAAAGACAGTACCTGGCGCGCCTCGTTTGGCGGCGAACGCGACTTGTGAAGATAACGCGAAGGTCTACCAGTCATGGCAGCTCGAGAATTGGCACCGTCAATATAAGCTTACACCTGGTGATCCCGCCTCGCCTCCACAAAATGACTCTGGTCCGTCGTTCTCCTTGCACAATCTGGCCAACGGTGGCGTATTCGAATGTGTGCCAGGCAAAAAGACTGAAGAAAACGTATTCGATGGGACTTGTACGCAAGCTGCGGGTGCCAATGTCGCGGCCAATACAGAGGCAACCTTTAGGTTTGATCCGGTACTAGATATGTTGTTTGTCACTCAGAATTGGACTTGCGGCGCCGAGTATGTACTCCCAATGAGCCTGGCGATCTTATCATTCCGTTGCTGCTTGCTAACAAGATACACTTGTACCAGTTCCTCGTTCGATGCGTCTGGTGTTGGGTTCGTTCAAGCAACGTGTAATCGGGAGGGCGACATGCTTACCTGTAGTTCACTACCTTTCTGGATTGGAACGAAGACAGTCTAGCATGTGAGAAGTTAGCTATTATACGCAAAATTTGGGCAGGAAGTGGATATGCAAATAAATTCAAGCTACTATAATTGTTAAAAGTGGTTGGTATATATCATAGTAATTGGGCTAACGGCTGCATGAGCCATACCGGGGGGCTAGGATTACTGTAAAACCGTGGCCCAATAGTACTACTGCCACTGATAGTAACCCCTTTCCCTTCTTAAGACACATTAAGTCTTGAATTTCTGTCCCTAATCGATCCTGTATAAACGTCAAATACTCATCGAATGAGGCCTATTTGGGCATTGTAGTTGGGGTGCTTAATTGTCGTATAATGCATAGATAACATGGCTAATCTTGCACCACAAATGTACCGCTTTTGTGTCTATAAATACCTATGCCCGACCCAAGTGGTTTGGTATAACGGTGTTAGTAGTGATTTAACATCGCCGAACCCTCATTTGCAGCAGGACCTACAATAGCCAGTTCACATAATTATGATAGGTTATAATTAAATTAAAATATTTATGTATTGACGTTGATTTCGCGTCCTGTCAACCTATCAAGTACCTATACTGGGGCTATCGCCAAAATGGTGTGCGGTCGGGACACCCAAAGGTTTCAGTGTCCAAGTCTTCGCTCAAAGCGTTCATTCCGCGTCATCAAACTTTTGTTACCGAGCCCGTCTTTCTCCCCTCTTTCAGAGAGATACCAAATATCGAGATCGACGAGGTTGATATTGATGCGACCGGCAAATATGACACGCTCTCTTAATGTTGGGACAACAATGTAGCGGATCGGACAGTTATCGTCTCGCGTCGAAATGATATGAAAGTGAATAGAGAGTATCAGACGATACGCATATCAGAATCTTTCGAATCAGCGCTGCTTAGCCTGGCCCCGTAAGCCAATACTGAAGTTACCCGTGCCATCTTCGCCGACCAAATCTGCATTAACCGAGCGGACGACCCTGGGAAGATCCAACAGGTGCGACTGCTGGGCGAGATGTATACTCGAAGCGCAAGAACTATCGTGTGGCTTGGCATCGAGACGCGTGAGACTCGTCCGTTTTTCGAGGTTTCGTCTAAGATCAACAGTGAGGTAATATCAAGCACAGCTATGGGACCGAATCAAGCATATTGTTATATGAATGTCTTCGACGCCGTTTTAGACTCAAGCATAGAACTTCAGACGAAAGCCGAGAAAGAAGATCGAACAGACATTCTGGAACTTGTGGCGCATCACGGCCCGATCTTCCCCATGCGTGGTCTGACTGAGGTGCTTCGCCGCGCGTGGATCAATCGGCTGTAGACAGCGGCAGGAGATGTGTCTGCCTTCCAACGTAATTTTTTGATGCGGTGAGCGGTCACTATATTAGGATTGTCTTCGCGGCACCATGAAGTTTCATTCGATCTGGTCTACCTACTGGGTGCGGATGCCTAAAGGACCTGTACACGAATCTGAATTTCGCGCCTCATAGGCGCAGACCAACATCAACACGGCGTATACCGTCGGATCCTGGCTCCAGGATTCACGAACCAGACCATGGTCGAACAGGAGCTCCTCTTCCGCGAATTCGGCGACAAGCTGATCCAACGGCTTCAAGATGCGTGCCAGAGCTCTTCCGCTGTTGTAGATGTCAGCAGCTGGTACAACTGGGCAACATTTGATGTCATTGGCTCATTGGCGTTCGGCGAATCGTTCGGCTGCCTTGATGACCAGAGCTACCACCCCTGAGTCGCCAACATCTTCGCCAACATGATGGACAGGGCCTTCACCGCGCAGGCGCTGCATTTTGGCCGCTTTCTGGCTCCCATCCTTATGAAGCTCTTCCTCCCACGCAAACTTGCCGGAAAGGCACATTACCACAACAAGCTGAGCGCCAAAAAGGTTCGTAAGCGTCTGGCGACCGACACGACCACACCCGACTACATCAGCGCCATGAAAGCCGGAAAAGGCAAAGATCAGGTGAGTAAAACGCCCTCGGCGCAACTAAAGTGATAATCACATGATGAGAAGTCGGTAATCGTACTACAAAGCATCGTTACGAATCCTATTGCTAACACGGCGTAAACCTTTTCAGGGATTGCCATTGGATGAGCTCGTTTCCTACGCTTCGGTTCTGACCATGGCCGTATCCGAGACGTCGGCTACCACCCTTTCTGCGACATATGACTTGGCCATGTATCCTGAGATCCTCACCAAAGTGCAGAGTGAAATCCGAGGCACCTTTGCCGATGAGGGCGAGATCGGGCTGGACAGCAGGAAGCCTCTTCCTTACCTCCAGGCCATCATTGAGGAGACGCTACGAGTCTTCCCCCCAGCGCCTCTCCCGAGTGCTCGTGTGATTGGGAAGACTGGAGAGACTATTGCCCAAACACACATCCCCGCCGGTGTGAGTACCAGCCCAGGTCTTCTAGTTCCCGGGGTTTGGCACTAATGTCGCGGCCTGAGCTTACGGGAGCGAGTGCTGACCCATCGAGTAGACGTATGTTGAAAGCCCCATCTGGGTTATGAACCACCATACCGAGCTATTTGTCCGACCCTTTGAGTTCCTGCCCGAACGATGGTTTCCAGCAAACGAGACTTTCGAGAGTGACAGGCTGGATGCCGTCATGCCCTTTGGTTACGGACCTCGCGTCTGTATTGGTAAGAACTAAGCGTCCCTTGATACGTGCCTATTGGGAATCGACCATAAAGGAAGCAGACTAACGCTTAACTAAAGCCTTGCTTATGCGGAGTTGCGCATGCTTCTGGCCAAGTAAGGGCCCATTGAATACCACACAATCCAACATGGCTCCTGGAATACTTAGTCTTAACTAGCCATGATATATGTCATCATCAAGCGCTCCGCTGTCCGTTATTTCAATAAGAATCAGTACAATCTCAACGGAGACGAAAATCTTGTAGATAAGATCATACCTGAGGTTCCGCCAGCTCTGCCACGACCTCTTGACTGGCACTTGTACTTTAACAGGATTTATTGGTACTAATGATAGCATGTCACACCGTTGGGGGCTGAATTCCCCTTATCGACGCCAATTCCATAAATGGATACCAAAAAGAAACAAAAAGTAAGGTATGAGTAGCCCATAAGTCATGCTCAGAAATAACGCAACCCACTTCGGGAACCTGTACTGTTGATTTATACCTGTCACATATGACTTCAGCGCCAAGCTTGGTACCACTGAGCTGGCAGCAAACACAGCTGCGCACAGCCTCATCAGTGGCCTGGCATATAGTTTCTTAGCTGTCGACAGCCCAAGAAGGATGATCAAGTAACAGTGGACCGGAAAGGTCAAGGCGGTAAGCGCGAAGAATTGGCTGAGAGTCCCAGGAGTGTTGAAGCTGACAAGCATATACTGTGAAGCCTCAGACATGAAAAGTATAACAAGACTCAGGAAGGCCCAGGCTGCTGGTTCTCTCCAGTTCTCAGGTCTAGTATGACTCTCGTCGAACAGATTGGTCTCTTGTCTTCCTGAAGATGGTCTCCGGGTAGGTTGACCAGAAGCCAACGTCTCTCGAGTGTCAGCTTGCTGAGGCTGTGTAGAATTTGTGCTTATAGAACCTAGCTCTATTCCCGTTTGGCCAGCGTTCAGTAGTTCTTGAGTTAATGGCTCAGATCGATCGTGCACCTGGGCCCAAGTTTCGCTTCCGCCATGGAAGAGCTCCAGCACCACAAACATGAGTGGGCTCAACAGAAGAATGACAGCTAGGATCTGACCAAATGTCCAACCGTCGTCATGGATATGTTGGCATTGAGGCGTGTAAGTAGCGAATACCCTGATGGTTCCGAGTGTAGCATAAAACAAAAGGAGGCAAATCTGCATACTGGATTAAAATAAGCAAATCTAGCTGGACAGCCTGTACTTACACTGCAGGCTTCCGAAGTAACAAAGTCCAAGGTCAGCTGGCCGTACAAGTATAGAGCCACTAATGGGTTTACCACTACAAGCCCCCAGGATTCCTTCCCTAACACACGTCCCAAAAGACAGTTTTCTGCTGCGGATATTTGGTTAATCATACAACGGCATTTGCGACCGAGGGGTTGCCGAATATAGCATTTGAATAGATCCGATGGGCCATCCATTAATGAAGCAACTCGAGCTAAGAAATTGGTGCCAGTAGCCACAGCGCCCACAATAGTGGACTGTAATGCAGCAGTGCCCAGCAACGTTGCATTGTGGTTACATAATAGTTCCCGCATCTTCTGTTTGTAGACTTCCTCTG
Organism: Xylaria flabelliformis; assembly: GCA_007182795.1. Taxonomy (NCBI): domain Eukaryota; kingdom Fungi; phylum Ascomycota; class Sordariomycetes; order Xylariales; family Xylariaceae; genus Xylaria; species Xylaria flabelliformis. Next base: position 291,010 of record VFLP01000054.1, read on the forward strand.
GTGTTCCGTTAGGTATGTAGACATTATCTCTCACATGTACGCCAATATCCCCAATAACGATATCGCTGAAAGGGCAAGGGTCGGCTTCTTTGAACAGCGAGGTGGCTCGACTGAGGTTGAAGAAGCAGACGGCGGGCATACTGGGCTGAGCTGCTGACTTTCCGAGAACGGTTATTTGGACGAGCAGTTCACCGTCAAGGTCCCTCATGGCGACGACGAATCTCTTGTGGTACCAGTTGAAATAAGCAATCGGTGTCATGGAGACCAGCAGGAGAATCAGAAGCGTGGCCATAAGAATAAGGCGGCAGTTCCGTTGCCAGCGGTGTTTCCTGAAGTAAAAACGAAGAAAGATGAGGCCACCCTGGTGAGTCAAACTGGAGAGCCAAGCCAAGGAAACAATGGTGTGCCAATGGTAAGATGAGAGCGCACCTTGTGTACCCTCCTGCGGACAGAGAGACAAGTAACCGCTGATTAGAATACCTAGTCCTGTTGCTATCTGAATATCACACATGGCGAGTATGGACTAGAATGGTCCAAGTCAGTTTAAAACCTGCGAAAGGTGCAAAATAGTTGATGGGCACTTGCCTTGCTCAGAGCTTGATGTAAGCGGGAATCTGCAAACAGAACTTTCAGCCAAAGATTGACCAGAGAGGGCGTTACTCGAGCCAGCCCAGCTAAGCCGCGGTGGACAAGGCTACGAGTTGTGACTACAATGGTTTGATCGAACCGGTTGGCCAGCCTGTCTGTTCTGTTCTCAGGCGGATCTGTCTCGCTATCGCCAGATGGCCGCGGGTCACCTTGCGGAAGACTGAAGCCAGCGACATAATAACACAAGACGATGACGACGGTAAGCCACCCGGTGACGACAAAGCCAGCCGTGACCTGCATACGACGATTATTAGCAATTCGGGGAACAGTGAATGCCAATGGTGGATGAGAAACAGACTCCCGGGCCAGAGACGTCGCCATTAGCAGGCACATCTCCACATGCCTCTCTAGTGGTACCGGAATCATTTCCACAATGGATAGAGCAATTCGCACCCATTTCATCAGCTTTGCATTTTTTGTTTTGCTGATGATAGCTGATAATTGCAATGTTGCACTTTTGGAGGATGCGGAAGGAGGGTTTCATTCGGCGAAGTGAAACGCCACGGTCGCTAATGTGGTCGTGCCATTTGGTATCTAGGCCGACCTAACCAGATCACTATGTATAAAGTTAAGTCGAGCAGAGCCCTGGTCAAGGTGCACTGCCGAGTTGCGATTCCGTCTTAAGTAAACCCGTCACCCTGCTAAACCTTTTCGGGCAAGTACCTTGAGTCGGCTTTTACTCAAACCAACTACCTACGGTAGAATGATTTTAGGATTACAGGTATCTATATCAGATTGACAACAGACGGAAATAATTGCAGTGCAGGTCATCGGCAAGAAAGATGCAACTCTTTCCTGGCCGTACGACTCATGCTGCCAGCGTAGGCGTGAGTCATTCGGCTGCACACGCAGGGGTTAAAAGTTCTGAGAAGTAAGAATGATTGTTTTTGCTGGTTATCAATCAGCGTGAATGAGACGCATAGTCTGACACTTGCATGCGGCTCTGCTTGCATAGGCAATGGCAATTGACGAACACCTACCATGATAACATAATAAATGTATAAGTCGCGGGGGTAGAATGGTCGAGCCTTTCGGCTTACTTCTCGGCTTCGGCTTCGGCTTACTTCAAATCGGTGACGGTCTTCGAGTTGGTCGTGATTTCTAATTGTTTCGTGCTGTCACATTTTTTATTCGTAAATTTGAACTAGATGTAGCTTAACTCATATTTAATTGGAATCATACCAATTTAAAAAAGCAATAAATCAAAGATGCTTGCTCACTCTGCTCTCGGTCTCGTTCTGTTTCCTCCAGAATATCTATCCGTCCCTGCGCCATGTCAAGAAATTCAAACTTAGAAACGCCTGGCGTCAAAATAGAGCCCGAGCTACCGACGGTTGTCTCCGGGGAAGGAGCGGCGTGTCGACCGCCTCGAGGTGGCTTTTCTGGGTATCTCAATGTCTTGGGTCTCTTCTTCGTCTACTTCATTACTTTGGGACAATTAGCAGCATTTTCTACCTACCAGGATTACTATGAAGAGAAAATGCTAGCGTCCTACTCACCATCGACCATCTCGTGGATTGGAACATCACAAGTGTTTTTACTAGGAATAGTTGGTCTGCTCTCTGGTGCATTATACGACCGGGGCCACATTCATGGAGCATTGATTCCGGGATTCTCGTCAGTTATTCTGGGCTTGCTCTTGTTGAGCTTCTCTTATCAATACTGGCATGTTCTACTTTCGCAAGGCTTCCTCGTTGGAATAGGTGCGTTTAATCTCCTTACCTAAGTAAATGTTATTAAATAAACGTTTTGAAGTAGAATGCCCGACTGATGTGTCTGTGTAGGAGGCGGCTTAGTATATATTCCAGCGATCTCGATTGTTAGTCTCCAGTTCCCGGCACGTCAGGCCTTGGCTCTCGGCATCGCGGCTACTGGCTCTGCAATAGGCGGAATTATCTGGCCCATTGTATTTCAAAGGCTATTGCCAGCGATCGGTTTTGCATGGACCAATCGTGTATTTGCTTTGATGGTACTGATTCTGGCTATCGCGTCTTATTTCACCTTAACTGTCAGCCATCCTCTTGATCTGAAACTTCTCTTCTGCCGGACAAAGGACGAGAATGAATATGGAAGTGAAAGCGACACGCCTGTGCCTGTCAATGGGAGGCGTGTCATAATACTCGCTTCTCTGAAGGGTCGTGCATACCAGTTTCTATGTGTTGGCGTGTTCTTTACCCTCCTAGGATACTGGGTTCCCCTTTTCTACCTTGTTCCTTTTGCCTCACGTTCACTTGACACGTCCTCATCCCGTGCTTCAGACCTGCTCTCAATCTTGAACGCGGCGAGCTTGTTCGGTCGGGTCCTTCCTGCAGCGATGGGCCATAAAATCGGCGCAGCGAATATTCTTTTGGCGGGAGCGACGATTTTGGGGGTTCTGATACTCTCTTGGATCAGTATTCAAAATATTGCTGGAATCACTGTTTGGGTTATTTTTCTGGGGTATGTATCACCTTTTAGCTGTTTCATAAAATCTTCGTTCGGTTCAACTGATGGGCCGTACTTCTTATAGGTTCACTGCGGGAAGCGTCATCACAATACCTAACGCTGTGGGGTCTCGACTCTCTGATGCTTCACAAACAGGTCTTCGCATAGGAATCATGTGGGCAGTCGGATCTGTTGCAGAGCTCATTGGTCCGCCCATAGCTGGTGCGTTACTTACAGAGAATGATGGCAGAGTAAGCTATCTGGGTTGTCAAATATTTGGCGGGCTTAGCGTATTAGTAGGTGCAGGTTTTCTCGTGGTTCCGGCATGGTCTATCATGAGAAGCGACAAAGCAAAGAAAGAAGGAGCGGCTACAGGTAGCTCAATTTGAATGCGGAGGCTACCTATGATGTCCTATACGACTATTAAACGTACCAGGATCATTTGAATATAGAAACTGAAATGATAAAAAACAGTTTAAAGTTACCGAATGACTTGATGAGAATACGGTATGATGACATTGACCCCAAGAGTTATTATTCTGAGCGCCATCTCGAAGGGACGTGATGATTTACAACATCTACCTGTTCACAGGAAGTAACACATTGGTACAGTATTATTAGCAACATAGTTGTACGTACAAATATCAGCTTGAATGAAAAGAAGTTTATCCGGGGCACAGCAGTGAAACTTTCGATCTCATCAAGTATAGTATTTGGGGTCATCAACAAAGACAAAAATAATAGTTTACCATATACGGCCCCGGAAATGAACCACCCTGTAAATCAGTATATTGATTAGAGCAAATTTTCAATGTTTGGCAGCATGATATAGACTGATTATGTGAACATATTTTATCAAGTTCATTCAAACTCCAAGAGTGAAGTCACGATCATTCTTGAGTTGTTGTGAAGAAAGGGTTGGTAGTTTATTCTCTAAGCAACTCTTGCTTCGTATTCCATCATAATACTGCGATAAAGGTGGTGCGTGTTCTGAAGGCTTAGAGTGCGGAAGAATGAAGCTGCGGGAGCGGCTTCCAGTCGAAAGTGTACCCAGATAGTGATCACCTGACGCCATAGATGTATACAGATTCAAACATAATCGCTTTTGTTTCGAACAATGTGCAACGCTTCTATTTTGAATACTATAAATGCAGTATCCTCGATAGTCCCTGCCTACGTGACTAACTCCTCAACAAATGGCTACACAACCTGTGCTACGTGGAAAAACCTGCTCCCTCTTTCTAGCCATACCGGATAAGTGTATGTGTAAAATAGACGACAATTGAGTTTCTAATCAAGTTCCATAGTTACCAATTATAGATGGACCAGGAAATCCCCTGCTGGCTATAATCGCCCCAGTATGCCCTGCAAGTCATGTCTCCCATGACGGCAGAAACTTGATTTCCGTTTGTATAGGACTGTGACACTTCGAGTTAGCTAGTACCATCAGGAGCGTAATTTGCGAAGGTTTCAGAAGCTTTCAGATACTCTCTTATCTCATCAAATATCGTGCTCTAAAAGTCGCCGGTTAAGAAGAGAATGATTCTAGAATACATACCCTTATGGCATCGTGAAGAATATCAGCTATGTCGCCGTTAGCAATGATAGCTGGCGCGTTATTGGCGTTAAGCACTTTGACGCCAAAGACGCAAGATCCGATAAAGACAATAGGCAAAAAAGCATCATCCTTGTCTTGTTGCCATCCGTAAAGTTTGAATCCTTTCTTCCTATTATTCTGCATCTCTTGTTCCAGCTTCTCGCAATCTGATACGAGAGGTACTCTGGCGTTGGAGTTGAGATTCCATGATGTATCATCACAAACACTGCCTGTGGCGAAGTCTAGTGGTTCAAAGAAGTGTTTGGGAATGCTATAGACGCCACAGGCGAGCGCCAATGCAGCGGATACCAAGGATGTTAAGTGCATGTTGTATATGTTGTGAAGCAGGTCGAGATTGATGTGATATGTGCAAGTTTCGTTTTATTGGGGTGTTCGAATGTGTAGATGTGTTTATGTGTAGTTCTTTACTCTCGTCGCAACTCGTAAAGAACTTTTGGAAGGCTGCATGCTTATATAGACCTTGGGTATTTCGAGGGATAAAGACATCTTGTCTCAGGCTTGACCTCGAAGTTTCGCGATGGGGTCGCGATAAGCAAACTATTCGTCCAGACGGTTCTGAGTGGTTGTAGTACGGCCTGACTTAGATAAGGGAGAGTAGGGAGAATTCAGAAAATTTGCTAAGGCATCATTGGCGGCTATTGTGTCAGTGCCTGAGGGTCATCACAACGAAAAGGGAGGAAACTGAGGTCGTCAAGAACGGAAGGCATTTCACTTTATACTTTTGATTAATGAGACGAGTGTTGTTTGGAACTCTATCTCCGAGTTGAGGAGTTCCTAGCATAAACTCAGGGCGATTGAAGCAAATTGGGCGTTAATAATCCCTGCCGTTCACATTTCAGGGGATTAAAAGGGTGAATAGTTCTAATGGGCTTATAAAAAAATGCAGCTAAAGTGCATCTGTACTACTCGAACCAGTGGCAGACCTGAAAAGGGACCAGCCACCGAACCAAACGACTGAATTCATAAATCTGGAGCACTACCCATACCTCACGTAAGCTACTCACATGTTTCAAAAGTTGACTACAAAGCTGATTTCATTTTAAACTTTAACGAGATTCTTGTTACGATGAACATGGCAGGTTGCCAGCCACTTTGCATGCAATCCAATCTACCAAATAGAATCTTGATCTGACATCGACTCTTAATGTTCTTCATTATTTCCTCTCCCAGATCAATAGACTGTCAATCACTACGCAAGCAAACTCTACCCATGACAAGAAAGCTTTATTCTATATTCCCCCTTTCGCCTTTAAATTACCAGTATAATTGTCTGGTGTATCTCGACTGAAAGCTTCGCAAGCTGTAAAATTGATTTTGGCTCCCTCGACGGTATGTTTTGTGCCCTTCTATGTTTCAGGGCGTGTTACGGTGGTATCGTATCAAACGAGAAGTTTCAGCTTGAGTTATGACTATAGAAGGTGGCACGTGCTGTTTCAATTATAGTGAGAAAACCTGCACACTTTGGCACCTCTTGTTCAGGTCTAGGAATTGATCAAAATATCTAACTAATTAGTGAACCGTTGTCTCGGTATGTCTGCATATAGATAATTGGTCGTATTGGATTCAGGTTACGGATTTTCGACGAAGTAGTTCTTGGCTCTTGACAATTTCGTTTCTCATATATCCTTGGCCAATTTTGGCTTATGTTATACCGTTGCGCGACAAAAACTGCCGTCCCTTGCTCCCTTGCAAGGGGTAATGCTATATCAAGTGACCCCTCGTAGTGGATTCCTCCAATATTGTAGCCTTCTAATCTCCCCATCCTTGGAGGAGCCAAGGGTTACAAAAGCAACACATTTGCCACTCTGTCAATATTTCTCCATGTCTTCGACGTCTTTTGGAACCTTCAATTCTTTCTCAAAGCTAATTGGAGATCCCGGTATTACTTGAGGCGAGTGTGTCTTCTTTAAGAGCTGGTCTGTCTGTTCTTCCAGCCGTGGTCTGCGAGATATTAGTAATTTTCATCTCCTTCGTGCGTAACTTTCACGGTGTTATGAACTTACACCCCCATCTACAGGCATAATGAGACCCGTTATCCAACCCGCCTCTTTACTACTAAGAAATAGAATAGCTATAGTCATGTTAGACACGCTTTCAGGCACCATCGTGATAAACGTACCATATCCGACATCCCACCCAGTGCCTTCTCTTTTCAAGAGATTCTGGTTGATCCTGGCTGTTCTCATCTCATCTGTCATTCCCCGTCCACGTGCCATAGGAGTGTACACCATACCGGGCGCAACACAATTGACGCGGATATTCTCTTGGCCGTGCTGTGAGGCCATTGCCCGCGTCATTTGAACAATAGCGCCCTTGGTTGTAGGGTATAGCAAGCTCGGGTTGCCACCAAGCACTGTAGAAATCATTTAGTTACATCATGTAAGAAGGCCAGAACTGGTTTCGCTTACGCCCACTAACTGAAGACACATTCAAAATTGAACCGCGACCTTGTTTCCTCATCTCCGGGATCACGTAGCGGGACATTAATACCATACTTGTTACGTTAATACGGAAGTCTCTTTCCCAGGCTTCTAAGTTGAGGACAGTGGCATCTCCCATGGCACCTCCTACACCAACTAATTCAAGATATCAGCTAGATACATGATATAAATAGAGCTATGGGACATGTATTGCTTACCATTGTTGACCAGAATGTGAATCGCCCCCCAAAGTTCCACTGTTTTGACCACCGCATTTTTACACGACTCTTCACTCGTAACGTCGGTCTGTATGACCTCTGAAATGCCTCCTTCCTCATCAATCATGCGCTTCGTCTCCTTTGCCCAATCGATATTGAAGTCGACAAGGGCAACTTTAGCCCCATGACGGGCAAGAAGGATGGCTGCGGCACGACCATTACCGATTTCATATATTGTTCTCGTGTCAGTATAATAATGAATCATTTGCCTGAATCTGAGCCAGTAGTGGACCTACTGTTCATTCGGGAACCTGCTCCCGTTACGATAGCTACTTCGTTCGTGAAATCTAGGGCTCGCTTGGGAGCCATTGATAAATGAAGTGGGTAATGTAAAATTATTATATGATAACTTTACGACTAGGCTTTCACAGAACAAATGCAACCTTGATCTTGAGCAGTTGGGCGTAGAAAATGTATATGAGAAGAAAAGACGACTCATTGGCATTATCTACCGTGTGATAATATGCAAATCCCTACCGAGTGGCAAGTTCAACTCGCTGTTTCATTATACCGAACCCCGACATGCAATGGTTTCTGAATGCGGAGAATGATGATTATTTCTTAATATGAGCTGGAGTAGACCACCTAATCCTGCCACTCTTGCTGCTGGTGCCACCCTTTCCTCATCTATGCCATATAGATTATACGAATCGTCGTAAAGCTAGTGATTTTTTTATTGCTTTGAACTATATGAGACGCGAAGTCATAATAACCGAGTTATAACGTAAACTGCTATTTATCTATTACTTAGCTGAACAGCATTTGAGGTAGTTTAAATATTGGAATAAGCCTTGGAATGTCTGAAGTCATGTGGAGGTATGTAGTAATTATAAACCCTTACTGCAGTCTCTACTGTATAGAGCGAGATCTATGTTAGTAGAGTGAAAATAATACTTTGAGCTGATTATGGTGGCACTTATTGATAAGAGCTTCGAGAGATCTTAAACTACAAAATTCTCATGCCTGTATCTATATGAGATCATTGCAAATTGACACCCTACTACTGAAATATGCAGCTATTAGGGCTGAGAGAGCCAATAGTCAAACCAACTCACTATTCCCGCCAAACCTTGCTCTTTGACCCAACCTGTATCGAATTAGCGTCATAGCGAGATTTCGACTATAAAGTTATCAGGGGTAAACTTGCGTTGATAAGGATCATCTGGATTTCCACGCAAAGCAAATCCGTGTTCCACCCCAGAAAATAGCTGGCAGTGGTATACTTTCTTTCCCTCTTGCAATATATCTATGGCGTGCCTCCTTGAAGACGTATCAAACGTGTGGTCGATTTCGGAACAGGAAAGGAAGAGTGGTCCTAGGGAGACGAATGTTAATTAACAGATGAAGTTATTCAGTTTTGACCTAGCTGGGACTGACGCTTGATGTTTCGAAAGTGATGCTCTTTTAAAAAAGCAGGATGAGCAAACGCGCCGGCGGTTACCGATTCTCTTGCTAGTTCATTACAAACATAAGGTGCTCCGAAACAATAGCCAACGCAAGCAAACTTAGTGTTTGGCTTTCTGTACTTTACTGAGACGGCGTCGACCCATTTTGGCACTGTGTTATCTGCAAACGCTATATGCTTTCTCTTCCAGGCTTCGTAGTCAAAGCTTGGATCCGAGTTGTCGTGTCGATTCTTCCGATGTTTCCACACGGGATCCTGAAGCCCTGAATCAATAGATAATTCGATGATAAGTAATATTAAAAAATCCATCTTTGAAGCAGACTCACCCCACGGAAATAGTCAAGCCCAAGGGTGAGATAACCAGCGTCAGCGAATGAGTCCATAACAAGCAGGCTGTTCAGAAACATGCCCCAAACGTCAGGAAAATATAACAGAATATGCCCGTTCCCCTCGCCTTCCGGCGGGGTGGAGATGTATGTTTCAACACCTTCGATCGTTTCCCATCGTCCTCGTGCTTGACCTTCATGAAGTGTTCCTTGTAAACAGCATGTTCCGCTTGGCTTTGCTAGATACTTGCTGGATTGTTCGGCGCATTCCGACGGTTCCGAAGTGGGCGGCTCGGCCATATCACCAAACTGTTCGACGTATTGTTGACTGGTTCGGGAAGCAGATATGCGCTCCGAATTGGAAAGTTATACACTTGGATACAACGTTTCATGAATTCATGATGATCTCGTCGGTATCCGTTTCGGTACCAACTGCTTCAAACGGGGTGGTGGGTTAGGTAGATTGCTCCGGAATTCCAACTCCGCTGAACCCCTCTCTCGATGACCAGAGCCCCTGTAAGACAACCCAAACCAGGATCAAAGCAACCCCGAATTCCCCAGTTTTGGAGTATAGCTCGGTAATTATTCGCGCTTCCACCTGAGATCCATCTCGATTCATTTTGTCTAAGCTCAATACACCTGCCCAAGCCTCAAAAAGCGCTGTGATATCATCGAGCTACGATGGCTGATATCGAACGAGACGGAAAGCCTACAGTCGAATCGGTCGACAATGTCGAACATAAGAAGCTCCCAGAGCATGGTCAGAGTGTAGGGTATGAACAATACAGGGAAGCTCTCGACCTTGAGATCTCTGACAAGGAGGTAAGGTTTTTAGCCTTGAACATTAGCATCAGCACTCGTAAGGATGCTAACGGCTCCTTTCCATATAGATGAGGAAAGTTCGCATGAAAATCGATTTGATTATAGTTCCAATCTTCCTGGTGACGCAAGGCTTACAATTTCTGGACAAAACGGCACTTAACTATGCAAATTTATTTAATTATCAAGATGCTTTGGGCCTTAAAGGCCAGGAATTCAACTATCTTTCTGCAAGTAAGTACATCTGGTGATATTGAGAACTATCTAACTGGGACTTTGTTCTCATGATTCGCAGTCGTATATGCAGGTTACTTTATTGGTCAGTATCCTTTAGGAAATATCATTGGGCGCTATCCGGCACAGAAGGTGCTGGCAACTTGCATCCTGGTATGGGGAGTCCTTGTCATCTTATTGACACAGGCGCGCTCCTTTTCGAGTGCTTGTGAGTCTCGTAAAATCTCTTTTTATAGTAATTAGTATTAATCAGACTCTAACATCGATAGTGGCTATTCGCTGTAAGATGAGCTCTAGCGGCATTTGATCATAGATTTACTCATATTGAGATAGTTCTGATGGGGCTTTTTGAGGCCTCAGTTACACCGTGAGTATTTCATTTTCAACATATCCACCCCTGATGGCTTAACTGCGAGGCGGTTCTTAAGGGTTGGTGGACTAATGTACATAGGGGCTTGACATTAATGACCGGTTTTTGGTTTACACGAAAAGAAATTCCTCTCCGCCAATGTATCTGGTAGTAAGTGATACTCTATACCTACGTGATTTCCCAACACTGATGATATTAGCTCATCACTGGGTTGGGCTGGTATTGTACGAAAGATTTGCCTCACGCTAACGTGTCGTTTGCTGAAACTGCTACAGATCGGGTCCTATGTTTCTACTGGTATCGCAAAACTCCCCGAGGATACAACTCCTGAACGATGGAAAATCATCTTTTACATCGTATGTATGAATGAGAGTTTCAGTGGACCTATGCTGACTTGCTTTCAGTTGGGTGGCGTTACGATACTCTGGTCCGCTGTTGTCTGGTTTGTTCTGGCAGACTCTCCGTCCAATGCTAGTTTTCTCAGCCATCGCGAAAAGCTCATTGCTGTGAAACGTGTCGCTGGAAATGAGACAGGAATCAAGAACAAGAAATTTGATATGAAACAGGTTTGGCTCGGGTTTACAGACATTAAAGCTATTCTTCTCTTCATCAGTGTCTTTGCTGCGTATGCACCCCTGAGTCTTTGACTTCCAGTTGTGATACTTAAATCAATAATGAAAGCTAATTAACGACAGTGCCATCCCAAACGGCGTGGTCAATTCTTTCTCGACGATCATCATTAAGGATCTCGGATTTTCTACAGAAAAAACTACTGAGCTCAAGTCCGTCGGAGATGCTGTGAATGTTGTGGCATTGATCATTGGCGGCATCGTTATCCTGAATGTCCCAGACTGTAGGTGCTTGTGGATTTCGTTCAAAGTAATGACATCGGTGACCTCATATTTGAATAGCCCGACTGATTACGGCCACCATTGCAAATCTCTTATGCACAGTATCTGCCGCGACATTAGGGTTTTTGCCTCGCTCGAATACCTGGGGTAGACTTGTCTCTTTCTGGCTTGTCAACTCCCAGTCCGTCGGTTTCACGGTTTCTCTCACAACTATATCTTCAAATATGGCTGGTTATACACATCGATCCTTCGCAAGCGCCTTGGTATTGTAAGTATTTCAACCCCCCCTATTACCGCCTCTCCCAATCGCTGATCGGATTCGTGTAGCACGGCCTATTGTTGGGGTAATTTCGCCGGCCCTTTCGTCGTTAAACAATCAGAGGCTCCTACATATACAAGCGCAACCATCGGCCTACTCGTTGGATATGGAATCAAATCTGTGTGCCACCTTATCCTTTTAGGTAAGTTTACGTTCTTTGATGTTTCGAAATCATCTAGGATATTTTTAGCTAGCTAACCTCGGCTTATAGTTTATATGTTCTCTGTGAACCGCCATCGAAATTCTACCTACGGACTTCAGAACAAGGCCGCTAGTGACGAGGCTGGTATGAATGACTTGACTGAGTTCCAAAACAAGGATTTCCGTTACGTATTGTAAGGATGAGAGGCAAATCAACTACATATTCACTTTCTGTACCTGTCCCATTATGAGAAAAACAAGTTAACAGCTTCGTTTGATCCTATATTCATCTACCTGTATAATGATGAATTCAGTTATTCAAGACTTCGCCTGCCTTGTATCATCCACGTCTACCATATGAATTTGAGACAATACATAATTACACGTGTGTGAAGCCTCGGATTTCAGTTCTTAAAGCTCTTCATGACAATATTCGAATGACCATACCTAGAATAGTTGACAAAAGGCTCACCGCAACTGCCCATCTGCGGTGTTCCATTTCGCCAGCACAAATCCGCCGTAAATCTCATCAAACCAACAGCTTATACTTGTGCTCGAGTCATCTTATCAACGCCCGTGCCCATATGACTAGTGCATACCGACGAGGCCGAACTTCATCATTCGTGAATCATATCATGTTGACGCGGCTTCAACCCTCTTCTTCGCAAGACCACCAAGTTTCTCGGCTGCGGCGCCTAGGCTCCTCGGATCCGCTCCTTGTATCATTTTCTGGCCATTCACAGCAACCTGGCGGCCTTCCTTGAAGAATAAGAAGGTGGGCATGGCGGTCACGCTATATGTGCGTGCAATGTCCTGTACATTGTCGACGTTGACCTTGGCGAATGCGAAGATTCCGTCGATGGCGTGTTGACCGGCTAGCTTTTCGAAAATGGGAGAGATGGCTTTGCAAGGTGGGCACCAATCAGCATAGAAATCTATCGCCACGTATGTAGTTGATGAGAAGAGCGTTGCGAGCTCGGCGCTGGAGTTAATGTATTGGATCTTGTCGCTCATTTTTTCTATTTTTTTTTCTTCTCTTTTTGTTGCACTCCGATTGTTGGTAATTAATGACGAGCTGAAACGAAAGTGATGCCGACGAAGTGCGGGATTACTAGCGTCGCGTGCGAGATTCTCTCGAAGCTGCGAGAAAGTTTCAGCTGACAAAGCAAGTCACAGCATCTGCCAGTAACAAATCTCGGTAACAATCACATACCCCACTGCGATACCTACCTACTTATGTATAACCAACAATTGGTAAGGCTACACGCAACGAAATGCCTACCTAAGTAGCGTTAAATCATTTATTTTATATATTTATATTTCTCTTGATTCCATGCCCATGCCTTCAATGTTCGTGGAGCTTACAAGATCAGCCCCTTTGGCGGGGTACGTCGTGTTGTAATACCTACCTGGGAAAGCCATCGTACCAAGACCCGCAGTTATAAAAGGTGATAGGCCACCCAGATATCAATCAAATCCTCCTTCTGTAGTTGTTGTATGTACACAACCTAAGTCTATAAGCTACCTAGGTACCTAGAGCACACCCCATAGCACAGCGATTTCAATCTCCTCCTCAGTCACTGTGGGCCATGCGCATTCTCCGGTTGAATGAATAAGGATGCTGTGCCTCGCTGCCTAAAATTAAAGCAGGCAGCCAAGTGATCTTTCTAGTCTGCCTAGTTACCTACTTAAACTTCATGTTCACCAGCTAGAAGGCAGTCAGCTGCTGTGTATCCTGAACGCGCACTTTATTGCCAGCAATCAGAGTACAGAAACACGTCGGTGCACTCCTGGGTTAACTGAATGACTCGAACCGCCCCGACGATGATGCGAGAAGAAGCTAGGTTTCTCGGAATCCCGCGAGAAACCCGTCAGCACAGTATGTTCATCTCATTTATGTATGTCCTGCATTCTCTCAATATTACGAATTCTTTGGCTAGGCTTCAGTAGAAGTTTAGTGAACAAGTTTACATGCTTTCAAACCTCGTACTGATCTGTTTGAGGTCAAATTGATTGACTCCCGGTGTTAGTATATGACTATGTGATCCTCTCTGATCTTAACTACGAGGCTGTTAAGCTCTATAAAGACGGATCGAGTAACTATGGCACCGCCACGGTCATGTACAGAAATCCCATCGAAGTATTAACTGTGCCTTGGGTTAACCTACTTCTCACTTGCAAATATATTAACACCGAGATGGGCGCCTACATGAGTTCACCTGTGGTCCTAGGCGATGAAGCTAATCGTACCTACACCATGGTCGTATGCGGAACTGGTCGTGGCTTTCTAAGATCGTCGAGCTGGCAAAAGATTCCTTGCTCCCCTTCCAACGTTGAACATATTTTGGTTAACATCCACATCGATTGTGGCTCGCGACTTCGGCGTATCCGTACCATTGGCAATGGCGGCCCCACGCCAATTGTCAGACAGCTCTACCAGACATTGAACCTCTTGCTCCACAATGGACCGATCCTCAGCCGAGCAGCCCCGCTGCAGCAGCCTTTAAAGTTGAAGAATCTGGATGTTCACGTTACAGTCACTTCAGATGGTATCCCTGATACCCCGAGTCCAGCCGACAATGGTATTAAGTGGTGCCTCAAGACTTTGAAGAATGTTGGCCTTCTACAAGGCTACGTTGATCGTGTCCACATCCACGATGAGAATGGTCATACAGATCTCGCAATAGAGGCAGTTGATAACGCTGGAGTCCCAGCTTCGTGGGATAGGAATGGCTTTGAATGGGGTCAAAATCATAGCCAGTCTGTGAAATGGGAAACCTTTGATGAAAACGACCCGGCCGATTCTAAGAGGAGAATCAGGCTAGATTAAATGGTTAGTTTACAGTGGTAGAGATCTGGAATTTTCTATCGTGCTGACATATCTCCCTATCATATGAGTTGACTCGACTACTTCACATTGATGGAAGAAATCTGGTGATCAGATTCAGACTTTGTTGAATATTTAATAATGTTAAAGCCCCCCCCCCCCCCCCCCACTCTCTC